>VZQC01000091.1:2276114-2528240 GCA_009823505.1 Rhizomys pruinosus | reverse complement strand
GTGTGGCTAGAGACTCCCAATGCGCATGCGCACCTGGGGTCGGTAGGCTAGTTTGGCCCCACCTTCGGGTCCTGGACCTTGGGACCCTGGGGTGTAGAGCACAGCTCCAGACAGACCCAGCCAGCCCTCTCTGTGTGCCCTACTCCATCTGCATTGTTTATTTTCTTTCATGCTGCTAGCACAAATATCCAGTTAAACATCAGTTTCCATAGAGCAGGCAGACAGACTAGAATCACCAAGAGAAGCTTGTTTAATTTGTAACTTCCCCAGCCTCACCACCGGAAATTGGTCTTAGGAGGTCTAGTTTAAGTCCGTAGAATCTGCAAGTTTTCCCATTGTTCTGGGCATCACAACTCCTTTTTAAGACGCTGCCCCATAAAAAGCAGGTAGAAGAAGAGATTATTGCAAGTAACTGGGCACCCCATACAGTAAAGTGTCACTTTTTAGTAAGTGGACGCTGCAGAGCAGCACCATATCCTATCTGGCATCATATAGGTGGTTGCGAGGCACCTGATGACGTGCTGGGAATGGAGCTCCTGTCCTATACAGGCGCAGTAAGTGCTTTTAATAGACGAGTCATCTCTCCAGCCCATTTCATGGCCAATAGTAAAGGTAGTTAAAGTGGGTGCTTTTGAAGGGTTTTAGAGACTTGGTTCTAGAACTACTTATGGAGAAAGAGACGGAGCCTGGAGATGAGGACTTTGTGGGAGCTCTGAAGCTTGAGTCTGTGACTATTCAAGACAAAATCAGAAGACAGATAACGATTCTTCTAATACAATGGGTGCTAATTCAGATTCTAGCTTCAAGAATTTCATCTTTTATTTCATGCCATTATGTTTTATCTGAATGAAGTTATGCAGAAAACCTAGTAGTTGTCTGAGCAACTAATGTTAATAACTCTTAAAATTAACTTGGCCTGTGAGATGGCTCAGGGGGTAAAGATGCCTGCCACCGAGCCTGATGGCCTGATACAAACTCTTAAGACATGAATGGTGGAAGGAGAGAACTGTCCTGGGAAAGGCGCCCTCTGACCTTCACATGAACTCCATGCCATGTGCTTGGGTTCCCCCCTCCCACATAAATAAAATGTAATCTGGGTGTGGTGGTGCATCCTTTAATCCAGCACTCAGGAGACAGAGGCAGGTGGATTTCTGTGAATTCCAGTGTACAACTACTGCAAATTGGTTTTACATGAAGGATGCTTGTACTCAAATTATTACTTATTGTTAAATGAAAAAATAAAAAGTAATAAACAAAACAAAACAAAAAACAACAACAACAAAAAACCCAAAATGGCAAAAATATATTTAGGACCATTTCAAAATAGTTGGAATGCTATCCTAATCCAACCCAAAATTCATTTAATGATTTTTTTTTTCATGAAACTCAACTCAGCAACTCAAACAGTAATTTTCAAAATCAAACATTATATCACAATAGACTCTAAAGATCTAATTTGATATTTATGTGTTCGGATATGATAGCAAGAAAATACTAAGTTTTGTTTTCCAAATTATTATTATTTTTTTTTTTTGTCTTTTCGAGACAGGGTTCTCCCTGGCCCGAGTGTCCTGGAACTCACTCTGTAGATCAGGCTGGCCTTGAACTCACAAAGATCCCGCCCTGTCTTCTGCCTCCCAAGTGACTAGGATTAAAGGCGTGCGCCACCAGCCCAGCCTGTTTTCCATAATTAATCATTGTTTCCATAAAAGCAGAAAACTTTCATGCACAGTAAATCATTGCAATTCGAAGCACGCAATAGTCTGAGCCAAGGTGTTTCAGGAAGTTTCTATCAGTGCTACCTAGAAATAATGGCTTGGGCAATGCGAGGTAGGCTTGTTGTACGTTCGGAACCTAAGCTACAGTGAAGTCTCCTGATAACAGGCAAATGCCACCTTATATTCATTATGTATT
This sequence comes from Rhizomys pruinosus, assembly GCA_009823505.1. NCBI lineage: Eukaryota > Metazoa > Chordata > Mammalia > Rodentia > Spalacidae > Rhizomys > Rhizomys pruinosus. The sequence goes on along the minus strand of VZQC01000091.1, from coordinate 2,526,326 downwards.
GAATTTTTTAAGCTTTGGTTGCTAGACCTTCAGAAACATTTTACTGTTGACAAATTTTTCATAAAACCCATATTCAGTTATGTGACCTGCATATGGGAGTCATGACCCACAGCTTAAGAAACTGGGACTAGCTGGGTGCAGGCCTTGAATCCCAACACTTGGGAGGCAGAATCTCTGTGAGATCAAGGCCATCCTGTCTACACAGTGAGTTCCGAGCCAGCTGGGGCTTACAGGGGGAACCCTGTCTCAAAAACCGAAACAACAAAAGAAACCGGAACTTCAAGTCCCTGATACCTGCTCTCCTTGAGGTCCTGGAAGCAGGAATCTACCGTTTTGAGCCTCAGCCCTCTCTTTGAACGAGCAAAACGTATGTAATTAATAACCTCATTTTGATGATGCTCATTTAGGCCCAATTCTGCCTGAAAAAGAGAGAAGTGCTTTGTTAGTCCCAAGGATCTGACAAAAGAACAATGAATATATATGAGATACTCTGTTGTAGGGACTAGAAAATATCCACTGGGCCCTCCCCTTCCTCCTGGCTACGTTCCTGGAATCTCCTTGACTTCTTCTCAGGAACAAATGGGAACCTGTGAGGTATGGGGGATTTTCCAAACCTAGGCCTTAAGATATGGGATATACCTTTGCTGTACCCTGCTTCTCTGAAACTTGGCAGAGGGAGTGACTTGGATGAGACATGCAGACTGTCTTGATGCTCTAGGGCTGGGAGAACACCAAGATTAAAGGGCCTCTGTGCCTGCCTACCTCATGGACAGTCACTGACCCACTAACCTAAGGAGAGATGCTGCTATGTGAGGGAAATAAGCTGCCCTCTTCAATCTGCTGGTTTTCAGATTTCTGTCACAGTGACTTAACTTTATCAAATATAGCCTTAAAAAGGTCACAGAGGAGCTGGAGAGATGGCGCAGTGGTTAAGAGGCACTGAACTGCTCTGCAGAGGACCCGGGTTCAATTCCAGCACCCAAGTGCAGCTAAGAACCTCTTTGACTCCATTCCAGGGAATCCAACGTCCTCTTCTGGACCTCCGAGGCATTGCACAACATGGGTGCACCAACCTACATGTACGACAGTACACTTACACACTAAAAATAGAGCTGGAGAGATAGCCTAGCGGTTAAAGCACCGACTGCTCTTTACAGAGGACCCGGGTTCGATCCCCAGCGCCCACTGGTGGCGCAGAAGAACCGTCTGAAACTCCAATTCCAGGAGAACTCCAGTTCCAGGGGAATCCGACACCTCTCTGACCTCCGCGGCATTGCACGACACGGTGCACAGACCTGACATGCAGACATAACATTCATAACATACCAAAATAAAAATTAATTTAAAAAAAATTATTAAAAGAAAAAAAAAAATTAAAATTTTAAAAAGTCTACGGAGTGACTTCCAGGACAGCTGGGGCTACAAGGAGACCCTATCTCGAAATCACCAAAAAAAAAAAAGTGTATTTAGTTCAGAAATCGCCATTAATCCAGATGTTGGCTTAAAATAACCAAGAAGTCAAGAAGGTTGGATTAGCAGTCAAACAGGAGAAGTCAAATAGCTTAAATTTTTAAATTTACATGCCTTGTTTCATTTATCCTTTTACCAAATCTTGTGTAATTATCTGCAATTTACTGATGAAAAACCTGTACCCAATCCCAAAGTGTCAGCTATTAATCAAAGGGACAAGAAAGAATGACAATGTAGAACATAAGCATTAGTTTTTTGTGACATCACATCACTGTTTTAATGTTATTTATTTTACTTGTTTTAAAATATTTTAATTCTATTTATTTTGTATGTGTAGGATGTACTCTCTGTTTGTAGGTTTGTGCACCGTTTTGTGCAGTGCCTCGGAGGTCAGAAGAGTCTACGGATTCCCCGGAACTGAGTTAAAGACGGTTCTCAGCCGCCATGTGGGTGCTGGGGATCGAACGCGGGTCCTCTGCAAGAGCAGTCGGCGCCATCTCCCAGCCCCTATTTATTATTTTCATGCGTGGATGTTTTGCCTGCATGTAGGTAAGTGTATCACGGGAGTGCAATCCCCATGGAGGTCAGAAGGACCATGGATCCTCTGGAATTGGAGTTAAGGAGTGTCGTTAGACGCACGTAGGTGCTGAGAACCAAAACAGTTCCTCACGATGCAGGTATAGAGGCTACAGGACAACCTGTGACAAGGTTGACCTGTTGAGCCATTTATCAGGACCCCATTTTCTCATTTTTCAATCCAAGGGAAATGGACAGGTCCTAAGCTCAAGATTGGCAAAGCCGGGACTCCACGACACATTCCAGCCCCAAGGTCTTTTCTGAAAGAATCTACCCACATTTCAACTGCTGTAAAACGGGGTTCTTGGATTTTAAAGGTGAAAAGACTCCACACTGGGGAGTTGGACTCAACCAAGCTCCTACAGAAAGCTGTGATCAGCCCGTGACCGCGGATGCTGGCAAAGGTGTACCTGCTGCGACGGCCAAGGCATCCCGGCAGCGGAGGGACGGAAGAGCTGGAAAGGTCCGGCCAGGTGACCCACCCCCCGCAGCCTCCCCCGCCCGCCGACCCCCCTCAGCCCACCCAGCTCCTAGGTCGCTACTCACCATGGCGGCGGCGCCGTCCGCACCCCCAGGAACCCTGGAGGCGGGGGTTGTTTAGAAGCCGCGGGTTGCCAATGGGAACGGAGACACGCGGGCTCTCTGTTCTGCAGTTTCATTGGTTCTTATGATCACGTAACAGGAAGTGAGGGGAGAGGGGCTGATCTCCACATGCGCATTAGCTTCGATATAGGAAGTCCCGCCTTTTCGTGCCACGCAGAACTAGGGAGTCAGCCACCGTTGCCAGTTCTGACAAGGCGGGGGGGGGGGGGGGGGGGGACCCTTGGAAGACTTGGAATGAACTTGCCATCTGACCCAGCCATACCACTCCTGGGTATGTACCCACAAGACTCATCTTACCACAGAGATACATGCACAGCCATGTTTATTGCAGCTCTCTTCACAATAGCAAGGAACTGGAACCAACCCAAGTGCCCCTCAACTGACGAGTGGATAGAGAAAATGTGGTACATCTACACAATGGAGTTCTATGCAGCAGTAAAGAAAGATGACATCATGAACTTTGCAGGTAAATGGATGGAGCTAGATGATATCATGCTGAGTGAAGTAACACAGTCCCAGAAAAACAAACAATGAATGGTATCCCTCATCTGTGGATGCTAGCACCAATTACCTAATTGTATGGCAAACTGAGCAATATCAATGTGATCTGAAAACAACTGTGCTCTTATATTATAGAATCACTTAAAAAAATAAACAAATAAAGAAAAAATATATATATAAATAAAAAAAAAAGGACCTCGAGTGCTCCCCTAGGGATCGCCTTGTAACTGATGCCTCGCTGCCATCCTGCCCACACTCTCTCACACCCCAACTCTGAGGAGGGCACCAGCAAAGGCAGTCACTAACCGTGAAGATCATGCTTGGGCCTCTACTGTCTCAGCTGCAGGTACACTTTTCTTACCTGTTTTCGAGTTCAGAGATATCTGTCTGTAGCTTTAGGTACCACTTCTCAGCTTGCGAGAAGAGCTGTCTCAGGAGCAGCACGTTGGTGTAGGCTGTGTTGATGAGCTCAGACTCCACCTCACTATGCACCACAGCCTGCAGCCCATTCAGGACTTCTGAGACCTCATCCACAGTGAAGGTCTCCTCTACCAGCCTGGAAGACAGGATCATCCCAACAGCTAGGAATCACGGGAGCAACTTACAGAATACAACAAAATTAAGAAACGTACATCATGACACTTAAGGGATTAAAGATTATAGGACAAAATGTCTATGGGAGAGATTATTTATTGAAATGATTGGATTGTGGGCAAGTTTTCAAATGGATCCTACAATGATGTGATGAGAAACATCCCCCTAACCTTCATCTACTTTAAATTTTTTAGTATTCATTTTTTCACTTCAGTCTTCAAAAATCAACTTCAAAACAACACAGTTTCTTCATTTTACTATTACTACTTCTTCTGAGTTGTCTTCCATTGCTATGACAAAACACTCTGACCAACACCAACTTGGGGAGGAAAGCGTTTATTCAGCTTACATCTCCTGGGTCACAGTTCATCACTTAGGGAGCCCAAGGCAGTAACTCAGGGCAGGAACCTGGAGGCCATGGAGGACTACTGTTCACTGGCTTGCTCCTGGCTTGCTCTCTGGCTCATGCCCAGCCTGCCTTCTTATACTGTCACTGCTCAACAATCAAGACAATACACCACAGATGTGGCCACAGGCCAATCCAATGGAGCCAATTCCCCAACCGATGCTCCCTCAACCCAGGTGTGTCAAGTTGACACCAAAGCTATCCAGCACACTACTCTAGCACTTTAGAAACTTTATGAATTATTTACATGTTAGTAAATGCCTATGAGAAATAAGCCACAATTATATACTGCTGTAAAAATAAGCAAGCACAACCATCTTGTTACTATGCATAACACTTTCATCTTTCATATATGGCAAAATGTATTTATATATATGCTAAAGAATTGTTTTGAGGTAAATTTTTGATTTATCAGTAATGTTTGATTTATATACTTGCTTTATATATCTATATTCCTAGTTTGTATGAAAATTTCTCAGATGAAAATGAGAAACCCTGCTCTAAGGAAATCAAGTAAGAATTGGGACCCTTTCTGATAGCTTGGAAAGGGTGCAGGGGCAGAAGCCCCAGTCACTGAGAGCCACTTCACTAAGTTCCACAGATGTATCAATTGTTTGGGGTGGGAGCAAGTAGTCTGTTGTCAGAAATGCACATGATAATTATTACAGTGATGATGTTTCATGAGTGGCTTGTGGATTACACATTCCATAGTTGAGAACACTGCTTTGCATAAATACATAGTACAAAGTAGCAAAAGTGCACAGCTTAAGGAGACAAAAATGTAATTCATAGATTAACATACCATCCAAACATCTGTGTCTATACCAAAGTAACCTACCATAACAGTTAGTACTGTTTAAATACCTATATATCTAATTGCCTGTGCTTCATTAGTAGGACTGAAAGGTTATTCCTGGACAAACTGTTAGCCCATGAAAGGAAACATCCAGAATTGACCAGAGTCCAAAACGACAGCTCCAGAGAAACTAGACTGTTTTGCTTCTCATCCACCTGTGCCCCTTTTCTAAGCCTAGGGAACAATCTGTGGAAGAGGGGGTGTGGTAGAATGTAAGGGCTGCAATTGGGGTGAATGGTGAAACTACAGCAATATAGACTGGTCACTTATTTGATCAACTTGATTGAACATGCAAGCCCCCCAGCTGGATGGTGGGACCCTTGGGCTGTGTGGGTTTGGGTACAACTACTTGCAAATTGGTTTTACATGAAGGATGCTTGTACTCATAAATTATTACTTATTGTTAAATGAAAAAATAAAAAAGTAATAAACAAAACAAAACAAAAAACAACAACAACAAAAAACCCAAAATGGCAAAAATATATTTAGGACCATTTCAAAAATAGTTGGAAATGCTATCCTAATCCAACCCAAAATTCATTTAATGATTTTTTTTTTCATGAAACTCAACTCAGCAACTCAAACAGTAATTTTCAAAATCAAACATTATATCACAATAGACTCTAAAGATCTAATTTGATATTTATGTGTTCGGATATGATAGCAAGAAAATACTAAGTTTTGTTTTCCAAAATTATTATTATTTTTTTTTTTTGTCTTTTCGAGACAGGGTCTCCCTGTAGCCCGAGTGTCCTGGAACTCACTCTGTAGATCAGGCTGGCCTTGAACTCACAAAGATCCGCCTGCTTCTGCCTCCCAAGTGCTAGGATTAAAGGCGTGCGCCACCACGCCCAGCCTGTTTTCCATAATTAAATCATTGTTTCCATAAAAGCAGAAAACTTTCATGCACAGTAAAATCATTGCAATTCGAAGCACGCAATAGTCTGAGCCAAGGTGTTTCAGGAAGTTTCTATCAGTGCTACCTAGAAATAATGGCTTGGGCAATGCGAGGTAGGCTTGTTGTACGTTCGGAACCTAAGCTACAGTGAAGTCTCCTGATAACAGGCAAATGCCACCTTATATTCATTATGTATTGAATTTTTTAAGCTTTGGTTGCTAGACCTTCAGAAACATTTTACTGTTGACAAATTTTTCATAAAACCCATATTCAGTTATGTGACCTGCATATGGGAGTCATGACCCACAGCTTAAGAAACTGGGACTAGCTGGGTGCAGGCCTTGAATCCCAACACTTGGGAGGCAGATCTCTGTGAGATCAAGGCCATCCTGGTCTACACAGTGAGTTCCAGACCAGCTGGGGCTACAGGGGGAACCCTGTCTCAAAAACCGAAACAACAAAAGAAACCGGAACTTCAAGTCCCTGATACCTGCTCTCCTTGAGGTCCTGGAAGCAGGAATCTACCGTTTTGAGCCTCAGCCCTCTCTTTGAACGAGCAAAACGTATGTAATTAATAACCTCATTTTGATGATGCTCATTTAGGCCCAATTCTGCCTGAAAAAGAGAGAAGTGCTTTGTTAGTCCCAAGGATCTGACAAAAGAACAATGAATATATATGAGATACTCTGTTGTAGGGACTAGAAAATATCCACTGGGCCCTCCCCTTCCTCCTGGCTACGTTCCTGGAATCTCCTTGACTTCTTCTCAGGAACAAATGGGAACCTGTGAGGTATGGGGGATTTTCCAAACCTAGGCCTTAAGATATGGGATATACCTTTGCTGTACCCTGCTTCTCTGAAACTTGGCAGAGGGAGTGACTTGGATGAGACATGCAGACTGTCTTGATGCTCTAGGGCTGGGAGAACACCAAGATTAAAGGGCCTCTGTGCCTGCCTACCTCATGGACAGTCACTGACCCACTAACCTAAGGAGAGATGCTGCTATGTGAGGGAAATAAGCTGCCCTCTTCAATCTGCTGGTTTTCAGATTTCTGTCACAGTGACTTAACTTTATCAAATATAGCCTTAAAAAGTCTACAGAGGAGCTGGAGAGATGGCTCAGTGGTTAAGAGCACTGACTGCTCTTGCAGAGGACCCGGGTTCAATTCCCAGCACCCACATGGCAGCTAAGAACCGTCTTTGGCTCCAGTTCCAGGGGAATCCAACGTCCTCTTCTGACCTCCGAGGCATTGCACAACATGGGTGCACCAACCTACATGTAGACAGTACACTTACACACATAAAAATAGAGCTGGAGAGATAGCCTAGCGGTTAAGAGCACCGACTGCTCTTACAGAGGACCCGGGTTCGATCCCCAGCGCCCACATGGTGGCCAAGAACCGTCTGAAACTCCAATTCCAGGAGAACTCCAGTTCCAGGGGAATCCGACACCCTCTTCTGACCTCCGCGGCATTGCACGACACGGGTGCACAGACCTGCATGCAGACAGTACATTCATACACATACCAAAAATAAAAATTAAATTTAAAAAAAATTATTAAAAGAAAAAAATAAAATTAAAATTTTAAAAAGTCTACGGAGTGACTTCCAGGACAGCTGGGGCTACAAGGAGACCCTATCTCGAAAACACCAAAAAAAAAAAGTGTATTTAGTTCAGAAATCGCCATTAATCCAGATGTTGGCTTAAAATAACCAAGAAGTCAAGAAGGTTGGATTAGCAGTCAAACAGGAGAAGTCAAATAGCTTAAAATTTTTAAATTTTACATGCCTTGTTTCATTTATCCTTTTACCAAATCTTGTGTAATTATCTGCAATTTACTGATGAAAAACCTGTACCCAATCCCAAAGTGTCAGCTATTAATCAAAGGGACAAGAAAGAATGACAATGTAGAACATAAGCATTAGTTTTTTGTGACATCACATCACTGTTTTAATTTTTATTTATTTTACTTTTTAAAATATTTTAATTTTATTTATTTTGTATGTGTATGGATGTACTCTCTGCTTGTAGGTTTGTGCACCCGTGTTGTGCAGTGCCTCGGAGGTCAGAAGAGGTCTACGGATTCCCCTGGAACTGGAGTTAAAGACGGTTCTCAGCCGCCATGTGGGTGCTGGGGATCGAACCCGGGTCCTCTGCAAGAGCAGTCGGCGCCATCTCTCCAGCCCCTATTTATTTATTTTCATGCGTGGATGTTTTGCCTGCATGTAGGTAAGTGTATCACGGGAGTGCAATCCCCATGGAGGTCAGAAGGACCATGGATCCTCTGGAATTGGAGTTAAGGAGTGTCGTTAGACGCCACGTAGGTGCTGAGAACCAAACCCAGTTCCTCACGATGCAGGTATAGAGGCTACAGGACAACCTGTGACAAGGTTGACCTGTTGAGCCATTTATCAGGACCCCATTTTCTCATTTTTCAATCCAAGGGAAATGGACAGGTCCTAAGCTCAAGATTGGCAAAGCCGGGACTCCACGACACATTCCAGCCCCAAGGTCTTTTCTGAAAGAATCTACCCACATTTCAACTGCTGTAAAACGGGGTTCTTGGATTTTAAAGGTGAAAAGACTCCACACTGGGGAGTTGGACTCAACCAAGCTCCTACAGAAAGCTGTGATCAGCCCGTGACCGCGGATGCTGGCAAAGGTGTACCTGCTGCGACGGCCAAGGCATCCCGGCAGCGGAGGGACGGAAGAGCTGGAAAGGTCCGGCCAGGTGACCCACCCCCCGCAGCCTCCCCCGCCCNCACAGCAACAATCTTTAAGCATTCAATGATCTTCCCAGCCCAAAGTTCCAAATGCCTCCACAATCCTTCCCCAAAACACCAAGGTCAGGTCTGTCATAGCAATACCCCACTCTTATGGTACCAATTTCTGTCCTAGTCTGTCTTCTGTTGCTGTGACAAAACACTCTGACTGACACCAACTTGGAGAGGAAAGGGTTTATTCAGCTTACATCTCCTGGGTCACAGTTCATCACTTAGGGAGCCCAAGGCAGGAACTCGGGGCAGGAACCTGGAGGCAGGAGCTGAAGCACAGGCCATGGAGGAATGCTGTTCACTGGCTTGCTCCCCTGGCTCATGCCCAGCCTGCCTTCTTATACCGTACACAACCACCTGCCCAGGGTGGCACCACTCATTGTGGGCTGGGTCCTCCCACACTGCTCGACCATCAAAACAACACTCCACAGATGTGGCCACAGGCCAATCCAATGTAGCCAATTCCCCAGTTAAGGCTCCCTCAACCCAGGTGTGTCAAATTGAGACTAAAGCTATCCAGCACAAAGACCCTGTCATATTTTACAGAAAAAATGTAACTCATAGATTAACATACCATCCAAACATCTGTGTCTATCCCAAAGTAACCTACCATAACAATTAGTACTGTTTAAATACCTATATATCTAATTGCCTGTGCTTCATTAGTAGGACTGAAAGGTTATTCCTGGACAAACTGTCAGCCCATAAAAGGAAACAGCCAGAATTGACCAGAGTCCAAAACAACAGCTCCAGAGAAAGTAGACTGTTTTGCTTCTCGTCCACCTGTGCCCCTTTTCTAAGCCTAGGGAACAATCTGTGGAAGAGGGGGCGTGGTAGAATGTAAGGACTGTGATTGGGGTGAATGGTGAAGCTACAGCAATATAGACTGGACACTTATTTGATCAACTTGATTGAACATACAAGCCCCCCAGCTGGATGGTGGGACCCTTGGGCTGTGTGGGTTTGGGCACAGCTGCTTGCAAATTGGTTCTATGTGAAGGATGCTTGTACTCATAAATTATTATTTATTGTTAAAAATGAAAAAAAAGGAATAGAAAAAAAGAATTATCAAACAAGGAAAAAAAAGAAAGAAAGAAAGATGACATCATGAGCTTTGCAGGAAAATGGCTGGAGCTAGAGGACATGCTGCGTAAAGTAACAGTCCCAGAAAAACAAACAATGAATGGTATCCCTCATCTGTGGATGCTAGTGCCAATTACCTAGTTGTAAGTATTTCTTGTGCACGGCCCCTTGAACTTTTGTCCAAGCAGTTGGGAGTGATCCATATTGGAAACAACAAAAACAACAACAACAACAACAACAGAAAGGACTGCATCGAAGAACTGACTGAAACAGTGAACTTCTGCTCTAAACAGTCAACTTCCACATGGAGAATATTGAGAAAGACTGAGAAAGAGATGAAAAGCATGTTTGGCAGACTGCATGAGCTCTGATGGGATGGGGGGATAGGGTGGAGGACACAGGTCTAGATTTGATAAAAAATATAAATAAATAAATAAATAAATAAATAAATAAATAAATAAATAATAAAACGGAATTCCAGTAGAAGAGACCACTGGATTAAGAGAGTGGTCTAGGGGCTGGAGAGATGGCCTAGCCATTAAGAGCACCAACTGCTCTTACAGAGGACCTGGGTTCGATCCCCAGCACCCACATGGCGGCTGAGAACTGTCTGTAACTCCAATTCCAGGAGAACTCCAGTTCCAGGGGAATCCGATACCCTCTTCTGACCTCTGAGGCATTGCACGACACGGGTGCACAGACCAACATGCAGATGCTACATTCATACACATAAATAAATAAATAAATTAAAAAATATATAAAAAAATAAAAAATGGACTTAAAACTTTTTTGTCCAAACAAATTACTAACAGAGAAATCATTTAGAATAAAGCAAATTATGAAGACAGGAGTCTTTAGGAAAAGAGATATAATAATGAAACATTAATTAGATCAATGGTCAGTATGTAAAATGCAAATAAATTAAATGAATAAGAGGCAGAGTGAAACTATATTACATGAGGAAATGTGGTTAGAAAAGTCACATGTTTTACTATGCTTAGAGGCAGGAGAGGCAGACTTGGACTCTAATCTCGTGATTAATGCCAAGGGTTTCTAGACCATCAAAGTCTTTACCCAAGTACAAGTGACAAGGCTTTCTTGTCCATACTTACCATCACTCCTTAGAGTCAAGGCTCCACCTTCTGTTTGGGCAGTATAGAGAGATGTGCCAGAAACAGACACATCTGCATCTTTCCACAATATCAGAATTTATTGGCTACCAATAAATTCACAAGATTTGGCTTTGTTGCTGCCATTTGATAGCTGGCTGAAGCACAGGCTCTTCTATTCCAGTCTTAACCACTACATTATTACTCAGGTTACACATTATACATCATGCAATAAATCTATCTGTAGTATATAGCTGTATATTTGTAGGTTTCAGAATAGCTACAAAAGGGTTAAAGGAGCTATATGAGAGTACCAGGGGTACCCTAACTGAAAGGAAGAAGCGAGAAGCTCATAGAGAGGCAAAGGAGGACCCCTGTGAAGAGGGTGTGGAGGAATCAGATCAGATAACAAATCTTGTTAAAGGTCTGTTTAGACCTGCTGCAACATCAGAGCTGAGACAACCCTCAAAGTTGAGCTGCCAAGGTGAGGCACAGGACAGGGAAGGCTCCAGAGAGGAAATGCAGGACCAGTCCAAATGGATAAATGGGCAAATAGGCAGATGGACTGATGGCCGCATCAACAGTGGGGACCCTGGGATAGATGGAGTACTTTGCCTGTCACTCCTTTGATGCACACACCAGGTGGTCAGAAGTCAGGTGGATAGGGCTGTTACTATTGCTGGGTTTGGTGTCCTCTTTGTTATGGGGTCCAGGTGAAGGTGTTGCACCTTTTCCTTAGTCTGGTGTGTTCGTTGAATTCTCAGGCCTGGTTTCCTGTATGACTTTCACATGCCATGTGCTTATATGGTTCTAAATTTATAGGTCAGTACCCTTTTTGTTTTCTTTTTTGAGACAGGGTCTCCCTGTAGCCCTCGCTGTCCTAGAACTCATTCTGTAGACCAGGCTGGCCTTGAACTCACAGAGATCCGTCTGCCTCTGCCTCCTAAGTGCTAGGATTAAAGGCATGTGTCACCACGCCCGGCCTAGTCAGTACCCTTTTTACCTTTGGGAATAAGTCTATGGCTCATGAGTGGTGCTGGATAGGTGTTTCTGTATTTACACCCAAAATGGAATCAAATGCTGATTATAAAATAGAGTTACTCAGGGCAAGGCATAGCCTGAAATAAAACCACTATTTTACACAATATAAAGTAACAGGGCAGATGCAGCCTGAGCTTGACAGGGAGTTTATGAGTATTTCAGGACTGTTGGAAAGCAGGAGAAGAAGGAGTTTTCTGCCTTGTGTGGAGCTTGGCACAGTGTTGTGACATTGGAGTCCTTCATTCAAATGACCAGAAATGATGTTACCCATGGAAGGATAAGAGGAGCAAGCAGCATTCTCACGAGTGTAAGCCGGAGCACTCCAAGGCATGGTCTGAAGGCACCTTTGGCCAGGCTCTTAGTCCCCCTCCCACTGCATGGCATGTGGACAGAATCTTTCTCCTCAAAGGTCTATACATGTAGGTTCTCTCTCAGTCCCCCACAATAATCCCCTCCAAAACTTATTAAATTTCCATTTTATCATGCTGCCTCTCACACTTCTGCTCAGTGAGTGTTTGCTGGATTTGAAAAAACAAAACAAAACAGTTGCCATTATTTAGTGTCCACTATGGATGAGGCATGTTCCATCCCAGTAGTAAATACTCTCATATAACTCTTCAGTAGACATTAGCTTCAGTCACAGGGAAAATCACCTCACCATGTGTTATACATGCATGCTGAAAGAATTAAAAAAAAAAAACCACTTTTTTTGGTCCTTTTCAGACAGGGTCTCCCTGTAGCCCCAGCTGCCCTGGAACTTACTATGTAGACTAGGCTGGCTCTGACCTCACGGCTCCATCTCCCTATGCCTCCTGAATGCTGGTATTAAAGGCATGTGTTACCACAATGACTTCAAAAAACTTTTGTAGCTGGGTGTGGTGGCGCACGCCTTTAATACCAGCATTCAGGAGGCAGAGGCAGGCGGATCTTTGTGAGTTCAAGGCCAGCCTGGTCTACAGAGTGAGTTCCAGGACAGCTAAGGTTACAGGGAGACCCTGTCTAGAAAGACCAAAAAAAAAAAACCACAACCTTTTGTAACATGTAAGTAAACAAAATTGTTCATCCATACACATGCTGAGGAGATGAATATCCATAGGCAAACTGCTGGCATGCCGTGTTATTAATGCAGAAAGACAAGAGAATGTAAACATTTCATCTGTCGAAGTGCATGTAGCTTTCTAAAGCAGTTTGGGGATTTGCATGCAGTTATGCAAAGCTAGTTATTTTAACTAAAAATCTTCTGTATGCAGGAAGTTACAATCTTACTGTTAGCAAATCTACCCTGTGGAGTTGGATGTTGTAGCATAAGCTGTCTACATAGTGTCAGCAAATATGGAAACATACTTTCAGTTTTGAAAGGATGAATTTGGCTCAAGTAAAGACTCAGTTTTTATTTCAGGTTCTTTACTAGCTTGGGCTGATCAGCAAAGCAAAGAGTTTGGACCTACGCAGGAGAACAGCTCCATTTTAATAGTGAGCTGTTAGCTCACTGTATTTCTTTTTAATTGGTGTGAGAGTTTTAGGAGAGACAGAGAGAGACTGTAAAATTGAAAGAATTGGAAGGAAGTCCATTGAACAGTCCATTTGAACCTTTTAGTATAGTTCACCAAAGTGAAGATAAGTTCTCTTTATGTATTATGAAATGGGACTCAGGGTTGTATGTTGCTGCTATCGGTCAGAAAACTTAAGAGTATGGGCTTAAGGTGTTTGTAAGATAAACTAGGAAAAGAAAGAATAGCAAGGTGGTCCTGGTCTCCTTGCAGTGGAGACACCGAGAGTCCTACATTCTGTCACATTTACAGAAGCCCTGTTGTGTGCAGAGTTCTGTGGTCATGATAGTGAATTGATGGATCTGGAGAGGCTCAGAGAGCTGGTGCTGTCTCCACTGTGTAGATTTTTGTGTAAGTTAGGAGGACTAAGGTGAAACTTTAAAAAGAAGTAATAAAACAAATTAGAAATACAGGCCATGGTGGCATGCATCTTTAATCCCTGAGAGATTGAGGCCAGCCCAGACTACATCCCAGGTGGGCTGTGACTTGTGAAGCCTTGTCAGAAAAAAAAATACAGGTAACAGAGAAAAACAAAAAACACTAGAAGTTATGAGGGCTGGAGAGATGGCCTAGCTGTTAAGAGCACCGACTGCTCTTGCAGAGGACCCGGGTTCGATCCCCAGTACCCACATGGCGGCTGAGAATCGTCTATAACTCCAATTCCAGGAGAACTCCAGTTCCAGGGGAATCCGACACCCTCTTCTGACCTCCTCGGCGTTACACGACATGGGTGCACAGACCAGCATGCAGACAAGTACATTCATACACATAAAAAAAAAAACCAAAAAAACGCTAGAAGTTACATGGAAAGGAGGAAAGTGAACTGGAAGGAGATGGAATGGATGCGACAATGACCACTTTTTGGGGAATCATGCTAAGCACAACTATTTGGAGCATGCCTTCTTTTATTATTATTATTATTTAAATTTTTATTTATTTTTTACGTGTATGAATGCACTGCCTGCATGTAGATTTGTGCACCCATGTCGTGCAATGCCACGGAGGTCAGAAGAGGGTGGAACTGGAGCCAAAGACGGTTCTCAGCCACCATGTGGGTGCTGGGGATTGAACCCGGGTCTTCTGCAAGAGCAGTCGGCGCTCTTAACTGCTAGGTCATCTCTCCAGCTCCTGGAGCATGCCTTCTTACATAGAATTCTCCCAAGATCTTTCTGACTTCCCCAGCTGGTCCAGATAATCAAGGAAGCAGCCGAAACTTTTATATGTATGTATGTATGTATGTATGTATGTATGTATGATCTATCTTTCTATCTATCATCTATCTATCTATCTATCTATCTATCTATCTATCTATCTATCTATCTATCTATCTATCTAATCTATCATCATCTATCTTTGAGACAGGGTCTCCCTGTAGCCTCAACTGGCCTGGAAATCACTATTTAGATCAGGCCGGCCTCGATCTCACAGAGTTCCTCCTGCCTATGCCTCCCAAGTGCTAGGATTAAAGGCATGTGCCACCACACCTGGCTCAGCAGTCAAGAGCTTAAAGAAGAGAAAGTCCAGAATGGAAGGTGTCCTGGTTAGTCTATATTGTCACCTCAACACAACCGAGAGTCATCTGGGAAGAGGGAGTCTCAGTTGAGAGATTTCCCAGGTCAGATGGCCTGTGGTCACGTCTTTGTGGAGTTGTTCTGATTGTTGATTGATATGGAAGGGCCCATCCCACTTTGGGTGGGGCCCTGGGCAGGTGGTAGCTGCAAATGAGCAGAGCAGAGAGCAGTCCAGTGAGCAGCTTTGCTCCATGGGTTCCTGTCTCTGCTCCTGCTGAGTTCCTGCCCTGATTTCCTTCCGTGGTGGACCATTACCTGGAATGTACATTGCAATAAAGTCTTTCCTCCCCCAGTTGTTTTTGGTCAGAGTGTTCTCTCATAGCAGCAGAAGGCAACTGGACCGAAGGGATCTGTGGGAGCCGTGGTGCTCCAGTCGCTCTCCAGGTTGCAGGAGGCTATTTTCTGTCAGTTTCAAAACTTGCTAGGGACAGGCAGAGTGTGGGAGACTGCTGACAAATTAGATTGATAGAATACGTATCGCACGCATTAAAGGAGGTCAAGCGAGGAAGTGGTTCACCATAAAATACAACTCTCTTTAAGATGGTGTGGATGGTGGCAAGTACTTAGCCCTGTCATAGATTAGTTTCTGTGATAATCTCAATATGTTGAGAACACCCCCGCCCAGGAAATAAACAACAAAATTATCAAAATGTGAAGCTTAATACAATGATCAAGAATTGATTGTGGGGAAATCTCAGGAGCTAGAAGAAAGCTGTCTGATAAGGTGATATCTATCAAATCCTTACTTCATGCCCCATATAGTTAACCTTCTAGCTCAGCCTGTGTGTTCAACTACTGCTCATAAGGGGCTAGTTATATGAAAGACACTGTGGGGAAAGCGGACAGCAAGCAAGATGGGTTGGATCTCTTTCAAGAATGGCCCTATAATCAAGTCGAGGGGGAATGTGAGCTTGCAAATAGCCTCAGAGCAGGGAGAAAGTCATAAAGGACTTCGGTGGGGGACATGCATGGTCACCCTGCGAGCCAGGAGAGAGCCATTCAGAAATGTCTTCCAGGAGACAGTGAGGCCTCAGAGGCAGGGAAGAGGTGTGGGGAGTGTGATGACTGGGATGAGAGGGATGTCTGGAATTAGATTTTTCCTCATGTCCAGAGATGTACATTTATGTTTTCTAAATTACTGTTTCAGGGATAAAATTGGAAAAAGAAGGCCACACATTAGCAGCCCCTTGCTGAGGACCATCTGTGATCTTCCCTAAATGTTTGCCAGGATTATTGGCAAACCAGTTGCGTCTTCCTCTTAGACATGTTAGAACAGAAGACGTCAGTTTGCTAAGGGAGTTTTGCCTATGCAGAGAGGGCTGTGCAATCCCTCTAGATGATCCGAATAGCTCTGCACCAGCTATGTTAGTACACAGAGGATCCGAATAGCCCTGCACCAGCTATGTTAGTACATAGAGGATCTGAATAGCCCTGCAGCAGCTATGTTAGTACATGGAGGATCTGAATAGCCCTGCAGCAGCTATGTTAGTACATAAAGGATCCGAATAGCCCTGCAGCAGCTATGTTTGTACATGGAGGTTTGTTTGTTTGTTTTCTGTGAAATGGAGAAAAACTACCTAAAATGTGATGAAAATAAAGCCATAAGCTTACATCCTCTAGTGGTTAGGAGATGTTATAAGCCACAGTAAGACCTTGTCATCTTTTACAGAAAAACTATAATTCATGGATTAGCATACCATCCAAACATCTGTGTCTATACCAAAGTAACCTACCATAATAATTAGTACTATTTAAATACCTGTATATATAATTGTTTGTGCTTCATTAGTAGGATTGAAAGGTTATTCCTGGACAAACTGTCAACCCATGAAAGGAAACAGCCTGAACTGATCAGAGTCCAAAATGACATCTCCAGAGAAAGTAGGCTGTTTTGCTTCTCGCCCACTTGTGCCCCTTTTCTAAAGCCTAGGGAACAATCTGCGGAAGAGGGGGTGTGGTAGAATGTAAGGGCTGAGATTGGGGTGAATTGTGAGACTACAGCAATATAGACTGGACACTTATTTGATCAACATGATAAGCTGGACGGTGGGGGCCTTGGGCTGTGTGGGTTTGGGCATAGCTGCTTGCAAATTGGTTTTACATGAAGGATGCTTGTACTCATTACTTATTGTTAAAAAATGAAAAAAAAGAAAATAAAGCAATGTCAATCTCATGCAGTGACACGGGGCTGTCCTCCCCATGGCTGTGGTTTATTACATGACTAAGCCAGGCTCTGAGCGGCGCTAGTTTGTCCTCAGCTCTGTGCCTCGCTTGGCGAGTTCCTGCTGTTTCCGGGCACTTTGCAGAGAGGCTGACTCTTAAAAATTTTTTTTATTAATTTTATTTACTTCCGTATGTGTATGAATGGGTGAACCCTGCCCCTCTTGAAAATCATCCCTATCATTTAAACATATCTAGCTATTCCTGCTTCTTGCGTTAAATGCAATTTTGAGCGGATTTAGATCATTTTATGAGTGAGAAGGATTTATTTAGTTATTATTTAATTCTTTAACCCTTATGTTTCCATGTAACTACAAACTGCATTTAGTTCACCAGTGGACTAAATGCTATGTTTTTAAGACATACCATAAAATAATTATTTTGTATTTTTTTTCAGCCCACAGCATATTTAAGATCTCAAACACTTTGAATGTTTTAGGAATTTGTCTGAGGTTTTTTGAATGTTTTAGGAATTTGTCTGAGGTGCCTAGAGGGTGGGGAGAACGTAGGTGCTTGAAACAGGGCCCCTGCTCTGCAGGCAGGAAGGGCAGACCGTCAGTGGTTCCTGTCAGCACAATGTGGTCACCTTTGGGAAACTATATTAGTGGCATTTGGCTCAAGGTAGGGATTCAAGGAAAATGCTGACGAAGATGCTAGAACTGAATCTTAATAGATTTTCAAGAGTTAGCATGGGAAAGCAACATAGAAAGGCCTAGAGAACACAGCAAACCAAGGCACGGATATCTGAGTCAGCCCGGCATGAAACTTCCTGGTACAGCCCACGGGTTTCGAAGCATTAAGTTAGCACCTACTTTTCAGGGTTAATGCTGGCTAAAAAATGTCATTGATTGGCTAAAAAATATTCAATAATAAATTGCAAGTAGAAAAACAAACAGGGAGAAAAATAACCCAACACACCCAAAACAAAGTGATCCAGCAGTTCGCATCTCCCTTGGTGGCCAAGACACCCATCTATACACAGCTAGGGAAGAAGTCTTTTTAGGAGTCGGGGGATTTAAATCCAATTTTCACTACCAAAGGCAGGTGATGCAAAAAATGTGGCTGTGGTATTGTTATGAAGTCATCCTCCAAGCAGACTGTGGAGTGTAACTGAACAAGGGACATGCCCAAGTCTGCTTTGATACTTGACAAGGAAGATAAAAAGGTTCTCTGCTGTTCTTACCTGATACGATTTGCTATTATATAACAGGAGTGAGCCCAGTATAAGTCAGAATTCAACTTGAATTTTGTATCTGCATGTATAGGGTAGAAACAATTTGTTCATTTCAAAATCTCCAGGAGTGAGTTTGGAGAGATGACTCATCAGTTAAGAGAATTGGCTGCTCTTCCAGAGGACCCCGGTTCAATTCCCAGCATCCACATGGTGACTCACAACTTCTGTAACCCCAGTTCCAGGGGAATCCAACTCCCTTTTTTGGTTTCCATGGACATTGCATGCATGTGGTACACTTATATACATGCAGGCAAAACATTTGTACACATAAAATTGAAAAAAAAAAACGAAATAGGAAACTGTATTTGACTTTATATAAAAACAATTGGGGGCTGGAGAGATGGCCTAGTGGTTAAGAGTGCTGACCGCTCTTACAGAGGACCCGGGTTCGATCCCCAGCACCCACATGGCGGCCGAGAACGTCTGAAACTCCAATTCCAGGAGAACTCCAGTTCCAGGGAAATCCGACACCCTCTTCTGACCTCCGCGGCATTGCACAACACGGGTGCACAAACTTGCATGCAGACGGTACATTGATACACATACAGAAATAAATAAATGCCAGACGTGGTGGCACACACCTTTAATCCTAGCACTTGGGAGGCAGAGGCACTCGGATCTCTGTGAGTCCGAGGCCAGCCTGGTCTACAGAGTGAGTTCCAGTGTCCCGCGCAGCAGTCTCACCGGCAAGAACTTCATGTGGACAACAGGATTCTTCTGCAGCAGTATTTATTGTGCACAGCTCTTTTGCGGACAACAGGATTCTTCTGCAGCAGTATTTATTGTGCACAGCTCTTTTAGGAGAAGGACTCCGAAACGGGGAAGAGGCACTGCTTATATAGCAGTCTAGAGGGTTCATGTATGCTCTGGATAGGTGTACTGGCCCGATGCCTCATTTGCATGTCCAATGCATGGGCTCATAGCGCAACAGGGGCCAATGCCTCATTAGAATATTAGATGTGCGGGCTCAAAGTCATGCACAGATTGCCCAATGCATAGGCAATGGCGGGAAACGGCTTATAGTGACTCAGGAAGTCGGCGCTATCTTTAGGGCGCTGTGCGGCACACACTGTTTGTGTGGTAGGCTGCCAACATTCCAGGACAGCCAGAGCTACAGGGAGACCCTGTCTCAAAAAAAAAAAAAAAAAAAAAAAAAAAAAAAAAAAACAACAACAACAAAAAAAAAACAATTGAAGTTGGTGGTTCGTGTATCTTCAGCTGGTGTGGAATTGACTGTGTAGCTGAGGGTGACCTTGGACTTCTGCCCCTTCTGCTTTCACTTCCCATGTGCTGGGATTACAAGCGTGCACCAAGAAGCCCAGTGTACACCATGCTGGGAACTGTGCCCAGGACCTTATGCATGCTAGGCAAGCATTGAATGAACTGAGCCACACCTAGCCTCTATTTTTTTAAAGCTAACTAAGGTCTCTGCTCATATTCACACAGGTAGATTCTATCTGTCATTTTGGAGACTGTCTACATGATCATTGTGTTTTGAACTTAGAATCTCAAGTACAGTTTAGACACACACATATGTATATGTATAATGTATGTATGTGTATATACATATAAATAAAACATACCATGTGAGTAATTATAGTTGTGATTTATTGCATATATACTGTGTTCCAGCAATGGATACTCCATATCACACAATGTTTAACATGACTCTCAAGCAACCTCACAAATAAATACTATCACAACTCATTTCCGTGGGAAAAGGAGAAAATGAAAGCTTGATAAGCATAGCTGCCCTTTGCATACTCATGTGGAGAGGTCAATTGAAGGTCATGACACACATGAATAGGTAGACATCAGAGACCACGCCCCCAGTCCTGACATAAGAGATTCTTAGACTCTGTTGGAATTCCCATCTCCTGGCAGTACAGCATGCTAAGGTACTAGTTACTTTCACCCGAAGTCCACAGGGACCAAGCCGTCCTTTTGTCCATCTTCTGATGCTCTGGTTCCCAAGACTTTAATCTGCATTTGATCATTTCGGTGCCTACAAAACCACTTGACAGAGATAACGAGCACTTTGCTCGCCAGTTTCCTCTGTGCCTTGTGGGATTTGCATGCTGTTCCATGATGTCCTAAGAGTCCAGCTGTGATCCTGAACACTCACTCCAGAGGACACTTCTTTCTTTTATTGTCCTCTCTCTCTCTCTCCCCTGAGAGGCTGGTGGTCTGTTCTCTCTCTCTCTCTCCCCTGAAAGGCTGGTCTGTTCTCTCTCTCTCTCTCTCTCTCTCTCTCTCTCTCTCTCTCCCCCCTGAGAGGCTGGTGGTCTGTGCTTCCTCTGCAGTCACTTAATGCCCCCTCCCCCAACTGGCCTTCCTCCAGCGAAGCTCCTGTTTCTTACGCTGCTAATGTCTGTTCTTCACACACCTAGCATTCATCCACACTCGTTGGGCCCATGTGACCTCCTCGGGGGACCTGACTTCACCCTGTCATGCCAATCTCATGCCTCTATCTGTTGTGCTCCAGCAACTTTTAGCTCTACACATTAGGACACCCTGTCTGCCCCCTCAGGATACCCATCTTCCCCTTCAGGACACTTCGTCTGCTCCCTCACTTCCTGTGGGACAGCTGTTCGTTCCCTCGGGACACCCCGTTTGATCCCACAGCTCCCCATGTCCATCGTAGTAGCAGTCCTTTCTTGTCCTTTTGCTGAGGTCATGACCTGAAATTCTCTTATTTGGTCATCACTGACCCTCTGGACGATGCTCAGGCTCCCTCATTCCCCAGCGCTTGCCTCTGATCTCCCTAGCTGTGCTCTTCATCCCTCTACTTTCTTTTGGTCCCTCAGCTCTCGTTGACTCATTTCTCTTCATTTCAAGTCAGGACTTTCATGCAAGTGTCTGTTTCTTATCAAGTGACCCTGTTATAATACGAGGTTGAGCAGGTCCAGCCTTAAGTTCTCCCAGCTACATTCTTTTTGAAACAGTGTCTCTCTGTAGCCCAAGCTGGCCTGGAACTTACTATTTGGACCAGGCTGGCCTCGATCTCACAGTATCTGCCTGCCTCAGCCTTCCCAGTGCTAAGATTCCAGGAGAACACCACCATGTCTGGTGAACCAGCTACATTTTTTTGTTTTTGTTGATGTTCTTGCTCCAAAACTAGAAGTCACATAAATAGCTTTCTTTGTTTCATAAAACCATTTGGATATTTGTTTCCTAATTTCTTCTTAGATTTATAGCATTTAAAGACATTGTTGGTCAACCCTGTTCCAATTCACCCCACTGGCTATCTCATAACATTTTCCTGCTCCTAAAACTCTCACCCCACATCTTCAATACCAGTATGATTGCCCGTCTATTTTTCCAGAAAGCTAAGTACCCTTAGTGTCTCTGAACTTCTCATCAAAACAAATTCCTTTATAAGTGAGAGACAATTTAAGGATTTTCAACACTTGGTATTGGCACAGGCCAGAGGACAGAAGCACTTGGAACTTTGGTAAGAGGATGAAATCATGTAAGATTTTTGAGGGCAATCGGGCTGGAGAGATAGCCTAGTGGTTAAGAGCACAGACTGCTCTTACAGAGTACCTGGGTTCGATCCCCAGCACCCACATGGCGGCTAAGAACCATCTGTAACTCCAGTTCCAGGAGAACTCCAGTTCCAGGGGAATCCGACACCCTCTTCTGACCTCCACAGCATTGCACGACACGGGTGCACAAACCTACATGCAGACAGTACACTCATACACATACAAAAATGAATAAAATTTTTAAAAAAGTAAAGAAAGATGTTTATTAAGAAAAAGATTTTTGAGGGCAATCTAGAAATTGCTATCAAAACTGAAAATGTACACACCCTTTGACCCAATGATTTGCCTTCACTTCTAAGAACTTATTTAAGAAAAACAACAGTGCAGAGATGTGTGTCCAGATGTTTGTGCAGCTTTCTTGCCATGGTAAACTATCTTGAGATGGTTTGTTTCTCTTTAGGTACAAAGATAAAATGCATTATAGTGACTGACACAAGGGTAATTTTCTTCATCTGACAAGAATGAAGCCAACTGAACAAGAAATAAAGCTATGTATGTAATGTAATGAAAACATGGTTAGAGAACAGTAGTCCCAAAAGAGCCCAGTTTTATTTGCATGAACAAATAAATTCAGAAAGGCAGTGCTGTAAATTCTGAAGACCAGCTTTGCAAAGGGGGCATAGGCAGCAATGGAGCTCTGCTTTCACCTGCCTGTGTCTTGAATTTATTAAGTAGTTTGGGCTATTATGATTTAAGGACATAAAGAGAAAAATGGAGGAGAAGCCATTGTGGAAGCCCCTCTGTTGCATCTGCCACTGCTTTATGTGATCACACAGCCACGGTGATTTTCTCCTAAGACTCGGAGCTCATTTCTGTTTTCTTTATATAGGAATTAGGGCATAATTCGAGGCCACCAAGAACCCCATATGGAGACCATTCAAAAGGGACAGGTGTTTTCACTTCACGCCAAGTGCTGTGGCCAAAATTTTTATATTTTCACTTTGGTGGCAACCCACTGATTTTAATTTTTTTCTTCCTTTTTTCTCCAGATGGCTGAGCGGGCTCAGCCTTTGGCCCTGGAAGTGGGGTAGGTGGAGAAGAGAGCCACTTTACTTGTGACCGTTTCAGAACTCCTCCTGTTACCTTCGCTTAAGCAACAGCGCTGGGCCTTAGTGAGGGCATGACAGCATTTTTTTTTTAATGTGAATTAGGTTCATTGGGCAGATCCCATCCAGATAATGACATTAAACAGAAAACCTGTATGTTTTTGAGGGACACAAAGATAGGCAGGGACACTGAAAGCACTAAATGGATCTTCTCTGACACACTATGGAAAGAACCTTGGAGGAAAAGTACACACATGCTTGTTTTTAGTTTTGTCTTTTGACATTTTGTTTGACTTCTTTTGAGAACAACGACTGTTCATCATAGTTTATTTTTCAGAGTTTTCCCAGACACATAGGGCAACATGATTAACCGTGTAGCAGCAATCACTGGCTAACCTAAGTTCCCGTCTTGTCCTCCACTACACCCTGTACTCTTCTCTCCCACTGATTCTCAAGCACTCTTGCTCTCTGTTAAGCGTGACCAAGTTCTTATCTAACACCCTCTGGGCCAATCCCAAGGCCTTGTCTTAGTGGCTTTTGTAGTGCTTTACAATGTGGAGGACTGTTTTCCTGTTTTCTAGCTTTCCTTGTCTTGTGTTACTCTGTGTGTGTGTTTACAGCTGTGTGTGTATACGCAAAGGCTAGAGGAGGATTTTGAGTGTCCTACCTTACCTCTCTTCTACCTCACTCTTTTTTTTATTTATATATTTTTAAATCAAATCTAGACCCGTGTCCCCCACCCTATCCCCCCACCCCACCAGAGCTCATGCATTCTGCCCAACATACTTTTCATCTCTTTCTCAGTCTTTCTCAATATTCTCCATGTGGAAGTTGACTGTTTTGAGCAGAAATTCACTGTTTCAGTCAGTTCTTTGATGCAGTCCTTTCTGTTGTTGTTGTTGTTGTTTCCAATATGCATCACTCCCAACTGCTTGGACAAAAGCTCAAGGGGCCGTGCACAGGAAATACTTACAACTAGGTAATTGGCACTAGCATCCACAGATGAGGGCTACCATTCTTCATTTGTTTTTCTGGGACTGGGTTACTTCACTCAGCACGATGTCCTCTAGCTCCAGCCATTTTCCTGCAAAGCTCATGATGTCGTCTTTCTTTACTGCTGCATAGAACTCCATTGTGTAGATGCTACTTCATTCTTTGGGGACAGGGTCTCTCAGTGAGCCCAGGGCAAGTTTGGAGACCAGTAAGCCCCAGTGATCCCCTGGCTCCACTCTCCACAGTGGGGGGTCACCGGCACGTGTAGCCATGCCCATCTTTTTTACATGGGTGCTGGGGACTTGAACTCAGGTCCTTGTGCTTGTACAACAGGCACTCTACCCACTGAGCTATCTCCCAAGCCCTTTCTATCCATGGCAGTTCCCTGATCTGTTGTCCCTTGACAGTTGGATTCTCCTCCACTGGTTTGTGCCACCATTGAACCCTCATCTTTGTGGAATTTCTAGTTCAATTTTCGAGAACGGACGTGGAATCTGCCCCAGTTCCACAAACTCGGATTGTGTTTACAGAGGCGGCAATTTCCTGGCTGTCTCAGAACCTACTTGAAGTCAACACATTCTAGGATGGTTCACAACATGCCAGGGTGCCGGGCTCACTCTCCCACCTCCGCCCTGGACCATGGCTCCTCGTCTGGAGTTCGTCCTCCCTGCTTTTCCCCTATCCTGGAATCATGCTCCTGAAAGACCCAAACCCATCACTACCCTTCTTTATTTGAAGATCGACTCCCTGCTCATCCCTCTGAACTAGAATAACAAACAAAAAAAGCACCATCATAGGCCTCAAGCAGGATAGCTCTGGCATGACCCGAAGCACTTGCCAACTTAGAGAAATTTCCCTTCTGGGACTCTGCCTAGCTTCATGGTGAAGTCATTGAGGTGTGTCTGGCAATATAAACACTGATGATGTTCACCTTTCCTATGAGGTTCCTAAGTGGACTTTAGATTGCATCTGGGGAAGTCAATACAGTGGTTCTTTCATGCCTCGCTTGGTGAACAGTTGCATCAACCTAGAACTCAGTTTCATCAACAATACTGTAGATGGCTAGAACTCATTTTTAAATCTTTAAGATAAAAATCAGAATCAGCAACAGGGGTCACTGATGTGGCTCAGTGGGTTAAGGCACCTGCCGCTAAGCCTGATGATTTGTATTAGTCCCCAGGACCCATGTGGTAGAAAGATAGAACTGACTGTAGAAAGTTGTCCCCTGACCTCTTATGCTGTGGCCTGTGTGTGCCCCCTAGCCACACAAAATAAGTAAATCAAAATGTCATTTTAAAAATTAAAACAGCAGGTGCTGGAGAGATGGCTCAGTGATTAGGAGCTCTGGCTGCTCTTGCTGAGGACTGGGGTTCAGTTCCCAGCACCCACATGGCAGCTAACAACTGTAACTCCAGTTCCAGGGGATCCAACATTCTCTCTGACCTCTGTGGGCATTGCACGACACAAGTGCACTTATATATATNTATATATATATATATATGAAGGCAATATACTCATACAGAGAAAATAAAGTTAAAATAATAAAAATATTTTAAAAATTAAGACAACAAAAACCTCGTATAGATGTCTTTAGGAGCATGAGCTGGAGTCCTTTAGAGAAGATCTCAGTACGCTTCTTGGGCTGGTCCCAGGCTTCAGGTATCTCCCTGCTTTTGCCTCTGATTGGCTGTGGATCTATGTCACTGCACCCACTAAGGGAGATCATTATTTTTTTCTCTCTTTTATTGAAGGAAGGAGAGAGTAAGCATTGAAAAGATGACGTAGCTACTGGGCAAGTTCCCAGGTTGTGAGTTGTCAAGAAAACAGAAGGAAGTAAGAATGAAAGGGAATTGTGGGAGAGGATTGAAGGGGTGAGTGGTGTGTATTTGAGTTTTGGAGACCAAAGCAAAAGGGCGTCCATGTAGCCCAGGCTGGCCTTGAACTCAAGATCCTCCTGCCTCTGCGTCCACCACCGCCAGCAGATCATTATTTTTTAAACACTTCTTTTTTTTTATTATTATTTTTTTTTATTTCTGTATATGTATGAATGTACTATCTGCATGCAAGTGTGTGCACCCGTGTCGTGCAATGCCACAGAGGTCAGAAGAGGGTCTCGGATTCCCCTGGAACTGGAGTTCTCCTGGAATTGGAGGTTCAGACGGTTCTCAGCTGCCATGTGGGTGCTGGGGATCGAACCCGGGTCCTCTGTAAGAGCGGTCGGCGCTCTTAACCGCTAGGCCATCTCTCCAGCCCCAGATCATTATTTTTTAAAAAAAAGACTTTATTTTTTTTAGAGCAGCTTGGGGCTCACAACACAAGTTACTTAGCCTCCACACACCACAGCTCACACTTCACGTCAGCCAGCCTCACCAGAGCTATGAGTTTACTCCAGTAGAATAACGTACATGAATGTATTGTTATCGCCCAGAGACCTGAATTGACAGTACCTGTAAAAGGTTA
This sequence comes from Rhizomys pruinosus, assembly GCA_009823505.1. NCBI lineage: Eukaryota > Metazoa > Chordata > Mammalia > Rodentia > Spalacidae > Rhizomys > Rhizomys pruinosus. The sequence continues at coordinate 2,499,793 of VZQC01000091.1, read as the reverse complement.
TTTTTACCTTTTGTTTCTGACATCTAAAGAACATATTATTCATGATTTTCCAGTTGTTTAATCATATAGATCATTTTATAAAAGGAAAGCTATTTTAATGCCTGCTGATTTTGCATTTTTCCTGAGAAATGGGTTGTATCAACGTACCACAGTTTCTTAATTCTCCCCTCCCAATTTCATATCTTTACACATTCAATTCTCAGGAAAAGAAAATACTGGCTAATCTACATCCATTTCCAAGAACAGTAAACAAGTAATGGATAGTAAATTAAAAATACTATTATCAGATGTGGCTCTTTTTCTAGTGCATGGTCAAGAAAAGACTTGCTAATTCACAACAAATGGGTTTACATCACTTTTCTTTATTTTAAAAGTTTCTATAAGGCTAATGATTTATAAATGTTTTTACCAGATGGAAAACACTCTTTTTAATTTATTTTTATGTGTATGAATGTACTGTCTGCATGTAGGTTTGTGCACACTTGTCGTGCAATGCCAGCGGAGGTCAGAAGAGGGTGTCAGATTTCCCTGGAACTGGAATTAAAGACGGTTCTCAGTCACCATGTGGGGGCTGGGGATCAAACCCGGGTTCTCTGCAAGAGCAGTCGGAGCTCTTAACCGCTTAGGCCATCTCTCCAGCCCCGGAAAACACTCTTAACAGGACCTCTAAAATGAGGAGGATTTGGGGACATCAGTGTACAGGAATATTGGGGTAAGCATACTAACAGAAACACTCAAAGTACAAGGTGCTGAACTTATAGTAAATACACTTGCTTACATGTTTACCTAGTATCATGGGAATAATTTATTGATACCCAGTATAGTTTTTATCCTTTGTTATCATATACCACATTGTGTAAACTCACATGCTTCAGAGAGTATTAAAAGAAAAACTGAAAACGAATGATCATTCATGTTACAATTTGTGTTCCATTGTCTGTAACTGCTCTGGATTTTCCTTTGTTGGGATTCAGAAGGAAAGGAGACAAGCCCATTGTAGCCTATCACCAAAAACGGTGAGTCTGACTTAAAAAAAAAAAAGACACAGAGTTGTCCTTTTATGTCATTATTAAAAAAACAATTCTAAGAATTTTTGATGTGCAACTTGAGGTTGCAAGTGTTTGTTATGTTTACCACAAAGTAGTGTTTGTTCATTTAAAATCGTATTTGTGGTTTTCAGAGGATACTAATTCACCACCTCCTAACTGCTGATGGGCTGGCTGCCAGAGGCTCTAAGAGGAGGGACATAGTTGGAGGTATTGCACCTTGTAAAAACCATGTTATACCTTTAATCCCAGCACTTGGGAGGCAGAGGCAGGCGGATCTTTGTGAGTTCAAGGCCAGCTTGGTCTACAGAGTGAGTTCCAGGACAGCTGGGACTGCAGGGAGACCCTGTCTTGAAAAGACCAAAAAAAAAAACATTTTATAAACACAAAGAATGGCTCTAAACAAGTGAACTTAAACCCAAGCGGCAGCATCTCGACTCTCCTGAACAGAGCTGTGAGATGACGAGTGTGAGGCTGAGGTGGGAACCCAGGCTCCCGGTGCAGCTGCTGATGCTCAGCCTAAAAGTCCAGAACTTCTCTATTCAATTCACACCAAGCAGAAGGGGCACCCGGCTCTCCCAACCCTCGTGTTTATGCCAGAACTTTTATCTTCCATCCAGTTGAAAATTGCCACATTCAGAATGGAGGCACCCGTGTTCAACTCTGACAGACGTCCCAGGGAAGGCTGTGAAGGGAAAGGTATTGGCACAGTCAGCTGAAGCACCCCAGGACAGTCCATCTTAAAAATGCTTTTTTAAAATTAATGATTGTATATTAATTATGCAGTGGTGTTCTTCATCACGTTTATACATGCGTGCAGCATACTTGGTCACATTCTCCCATGACTTCACGTCTCCCTTCCCCTCTCACCTTTTTCTCCTGCCTTAATAGTCCTCCTCTATTTCTGTGTCTTTATAAAAATTCTGTTCTGCATGTGAGAGAAAATGTTATATTGGTCTCTGTGAGTCTGTTGAATTTTGATCATCTCCAGTTCTACCCATTTTCTTATAAACAATAGATAAGGGGACTGGGGAGATGGTGCAGTGATTAAGAATGTTTGTTCCTCTTGTAGAGGACCTGAGTTCAGATCCCAGTACCCACATCAGGTGACTCACAACTGCCTATCACTCTAGCTCCCAGCCTCCTTGTACACCTACAATCATGTACACACAGGCACGCACGCGCGCGTGCGCACCCACACACATAATTAAAATGAAATCTAAATAAAAACCAGGTATGAGTTCCTTTTCTAGGGGAGAAGGTTTGAGACAAGTTCTTTTTTTTTTTTAGCTTTTTTTTTATTAATTTTATTTATTTCTGTATGTGTATGAATGTACTGTCTGCATGCAAGTCTGTGCACCCGTGTCGTGCAATGCCGCGGAGGTCAGAAGAGGGCGTCGGATTCCCCTGGAACTGGAGTTCTCCTGGAATTGGAGTTTCAGACGGTTCTCAGCCGCCATGTGGGTGCTGGGGATGGAACCCGGGTCCTCTGCAAGAGCCGTCGGCGCTCTTAACCGCTAGGCCATCTCTCCAGCCCCGAGACAAGTTATTTCTCTGTAGTTTAGGCTGCTAGGGAACTCAGTGCCTAGCTCAACTTAGCCTTGACCTCCGAGCAATCCTCTTGCCCCAGCCTTTCTAGCGTGGGGATTGCACACCTGGGCCACTACTCTTGACTGTTTTCCCTGTGGCTAAATGAAACCCCACTGTGGCTACTCACGCATTTTTATCTTCCATTTGCTTTTGATGGATGATGAAAATGACCCTGTCAGCAAATGGACAATCCACTTTTCTGGTGATAGGGGTGCAGTGTTTTCTCTGGAAAGCAATTTTCTCTGCTTAATAGTAATCTTTCATTACTTTGTGTTTTATCAGAACGAGGCCAGGCTCGGACATCTCACTGAAAGGCCTGTCTGTGATTCTCAGAGCACATGAACACACAGTCTCCTGGGAGGAGGTCACATGGCAGGCAGAGATCCTGGTCCTCCCCTGGCCTTTTGCAGGGCTGACACAGTGAGGAGACCCAGCTCCCAGGGCCTGTGAGGTAAGCATGGAGGGGCTGTGCTACCTTTCTCATAGGAATCATCATCAATTTCCCATCTTAATCCTGAAAATCACTTTTTTTTTCTTTTTCATTCTCCTCGGAGAGCTCTTCAGTTGGGTCCCCACCAACTTCTGAGGAGTCCTCCACAAACGTTTCTGCTTCAGTCTCCTTTAAGCTCATTTCTCCTGGGGCTTTTACTGGGGATTATTTCTAGGGAAGGTATGAAAGAAAATGAGCCTACGGAGCAGACCCCAGCACACCGGCAGTGTGTGAAGGAGTTCAGCACAAGGCAGGGACGGCTTCCAAGAAACTAGACCGCTCTGAGGAGTGGAGCTCAGTCCAGACCCAGTGTCAGAACTGCTTGCGGCCACTGTAGTTATTTCAAAAGAAGTAAAATGAAAGGGAAAAAACCCTATCAACATTACAAACTTGAGAGGGCAAAAGTTCAAGAAGGGATTTGCTTTTTAATGTCAGGAGGGAGGATGGCTTCTGAGTCAGAGCGTGAACAGCGGTTCAGATACAAAAGTTCAGGAAGCCCAGAGTGCTCTCTGGTTCACTGCATGTTGTTATTTTCTGGACCAGAAGCCAGCCAAGTGTACCTGACTAATTCCTAAAAGGTGTCCTAACTATTAGCCTGCAACAAAAACCATTTCTTGTGTGCACAGAGAGGTGAGAGATATACTAAAAAACTGAAAGCCTTGGGGCCTGAGCGATGGCTCAGTGGTCAAGAGCACGGGCTGCTCTTGCACAGGACCTGGGTTCATTTTCCAGCACCCACATGGCAGCTAACAACCACCTATAACTCCAGTTCCAGGGGATCCAACACCTTCTTCTGGGCACTGCAGGACATGGGTGCACCCAACATACATGCAGGCTATACATTCATAGGTAAAATAATAAAGTGTTTAAGCTTGATGAACAAGTGTACATTGCTTGAATATATCTGCAAAGGTGTGTGTGTGTGTGTGTGTGTGTGTGTGTGTGTGTGTGTTCTAATGCCTGCTCATTTGCTGATGCAAGAGGCAAAATCACAGATCAACAAACCCATTGACAAGAACATGAACTCTCAACATTGGCTTCTGTTTTTTAAAAATTCACTTGTCATTTTATTTCTAATTGAATTTTTATGTATTTCATACACAAGATCTTAATTATCTTTATACCTCCTTCCTCAAGAGCACCCTCTTATATTCCCGCCACCCCAAAACTGGATTTCATTCATTCTGTTATTTATGTTCAGGCCTATCAAGTCAAGTTAATGTCCTCTGATGTCCCTCAGTGCAAGTTCATCTGCTGGGAGTCACTCCCTTAAAGAAGATCAGTTCTTCCTTAGCTGCCCAATAGTTCTTTAGCTAAGATTGCTGCCCTTTTCCCCAGTTCTATTCTGGGTTTTTGTCCACTTGAGTTTGCGTGGGTCTTGTGCATGCTGACACCATTGCTGTGGGTTCATATGAGTAAGGCCCCAGGAGTGTGGAAGACTCTATTTCCATATGATCATGCACCTGCTACCCTGGCTCTTATAATCTTTGTACTCCCTCTTCCAAAATGGTCCTGAGCCCTTCATTGCCCTCTGTTGCATGGGAGCTTCATTGATGAGAGTTAAGAGATGAATTAATATTTTTTTTTACTTTTATTTTTATTTTTTCACATAAATTTATTTTTATTTTTTTAACAAATCTAGACCCGTGTTCCCACCCATTCCCCCACCCCGCCAGACCTCATGCATTCTGCCAAACATGCTTTTCATCTCTTAATATTCTTTTTTTAAAATTTTGTTCATTTTCGTATGTTTATGAATGTGCTGTCTGCATGCAGGTTTGTGCATCCGTGTCGTGCAATGCCGCGGAGGTCAGAAGAGGGCGTCGGATTCCCCTGGAACTGGAGTTAAAGATGGTTCTCAGCCGCCATATGGGTGCTGGGGATCGAACCCTGGTCCTCTGCAAGAGCAGTCGGTGCTCTTAGCCGCTAGGCCATCTCTCCAGCCCCCTTGAGAGATGCATTAATATTCTCTCTACCCACTGTTCTACTATGTTCCATGAGTCTTAGGGGTAGAAGTATCATTGCAGATGTGCCACTTAGGGCATTTCACAGACAATCTCTGTGTGTGACTGCTCTGGTTTGCTTTTCCATTGCTGTGACAAAACACACCGACCACTACCAACTTGGGGAGGAAAAGGTTTATTCAGCTCACATCTCCCAGGTCACAGTTCATCACTCAGGGATCCCAAGGCAGGAACTCAGGGCAGAAACCTGGAGGCAGGAGCTGAGGCACAGGCTATGGAAGAATGCTTCTTACTGGCTTGCTCCCCTGGTCCATGCCCAGCCTGCTTTCTTATACTGTAACATAACAACCTTCCCAGGGTGGCATCACCCACAGTGGGCTGGGCCCTCCCACATTGTTCAACAATCAAGACAATACTCCACAGACGTGGCCACGGGCCAGGCCACAGGAGCCAATTCTCCAATTGAGGCTTCCTCAACCCAGGTGTGTCAGGTTGATACTAAAGCCATCCAGCACAGTGACCAACTATAGAAGTCTTTAATGAGTGGTGAATGGGATACTTGACTATAAATATAAGGACCCATATTTAGCACATAGTAAGAAATTATATTTGCCTAAGGATGTGACAGCCTAGGAGTTTTCTCTAAGATATATGATCTCTCCAACCATGTGAGTTTGGCTATGTTTAGAGTACCACACATGAGTTTCCTCCCACTGAGTGGACATTAGGACCAACCAGGTGGCTGTTGATTACCCCAAGATAGAAGGGCCACTACTGCTGCTTGCTGTGCCAGTCGTTATTGTGGTTATTGGGCCCTAAGGGTGGGGTTGGGCCATCGATTACATTCTCCCTTAGCAGCTTGCATAGCGTTCTCCAAAATGATGAGCGGTTGTTTTCAGGTAGATGATTTCCAGGTCAGTTACAGCTACATTACTCCAAGTCCTGTGTCCAAAGGATGTTTTGTCTTCCGGTCTTACTGGGCCTTACGTTCAAGTTCTGGGAAGCAATTAAGGGCTATGGCAATAAACCTGTGTAATTTGGGGAGTCTCTCGGAGTACCCTGGCCAATGACTCAAAGGAAGAGTTCTCCTGTCTGGCACTGTATCTCGTTATATAGCCATCAGCTATACACACATGGGCTCATCTAGAGAAATTGTATGCATTATTTTTAAATGTTTTTTTTTGGTCTTTTTGAGATAGGGTCTCCCTTGTAGCCCTAGGTGGCCTCAAGCTTACACTGTAGACCAGGCTGGTCTTGAACTCACAGGGCTCTGCCTGCCTCTGCTTCCCAAGTGCTGAGATTAACAACATGCACCAATGCCAGGCCTCAGTGGGTTTTTGAACTAATATGTCCCCCTCTGATTTTTTTACACCTGCTAGGCATTATTTATCTCTTCTTTCTCTCTCCCTCTCTAGCCCTCCCTTCTCTTTCTCCAGTTAAAATACTCCCATTTTCTCTCATTTCACCCTTGATAATACCCGTCTCCTAGGGTCCCCCTCTCTTGAGCGCCTTCTTCTCCCTTTACCCCCATAGTTCCTTGTATAACCCTCCCTCTCTCCTCGTTTCATTTAAACATCCCCATTTTACCTGCTTCCCCCATGGCCTCACCTGCCTCCTACTGTTCTCTCTCTCAGGCTTCTTCTGGCCCATTACTTCCCTGGTTTCCATTTTCCTGATGCCCACAATTACATCAGGATAGATAGCCACAAAAAAAGGATTTTGTGCTAGGACCCACAAATTCAGGAGAACACATGTCATTTGTTTTTCTGAGTCTGTGTTACATCACTTAGTGTAACAGTTTCCAGTTCCATCTATTGTACTTGCAAATTTCATGATGTCGCCTTTCTTTAACACCAAGTAGAACTCCATCGTATAAATGTACCATATTTTCATTATTCGCTTGTCATTTGAGGGACATTTAGGTTGCTTCCATCTCTTAGCTATTGTAAAAAGAGCAGCAACAAACATGGATGTGCAAGTATCTCTGCAATAGGATGAAACCTTTGGGTATATGACAACGAGTTGTATAACTGGGTCAAATGATCTCTCCATGCTGCTTTCCATAGGGGTTGCACGAGTTTGCAACCCCACCAGCAGTGAATGAGCCTTTCCCTTTCCCCACATCTTCTCCAGGACTTGAAATCATTTGTGCTCTTGATCTTACCCAATCTGACTTGTTTTAATTTGCATTTCCCTAATTACTAACCATGTTGAACACTTCTTAAGGTGTTTCTTAGTGATTTTTATTTCTTCTTTTGAAACACTCTGTTCAGATTCCTAGCCCATCTTTTTATTTTATTTTATTTATTTTGTATGTGTTTGAATGTACTGTCTGCATGTAGGTTTGTGCACCCGTGTCGTGCAATGCCGCAGAGGTCAGAAGAGGGTCTCGGATTCCCCTGGAACTGGAGTTCTCCTGGAATTGGAGTTACAGACGGTTCTCAGCCACCATGTGGGTGCTGGGGATCGAACCCAGGTCCTCTGCAAGAGCGGTCGGCGCTCTTAACCGCTAGGCCATCTCTCCAGCCCCCCTAGCCCATCTTTTAATTGGGTCATTTGTTTTCTGGATTCTTTGGTTTTTGAATTCTTTATATATTCTGGATGTTAAACCTCTGTCAGATGTGTCACTGGTGAAGGTTTCCTCCCCTCCCACTCTGTGGTTTTTCTCTTCATTTCCTTGTTTTTTCTTTTGCTGTACTCTTGTTGATTGTTGACCTTAATTCTTAGGCAGCTGATGTCAGATTTAGAAAGTCTTTTCCTATGTCTATATCGTATAGGATAGTGCCTATGTTTTCTTCTAACCGTTTCAGAGGTTCTGGTATCACATTGAAGTCTTTGATCCATTTGGATCCTTTTGTGCAAGGTGAAAGATACGGGTCTAATTTCCTTCTTCTACAGGTCCAGTTTTGCCAGCACCATTCGTTGAAGATGCTGTCTTTCCTCCAGTGAGTGCTCTTGGCCCCTTTGTCAAGTATCAGGTGGCTGAAATCCCATGTACTCATGTTTGGGTCTTCAATTATGTTCCATTAATCTATATGTCTGTCTCTGTGCCAGTACCATGGTGTTTTTATGACTATAGTTCTGTAATATTAGTTTAAGATCTGGTATAGTAATCCCCTCCAGCGTTGCTCTTTGTGCTCAGGGTTGCTATCCAGGGTCTTTTGTTATTCCATACGAATTTTAGGATTTTTTTTTCTAATTTTGTAAAGAATGTCATGGGGAGTTTGATTGGGATTGAAATGAGTCTATATATTGCTTTTGATATGATGGTCATTTTCACAATATTAATTCTTCCAATCCATGAGCATGGTATTCCATCTCCTGATGTCTTCTTCAAGCTCTTTCGCCAAAGATTTAACATTTTCATTGTCGAGATCTTTAATGTCTTTAGTCAAGTTTATTCCTAGGCGTTTTAATATTTTTGAGGCTATTGTACATGGTAGGGTTTCTGTGAATTCTTCCTCTGATTGCTTTTATTAGCATATAGAAAGGCTACTGATTTTATATATTGATTTTGTAACCTGCCACTTTGCTGAAAGCATTAATCATTTCTAGGAGTTTTCATCACACTGGCTTCTTAGCTAAAACACACAACTGATTTGAGGCCCACAGCTTTCTTAGGCTTTGCGAATATCATATTTCTGTGTAGCCAACTGAAAGAATTTATTCTTTGTTTAGCTAAAAAGGAAACCTTCTTATAGAAGCTGGAAGTTGTGAAGGAAGTATACTGCTTGTTCTGGATAAGGTTCCTTCTCCCAAACCCATGTAGCTTGTTTAAGGTACCAAGCCACTGTCAATGTATTTTTCATTTTAAATTATTTTTATTTTATGTGTATGAGTGTTTGTATGTATGTGCACCACATGCATGCAGTGCCCAAGGAGGCCATAAGAGGGCAGGGCGCTGGGTCATGTGGAAATGAAATGGCGTTCCGTATGGTTGTGAACTGCTATGTGGATGCTGGGAACTAAGCCCAGGTCCTCTGTAAGAGCAGTAAGTGCTGTTAACCACTGAGACATCTCTCCAGCCCCTGTCAAAATATTTTATCCCCTACCTGGTGCTTATTATTATCTTTGTTATAGAGCTAGCATTTTGACTGAAGAAATATAAATTACACATGGCAATTTATGGACTTTAGGTGATCAAGTTCATTTACTTGTTCATCAGATGTGCACTGTGCATCTTGGTGTATATGCCGAGTGCCAGCTGAGGTCACAATAGGAGACAGAGGTGGTGCCTCTTCTTGAAAGGTAAAGTTTCTTAAACCTAAGCACATTGGTTCTATGTACATTGCTTTCCCTTTGAAGAAACTCACAGATTTACTTTAGCTCCTGAAGCCTCCATCTGTAACACCAGGAGTGAATGGATAAACCAGAGAATGTTTAGCCTCCCACTGCAGGGGACCAACCCGAGCTGTGCATGAGGTGAGGTTCTGTGGCTTCTCATTAAGTCCATCTCCCCTGAGAAGGGAGCAGGAGGGACACTACCCAGTCAAACTGCGACCCACAGGGCCATGCAGGGCGTGGAGGAGACAGGATTCTGGTAGTTTAACAATGATGCCGAGTCTCTGTAGTGTTTCTCCCTCAGACCACAGTGAGGAAACAATGCCTACCAGGGGAACCAGCTAGAAGGGATGCTGGTGCTTTGGTTTCTAGATCTGTTACATGGAAAAGAAGAAGGGCAAGACCGGGTCAAACTGAAAGTTGGGGGGAGGGAAATTAATGGTTTTTGTGGCTTGGAAACTTCTTAAAATATGGCCCAACAAAGTAGCTTTGGGCTTGGGTTTTAGTTTCTCCGCTCTCTGTCCTTATGTTCACTGGCAGTTAGGGAGGATCACTGGGATGGCTTGGAGCCTTCCTTTCACACGTACGTGGAGCGTTCTCTCCTACTTTGATGCAGGGGGAGTAAAAAGCAATGGTAGCCTTCAAGGGTGACTTCTCTGGGCCACCATTGGAAATACACAAACTTTAGTGGAAGCGGATGGGCTGTGTATGACTTTTGTGATACTGTTAGAGAGAAGCAAAAAATGTCCTCACATAATCTGGGTTAGACACTGCTGCTGGTGGGGTTCGCCATTGTTCTCTCAGAAAGGTGTGCTTCCTCTTTCTAGAATGTCTGCTGCTATATTTGGATCATCTCATTGTGAAACTTGGTTTTACATTAATTGAATTTTCTCTGTGTTGGCTTCTGATGAGAATACTACTATGAGATGCAAGAACAATTCAATAAAAAGACATTTTCTGAGTGTATAGAAACTCACAAAGGAGCCAGGCATAGTGGCACATGCCTTTAGTTCCAGCACTCAGGAAGCAGAGGCAGGCAGATTTCTGTGAGTTTGAGGCCAGCCTGGTCTACATAGTGAGTTCCACGACAGCTTGAGCCTGCAGGGAGACCCTGTCTCAAAAATACCAAAACCAAACAACAGCAACAACAAAACAACAACAACAAACTCATAAAAGAGAAAGCTAGGGAGCCCCACTAAGGCAACTCACAGCAACTCTGTCAGCATGTAACACGTATGAAAGTGTATTTAGAGCCTTTCAAGTGGGAACTAGATTTCAAGGTAACCAAAAGCCTCCAATGGACAAGATGAAGCTCATTTTACAGAATGCCTGCTCAAGATAGAAGGATAATCGATCTACAACATCAGGACCTTATACCTGCTAATGGGAAGGCAAAGGCCATCAACTTTTGGGGGAGGTGGACGTTCGTAAAAGTAACACAACCATGATGCTTCTGGCCAAGTGGAGGAAAGCAGAATTGTATAAGGGATGGGTGAGACCACCCTTACCCCAATGCAGGGCAGAGTGATGGCACAGGGAGTCCCTATCTCATGAGCCCTGCAATCTGTGCCAAGTATTGCCTGTGATGCAGTCTCATCAAAGATGCTTAACTAGGGGATAAACAATCTGTAGGTGAAACTTCCAGGAAATACGGGGAGAGAGAAACATTCTGGAGAATACCACCAGCCGGAGCAGCAGGGCCACTGGCTGCAATAAGGAGATTCCCGAAGAAAGACACTGGAATCTATAAGACAGAGGAGGGGGCTGGGGTTATAGCTCAGTGACAGTGTTTGCTTAGCATGTATGAGGCCCCGGTTTAATCTCCAGTACTGAAAAAGCATACAAAATGGAAGGAAGGAAAGGAGGGAGGGAGGGATGGAGAGAGGGGAGAGGACATAACAGCCAGGGACTCTGGGTTGGAACTTGCCTCCTAGCTTGGACAGAGATGCTGAAAAGGACCTCTGTGGCACATCTGGTGAATGTGAATAATATGCTCGTTATTGGGCGATAATTACTAATTATAATTTATTATGATTATTAATTTTAGATGTGAAAATTGTTTTGCTGAATAATAAGGTTGTGTTTTTAGAAATGCATTTTGCAGTGTTTAGGGGATGTCAGTATGACTTTTTACATGTCACGCAGTTGGCCATCACATGTGAAATGGAGCGTGATGTCTAGGCTTCCCTAGGCAATGGCCAGGCACCGGATGCTCACATTGCCCCAGCTTCTCCACTGCTGGGTACTTACTTAAGACAGCACAGATGGAATTCATGGGTTATTAAATAAATGGAGGCCAAGATGGAGCCTGTGATCCCAGCACTCAGGACACCGAGATGGAGCTGTGATCCCAGCACTCAGGACACCGAGATGGAGCCTGTGATCCCAGCACTCAGGACACTGAGATGGAGCTGTGATCCCAGCACTCAGGACACCGAGATGGAGCTCTGATCCCAGCACTCAAGATGCTGAGATGGAGCCTGTGATCCCAGGACTCAAGACTCTGAGATGGAGCCTGTGATCCCAGCACTCAAGATGCTGAGATGGAGCAGGTGATCTCAGCACTCAGGACTCTGAGATGGAGCCCGTGATCTCAGCACTCAGGACTCTGAGATGGAGCCCGTGATCTCAGCACTCAGGACTCTGAGACGGAGCCTGTGATCTCAGCACTCAGGACTCTGAGATGGAGCCCGTGATCCCAGCACTCAGGACACCGAGATGGAGCCTGTGATCCCAGCACTCAAGAAACTGAGATGGAGCTGCTGATCCCAGAACATTTTGGAGAAAAAAAAATATATAAAGGGAACAACAGCAACAAAAAGACTTGTTCAAAGAACTTACCCAAACAGTAAACTTCTGCATCAAAAAAAGTTAAAAAAAAAAAAAAGACATGAGAAAAAGATGCAAAAGAGGACTTAACATGTATGGCAGAATGCATGAGTGGGGGTGGGTGGGGCATGGATGGGGAAAGGCATAAACTTGATTAAGAAATATCGTATGAAATGCACAAAAGCTCAATAAAAAATTAAGGAAAATAAATAAATCAAATAAATGGAGTAAGGAAGTTGGGGGCAGGGAGGCGAAGGCAGATCTGGGAAGAGCGAAGGGGAGAAGTTGGAGGTGAATATGCTCAAAATACATTATAATGTATAAAAATATTTTTTAAAGATGAGAAAAATGTAGATGAAGCAGAGAAAAGCTGTTGGGCTGGGGGAGCGGGGTGACACTGTTGTCTGTTTTACACAAGACAGTAGGCTCTCTTACCGCATTGGCATGTGGTAAATGTTCTGACATGATAAGTACTCCTCATTTTACTCATGTTCAAAGCTGAAAGTTGAAAAGTTGAAGCCCTTTTGCCCTTTTCAGAATGACTAACCTTCAGCGAGCCTCCTCCTCAGCCAGTACGGGACTTACAGTTGGCCTGAAAAGGCGATTCTGTCCTTTCTGAGGGGACAAGCAGAAAAAATCCCAGTGTCAGGCAGAGCTGCTGGGACACTGCGACTCACTCTGCAAAGGGTGGCCAGGCTGCGGTGCTCTGGGACGCCGGGGTCACCAAAAGGAGCACAGGCCTTCTCTGGTGGCCTCTCACGGGAAGTTCCAGGATAAAGGAACTTCCTTGACACTCATGTGAGCTGAATGAAAATACCAAAGAGATCTGTTTCTCAGCGTGGGAAATACAACTTCAGTTATGTTAAGAAACACCTTTTCAGGGTTGGCTCAGCGGTAAGAAAGCCTGCCGAGCAAGCATGAGCTTGGACTCGGGCTCCTCAGCACCATGTTAAAGCTGGACATGACCACGTGTGCCAGCCTGTAGTCCCAGCACTGGTGAGGACAGATGAGAGAAAGGAGGATCACTGGGGCAGGCTAGCTGGGAGAAAAAGAGGAAACACACACACACACACACACACACACACACACACACACACACACACACACCAAGCAAGCTCTATAAGCTTCAGGTTCAGTGAGGACCCTTGTCTCAAGGGGATAAGACAGAGCTAGAAAAGCACCCTGACCTCCTCCTCTGCCTCTACATGCATGCACCTGTGCATACAACACACATATCCCCCTCGCTGTTGAAGACCTGTTGTGAGCATGGGAAAGATGTATTGAGACCACACTTGCAAGTGTGCAGTTGATCTCTTGAATACCAGAGAGTGTTACCAAAGGCCACTAAATCAATAAAGCAAATATTGGTCTCCTTGAGTCAAGCAAGACTCCTCCATCAGCATCAGCTACACCTCACCTGCCTAGAAATACTGTGCAGCAGTGGCAGTCATATGTCTGTATATCCCAAATCTAATTGGCTATTAGCTCTCTCCTTGGAGGAATAACTCACGGATGATGCCACAAGCTTACATCCTTTAGTGGTTAGGAGATGTTATAAGCCACAGTAAGACCTTGTCATCTTTTACAGAAAAACTATAATTCATGGATTAGCATAACATCCAAACATCTGTGTCTATACCACCGTAACCTACCATAATAATTAGTACTGTTTAAATACCTATATATCTAATTGCTTGTGCTTCATTAGTAGGATTGAAAGGTTATTCCCGGACAAACTGTCAACCCATGAAAGGAAACAGCCTGAACTGATCAGAGTCCAAAACGACATCTCCAGAGAAAGTAGACTGCTTTGCTTCTCATCCACCTGTGCCCCTTTTCTAAAGCCTAGGGAACAATCTGCGGAAGAGGGGGCGTGGTAGAATGTAAGGGCTGTGATTGGGGTGAATTGTGAGACTACAGCAATATAGACTGGACACTTATTTGATCAACATGATTGTACATATAAGCCCCTCCAGCTGGATGGTGGGAGCCTTGGGCTGTGTGGGTTTGGGCATAGCTGCTTGCAAATTGGTTTTATATGAAGGATGCTTGTACTCATAACTTATTACTTATTGTTAAAAAATGAAAAAAGTATAAGCATGCAAAAAACCCCCACATATCCCCTAATCCCCTCCTTTCCCCTCTGATTATTGAACTGGGGATCTCAGCTGCAATTCAGATGACTGAGGTAGAGCTACATGCACTGGCTGGGAGAGAGCCTCAAGCTGTGTTATTTAGTGAGTCAAGTCGGAGTTAGAGCAGCAGAGCTCATGGGATCCTGTTGCATCCACACAGGACTACACACATGTAAACATGCATCACAGGCAAAGAAAAGGCAGACACCCACCAAACTTTTTATTTAATTTTTTAAAATTTATTCTTGTATGTGTATGAATGTACTGTCTGCATGTAGGTTTGTGCACCCGTGTCGTGCAGTGCTGCGGAGGTCAGAAGAAGGCGTTGGATTCCCCTGGAACTGGAGTTAAAGACGGTTCTCAGCCGCCATTTGGGTGCTGGGGATCGAACCCAGGTCCTCTGCAAGAGCAGTCGGCGCTCTTAACTGCTAGGCCATCTCTCCAGTCCCCCAACAAACTTTTAACAATAAATGTTAACAAGGATTGGAAGGGGATGGAATAAAAGACACTAACCTTTTTCTTAAGCTAACATTTCTGTATTTTTTATTTGCTTTTTTTCCAATACTGTGTATTTATTTATTCCTTAGGAAATTTTAAAGGAATTTACCTACTCTTGGTAGAAATATAAAATTATACAGTCACTTGAAAATAGTAGTTCTTCAAAAAGCTAATCAAGGTCATCTCAGGCCCCAGTTTATCTGCTTCTAGGGACTCACACATATCCACATGAAGAACTGAGCAGAATGTCAGAGCTCATCTGGATGACCAAACACTGGACACAGCCAAAGGTCTCCTGACCAGTGGACAGACAGGCTGTGACAAAAGCCTGATGGTGGAATACTCTCCAGCAATAATGAGAAACAGCTGTTGCCACATCACAACTCAGTGACGATTGAAATAGCAATGCTAAGGGAAAGAAGGGAGACAAAGGCTGGGCACAGTGCTGCACGCCTGTAAGCCCAGTGCTGGGAAGCTAAAGCAGAAGGATCATGAGTTGGAGACCAGCCTGGGCTACACAGTGAGGTCTAAGTCCATCTCAAGTATATATTAAGACCTTGTCTCCAAAATATGTTTAAAAAAAAAAAAAAAGAAGCCAGAGAAGAGCACACACTATGTTTTTAAATGAATAGGAAAACAAAATGTAGAACTGCAAATTGAGCTGTAATGACAGGAAGCACAGAAGTGGCAAATGAACATCAGGCTTGGGAGAAACATGGATTCAGTGGTGTCTATGACAGAAAAATTTCTCCAGCTATTAATTTTAAATTTAATTCATTGGGTACTAATCAGTACCCAATTATATGTCTAAGAATCTAGTTCAAGAATGATGTTCGGGGCTGGAGAGATGGCTCAACGGTTAAGAGCACTGACTGCTCTTGCAGAGGACCCAGGTTCGATTCCCAGCACCCACATGACAGCTAACAACTGTGTATAACTCCAGTTTCAGGGGAATCTGACACCATTTTGTGGGCACTGCATGACATGAGTGCACTTATACACATGCAGGCAATACATTCATACACAAAAATAAAAATACAAGCCGGACATGGTGGCACAAGCCGGACATGGTGGCGCACGCCTTTAATCCTAGCACTTGGGAGGCAGAGGCAGGCGGATCTTTGTGAGTTCAAGGCCAGGAGTTTTGACACACACCAAAATATAAGTCCCTAAGATAAGAATAATGCATCCAAACAATCTTCTTGCTAGAGGAGGAGAGGCAACTGTTGAGGTCAAGGGCTTATCTCAAATTAATCAACCCTAAATGCAATTCATGCAGAGGGAGACAGTTGGAAAGAAGCTTGAGAGCTTGACCCTGCTCCCTGGAAGGTTGGCCAGCAGGGTCTCCAGCTTCTAAGGTTTATCCTCCGACCCAGAATTTGGAAGGTTTAGGCACCTGCTTGTTCTATCGTGAGTCATAAAGCTGATGTACAAGTGCTCAGAAATCATTAGCATCTCTGAAACCCACAGGGGAAAACGCTGGAGTAGTTTGGGGTGTTTTGCCAAAGTCTGAAGTCATCTTTCTGGTCCTTGATGTGTCGTTCTCTCAACCTGCTCTAATTTCCCCAAAGTCCATCATTGAAATGTCTAACGTAGTCTAAAACTTCAAAACATATCTAGATAAGTAGTAAGGCCAGCCCTACTGTAAAGGTCAGCAGCACCCAGAGGTAGAGGCAGGAGGGTAAGGAGTATCAAGTCCAATCCTGAGTAAACAGCCGATTTGAGGCAGCCAGGACTACATGAGACACGCAGATTCGATGTTCAGAAACTGCGTTTTCGACATCCCAATCCCGCAGCTGCCGCCCCCGCCAAAACCCAATCCAGAAATCATCATCTTAGGGGCACACTAGGGCAATACTTGAATGTTTTCTCTGCGTACGTTGGAGCACAACAACCCCCGTCCTCTTTGTTTTGGTTGTGTACTTGTGTGAAGAGGTGTCTTAGACCCAAGATGGCCGTGGAACGCCTAACCCTCCGCCGCGTGAACACTCCCAAATGCTAGAGTTACTGTATAAGGCAATGTCCTAGCGTTACGTCTACTAATCTGCTTCGGGACAGAATTTTAGAATGTTCCTTTTGAACTTTAGGAGAATAACTTGCTTGGGGAGACATAAACCATGTCTACTTCCTCCTTATAGGGACCCAAATAACAAATCAAAGTACAGTTCCTACCAAAGTTCACCACAGAGAACAATTAGTGTTTATTGGGCTTAGTTACAGAGCATGCATGAGGGGCTATTTACAGGAAAAAAGAAAGAAAGGGGAAGGAGACAAGAAAAGAAGGAAAAAAGGGGAAAAGAAGGGGAGGAAGGAAGGTGAAAAAAAAAAAAGGGAGGAGGAAAGGAAGGAGAAAAAGAGAGAGGATTTTTTGGACCCCGAAGCAGCAGTACTCCCAGTTTCCCTTCCACTAGCATTTCCATCGTGTATAGTACTCCGCCTGGTCCCATTACACAATGCCCTGCCCACAAGGTAGCCTCAGACCCACTTGAATTTGCTAATCCATTGAATTTCTTAATTTCCTGGCCTCCACATCCAAAGGTCGATAGTGTACAGGGATATTGCCCTGGGATGCGTGGTTAATAACGTTGAAGATTCTTAACTTTGGTTGTGTACTGAGTCCTTTACGCTGTGACCAGTTCTCAAGCCCAGTTCGGTTTGTTTTGATAAATATTAATTAAATATAGTTTTGTATCAAAAATTTCAGACAGTTCATCTCCCTATAGCCCCCCTGTCCTGGAACTCACTCNCTCTGTAGACCAGGCTGGCCTTGAACTCACAAAGATCCACCTGCCTCTGCCTCCCAAGTGCTAGGATTAAAGGCATGCGCCACCACGCCCGGCCTCTCAAGCCCATTCTTAACATTTTTTTTTTCCATCTTTTTGAGACAGAGTCTCCCTTTAGTCCCAGCTGGCCTAGAGCTCACTGTGGTAGACCAAGCTGCCTCTGCCTCTTGAGTGCTGGAATTAAAGGCAAGCACCACCACACCCAGTTTATCTCTTCTTTTAAAAAGTTGTTTGCTGGGCTTGGTGTTGTAGGCCTTTAATCCCAGCACTCGGGAGGCAGAGGGAGGCAGATCTCTGTAAATTCCAGGCCAGCTGGGGCTATAGGGAGAACCTGTCTCAAAAGGACAAAAATAAATAATAAATAAATAAATATTTCCCAGGGTTAAGCAGTGAAAGTCAACAGTAGTTGAGATTTGTAAGCTAACCTAAAAAATAAGCTAGCCGGGCATGGTGGCACACGCCTTTAATCCCAGCACTCGGGAGGCAGAGGCAGGCGGATCTTTGTGAGTTCAAGGCCAGTCTGGTCTACAGAGTGAGTTCCAGGACAGCTGGGGCTACAGGGAGACTCTGTCTCAAAAATACAAAAAAATAAAATAAAATAAAATAAAAAAATAAAAATAAAATAAAAAAGAATGCTGTTTAATACATAAAATTTAAATAATATGAGAACAAAGAAAAATAAAAGGCATCCTTATGCCCTTGAAAAGTCAGCTGCTAACACTCCCTCTAAAATACCTGTTCAGGCTTTTCCCCCAAAGGACCTCCTGAGTCAATCTATCTATAAACTGTGCTTGAAGACTCTTCCGGTTGGGTTGAAATTAAATGATAAGATTTAAAGTTTGATGTTGACAGTTTCATTGCTTTAGAAAACATCTTGGCAACAGATAAAGTCTGCCCAAATCAGCGGACCCCCCCGCAGACCCCCCAGGGGCTGGAGAGCTCTGGTGATGAGGGCTGGCTGGGAAGGGGCAGTTTTCGCTCAGGTGGGTTTTTCCTAGCTTTGTGTTGAAGCTCAGAGCTGCACAAGTGAAACTCGCTGGAAACCGCTATCTTCACAGAGCAGCGGTGGCAAGCTATCAATCATTCTGGCTCCCAGAGAAGTACTGACAATCTAAGAAAACATCTGAATTATTATCAGGCAAGTTCAAGTTCCAGAGTCTCACACTTACCAGAAATGCTTGGTGAGTTACACACACACACACACACACACACACACACACACACAGAGAGAGAGAGAGAGAGAGAGAGAGAGAGAGAGAGAGAGAGAGAGAACTTCTGTTAATAGGGAGAAAGATGAATTTACATCTACACATACAGATTCAGGAAAGTTCCAAAGCAGATTAAATGGTAAGATTTCCTTTTATAGTTAAACAAAATCGAGTCATCCAAAGCTCCCATTAGTACTGAAAGGGATATGTCCCATTCTCTCTGATTGCATAGTACATAATCTATGTGTTACAGGCGATACCAACAGCCAACATTTCCCCTGCACCCCAGGTCAAGGACTCTGGTACGCAGTCTCTCGAGGCCCTTACAACCTAGTCTGTTCAGAGGGCAGCCCAGAGGCAGGACTCATTCCCACACTTCCAGCTGTTAGCTGCTCAGCATGGTTCTAGTGCAGTACCATGGTCACCACCTGGATGCTTGTTGAGAGGGAGACTCAGGTTCCACCCCAGGCCGGTTATCTCAGAATCTGTATTTTGGCGAGACCCTCACATTAAAGTTTGGTCAGCCCCAAATGTACAGAAGGTCAGGGCAGAGAGACACAATGACTGAAGAGACAGAGGACCTGCCTCTCAGGCCAGCAAGTCATGTGTGACACTGGCCAAAGAGCTAAAGAAAGTGCAGGGGAAGAGGGCTTGGCAGAGGCTGCTGCTGGTGGGCAGTGGTGATGCTGGTCAGGATGCTGATGCTGGCTAAGTGGACGGACGCCTCTGTGAGGAGTGCACAGCCTCCGTGTCTCCCTCACTGTGTGTTTCTCTTAGGAAGCCCTCAATAGCCAGACATGCACATTGTCACCTACTTGTCTTGTTGGGGGCTCCTTGACCTCCCTAGAGGACAGGAAAAGGAGGAAGCCATGTGTCTCCTGCTCTGTTTGACACACCTTTGTCCACAGACCACATTTGCATGTCCTTATATGTTCCTCTTGGAAAACACAGTCAATGTATCAACAAAGTATATGGTTATACATCAATCTGGACCCACAAATTCTGTCCTCCCCTGCCTGGGATGGATGTGACCCAGCTTCCTTAACATTTGATGGAAATGCAACCGACACAGCCAGCAATCGTTTGAATCTCTGATAAACACCCGGTTTGGGGAAGGTGCCAGAAAGCAGTGTGGGTAACGTTTGGAGATAGGTTGGCAGAGAATGACTAATTTCTCTCTTCTGTGAGTTCTAAAGTCCCTGTTGTACTGAAATAAGGAGCTTAGGCATGTCTGGCCCAGAGAGAAGGGGGGTCACTCCAAGGTCTGGGAGAATCCCAGGTGACATTTCAGCTCTTATCCAACCTGTGGCTGAAGCTGTTTCCTCTGGAGTCATCATCTGGTTGTCCCATGGGTCTGCCCAAGGAGAGTCTGGTTGTGTCAGCAACCAGGGTCCAGCCCTCCTGGAAGGCTTTGCATTGTCCTCCAAATCTCTCAGTCTTCCCATCATGTAGCACTGAGGGCTAGGAATTGGAAAGTTGTTACAAGCATGTTGCTTGACATGGCTCCTACTGGACCAGCCTCCTTCTAGGTGGCCCACGGGTAGGTACCTGTTCTGAAGCTCAGCCAGGCAGCAGTGTCAGATGGCATGTGTCTAGGATACTCTGGAGGCCACACAGGAAGCTATGTGGTTTGGGGTCAGGAAGCCAAGTGGTGGGCTGCCAGCTGACATCCACAGACCTAGGTCCCACCACCGTGTCAGGTGTCTCTGGGTTTCAGCAGCTCTGAAATTATGAGTTGCCAGTCGGGTGGTACAGAAGCTTGGAAACTAAGTTATCAACCAATCAGCTAGACCTGCTTGGATGTGGTTTAGACATGCACAGTTGGGCAGGGGGGTGGAAATCGGTATCCCCAGCATGAATTACGGGTTCTGTGCTATGTGTGTGTGTGTGTGTGTGTGTGTGTGTGTGTGTATGTGTGTATGTGTGTGGTTGAACACAGAAAATTGATCTTTGTTCTTAATCATCAGATGAACAAGGGCAAATTAACAAACAGGATGGTTTTTAATGACAATTTTCTAAGGAGAAGTAATCATAGATCTGTACAAAGTCTACTTGACATTCACAACCAATTCCAGACTTTTTGATGTTGCTGGGCTGATAGAAACACTTGTTAGGATCTTAAAATGTTGGATGGTATTATGTTTAAACCCCATTCTGCATACATAGTTATGCAAGTTACCCTTTTGTATACACTCATAGTAAAAAATCTCCAGTTACAGACAAAGCCAAACTATTCCTTCAGCCTTCTCCACCCTGACTTTTCCTTGGAGGTGAGCACGTGGCCACTAAGGTCTAAAGCCTTCCAAAGCCTTTATCTACCATGATAAACTTACCTATTGTGATGGGTAGTGTTAATGTCAACTTGACAGGCTCTAGGATCACCTGGAAGGTGGGCCTCTGGGCATGCCTGTGGGAGATTTATGTTAAGCATCTTGACAGTGGATGGGACCATTTCCCATGCAGGGGATCTCGGACTGTATAAATGAAGAAAGGAGCTGAGCATTAGTGTGGCGTGCATTCATCTCTGTTTCTTACTGATTGTGGAATCAATGTGACCAACTGCTTCAGGCTCCTCTTACTTTGCCTTCCCATTATGATGGACTGAACCTTGAACTGTGACACAGATAAGGCCTCTTGTGTCACCTTTGTCATGGTGTTTTATTACAGCAACAGAAAAAGAAACTACGGTACATGTGCTTCCAAAGTTAATCTGTGCAGGTCCTAGTAGGTATGTCATCACACTGAGTTTATGGTCTACAAGTTGTTTCATTGATTCAGAAAGCGCAGGTAGAGATTCAGAAAACACCTATTAGCCTGGGAGACCCCATGTCACTTGTTAACTGCTGCACGGTATTCCACAAAATGAATGTACTATGCTTTATGCAATCCTCCCTTCCTGGTGCCCATGTAGATGTTCTCCAACGTGAACGAGGCTGCTGTTGTGATACTGCCTTGGACACTTCTCTACAGGTTCTGCCAGAGTGGAATGCTGTGAGCCAAGAGTAGACAGCTTGACGTTTTAACAAATATTGTCAGTGCCCTTCCCAATGAGGCAGGTCCAATTTTCACATCCTTGGAATGGGAGAGTACTCCATTACCCGCCCAGTGTTCGCTACTAAACTCGACAGGTTACCTATTTGAAGGATGAAAATATTATCCTTGTTGAACATACATTTCTATTTTCGTGATTTCTACTTTTTTTTTTTTTTTTGGTCTTTTTGAGACAGGGTCTCCCTGTAGCCTCAGATGTCCTGGAACTCACTCTGTAGACCAGGCTGGCCTTGACTCACAAAGATCCGTCTGCCTCTATCTCCCAAGTGCTAGGATTAAAGGTGTGCACCACCACGCCCAGCTATGATTTCTACTTTTGTGTGTGCATGTGACATGTCTGTCCATACGTATGTATGCAGACATGCATGCACATGTACGCATGTGCAGATGGAAGCCAGAGGTTGACACTGGTGTCTTCTATGATTGCTCTTCACCTTATATATTGAGGCAGGGTCTCTTGACTGAGCCAGGAACTGACATGGAGGCAGCTGGCTTGCCCAGGGGACCCCCAGTTTTCATCTCCGAAGTCCTGGGTGGGCTGCCATTCCTGCCTGGCATTGACATGGGTGCTGGGGATTTGAACTCAGGTTCTCTTACTTGTGTGGAAAGCGCTTTACCCAGTGAACCATCTCCCCAGCCCCATGATTACTGCTTTTCAGATTTTTTCCTTTCCTCATTAAAATTTGGGCATTCTTCTTTGTGGTTCATGGGAGGGGAGCTGCTTTTTTAATAGAATTGCCAGAAGCAGGTGGTGATGTACAGAACTAGAAAATTGTATTTCAGAAAGTCACAAAAATATTGCTTGAATAGAAGAGAGGGAAGACAAAGAGGCTGTGGTGTGCGTTTGTGTTTTGTTTCCATAGCGTGACTTTAACACCCACACGCCTTTAGAGAGTGCAGTGAAGCCCCCAAAACACTGGGGCAAAGATGAAAGAAAGGAAGCAGTCTGTAGGCCTCCCAAACGGCTGAGCACCAACAGGGCAGCTTCCCACCTCTGAGATCTGCCTGCATGGTTTACAAGAGGGTTTGCTTCATTCAGGGCCGACTCTCCCACTGAAATCTTTTCATACCTGGACTTTGGGATTTGGCTGGCGTTTGTCTGTTGTCTAAGGAAGTGATGTCAGCTTGTAGCCCCCGCCTGGGGTTATCTGAAGGACTCATCATGCTCTGGTTCAAAGCAAAGAAGCAGCCAGGTGGTAACGGGGGCCCAAGGGCCGGGTTGAACCACTCTCAACCGCAACACAACTTATCTCTACAGCGAATCTCTCAGGGGGATGATGAAGGCTGGGGGCTTGAGAGAATGGGTTGCTCGTGAGGTGCTGAGGGGGCCAATGAGAAAGGATAAAGGTGACAGGGGAGCCATTCTCTCTGAAGACAGTTCTGATGTATGTGGCTGGGGTCCTGGACAAGATGAGATGTGAGATTGATAGACAGCTGAACCTGTCTCCCAGAGCCCTTTAAACTTGTGTTTCAACATGGTTTCAGAGACTTGCTAGAGCAGGCAGGCTCTTGACAGTCTAGGAAACAGCTCTGGGGTAGGTGGTGTCTCCAATCCCCGTGGAAGTGGTTGGCAGGCTGAATGCGCCACTGAGGAGAGCCCAGGGGATCTGTAGCACATGGATTCAGTAATAACACAGGAGCAGACTGGCAGGCATCGCTTTCCCGCAGGGCTGTTATAAAGCCTAGGTCATCAGTGCCTGATTGGGAAGGTCCCTCAGCTTTGCTGGGTTTCTATGTGGTTCTTCCGTGGCAGCTGCTGTTCCAGGGAACATACTTTGAGAACTGTTGGGCTAGCAATACCTGCCTGAGATGGGTCTCTCCCCTGCTGCTGAGAGAGGTGATGCAGACGCTCCGGGCAAGTGGGACAAAGCATAGAACCTGGCCTGCTATAGGCAAGAGACGTTGACATAGGCCTGGGACTGAAAGACCACCATAACCTAAACTAAGGGCCCAGTCAAGGAAAGTAGATGCTGTGTAGGGAATCAGAGGGAGGAGCCACGGTCCACCAGGTGTGTATTTTTTAAGCCATTAGAAATTTGTAAAACTGAAGAACAGCATATACATGGCTCAACGACGTTCAGCAGATTCTGAAGGCTTAAGACAAGACACTGCTGTTCTGGGAGGAACTCTTGCCACTTCTAGTCCTGGTCCCCACCCAGCTTTTCAAGTTTCTCAAAGTTCACAGCACACCCAAGTGCCCTGGGAATTTTGTTAAATGCAGATTTGACTCAGTGGTTCTGAAATTCCACAATTATAACAAGCTCTTATGTATGTCTATGGGTCATGGTTTATATTCTTGTTTTGTTTTGAGACAGCCTCCCTGTAGTCTCAGCTGGCCTGGAACTCTCTATGTAGACCAGGCTGGCCTCTCCATCCCAAGTTCTGGGATTAAATGAATGTGCAACCACACCCAGCTTTATATTTCTATCTGTCTACCTATCCATCTACCTATATATCCGAATATATGCTATATATAAAATATTATACACATATATACATATACATGTCTGAAATTGACCAAAAGCCTTTTGATTATATATATATATATATAGATAGATAGATAGATAGATAGATAGATAGATATAGATAGATAGATAGATAGATAGATATAGATAGATGGGATCTCATTCTGTTTCACAGGCTTATCTTGAACTCCTGGGCTCAAATGATTCTTCTACCTTAGCCTCCCAAGTAGCTGGAACTACAGGTGGGTACCACCAAGTTTGGCTCAAATTTAGACATTTTTTATTTACTTTTCCTAATAGCAGATGAGGATTTCATCTCTACCCTGGCCTCACTTCTGATCTTTACAATATAGTTTTAGTATCTTTATTAATACTAATAAACTGTTCATAATGACTATAACATTTGTCTCTGCAGAGCCAAGCAGTGGGAAGTTACAATTCCTGAGGTTTAGTTTATAATTATCTTTTCCTTTTATAATATCTTGTTCATAAAAATATTATTTCTCCCTGTCCCTTCAAAGCTCGCTGTAGCAGATATTCTATGAATATGAAGGTCTTCTTCTGGAAGATCTTCTCTTATTTATTTGCTTCTTCCCATAAATGAAGGCAAGTAAAAAAAAAAAATCCTTCCTGCCTCTGAGCATCCCTAAAGCTTCTCAGTCTTCTCGGATATCACATCCCCTCTCCTATAATTCCCTTCCTACAGGCTTATGTGCAATCTATTGACATATTGATCATTGCTCAAATGTAGCACAATCTTTTGAAGCCCTTTAGCTTCTTCCCTCTGCTCCCTTCATCTCCTTCATCCCCTCATTGTAATGTTTGCATGCACCACACACACACACACACACACACACACACACGCATAGATGTGTGCAGGCAGACCCCAATGTCCTGATCACTGATTGTGAAGTGTTTATCACATGTCAGACATTTTCTGTTCTTAACCCCGTCTTCATCTTCCCTCTTGTTCACTATTCTTTTTGCCTCCTTTCCTCTCTTACATTCCTGTTTTCAGAGGTATGCTTTTTCTTTTCTTTTTTTTTTTTTAATGTGTATGAATGTACTGTCTGCAAGAAGGTTGGTGCACCCGTGTCATGCAATGCCGCAGAGGTCAGAAGAGGGCATTGGATTCCCCTGGAACTGGAGTTAAAGACACAGTTCTTAGCTGCCATGTGGGTGCTGGGGAATTGAACCTGGGTCCTCTGCAAAAGCAGTTGGCACTTGTCCTAGTTTGTCTTCCACTGCTGTGACAAAACACTCCAACCAACACCAACTTGGGAGGAAAGGGTTTATTCAGCTTACATCTTCTGGGTCACAGTTTATCACTTAAGGAGCTCAAGGTAGGAACCTGGAGGCAGGAGCTGAAGCACAAGCCATGGAGGAATGCTGTTCACTGGCTTGCTCCCCTGGCTCATGCCCAGCCCGCCTTCTTATACAATACACAACAACCTGCCCAGGGTGGCACCACTCTTGTGGGCTGGGCCCTCCCACACTGCTCGACCATCAAGACAATACTCCACAGATGTGGCCACAGGCTAATCCAATGGAGCCAATTCCCCAACTGAGGCTCCCTCAACCCAGGTGTGTCAAGTTGACACTAAAGCTATCTAGCACAGCGCTCTTAACCACTAGGCTATCTCTCCAGCCCCAGAGGTATGCTTTTCTAATGACCCAGAACCCCTTTGGAGCTGGAGGAAGTGAGGGATTGAGCGGTTTGATGAATGTGCTATTCTCCTGTGTGCCTTCTGTGAAGCCTTTCCTCGACATATGCCCATCCTATGGCTGGGTCTACAGGATGTGGGCTTTTGCTAAAGGAA
Source organism: Rhizomys pruinosus (assembly GCA_009823505.1). Taxonomy (NCBI): domain Eukaryota; kingdom Metazoa; phylum Chordata; class Mammalia; order Rodentia; family Spalacidae; genus Rhizomys; species Rhizomys pruinosus. Next base: position 2,473,633 of record VZQC01000091.1, on the reverse strand, counting down.
ATGCATCTTTCTGTAACTTCTTCCTAGGAGACTCTCTCTCCTCTCCTTTCCTGTCACAGCTCTTCCATCTTGTATGTCAGCTCTGAGCCTAAGTATCACCTCCTCAGCGAGGCTGCCCCTGTCCTCCATTCAAAGCTGCTCTGTCCCTTTTCCTTCCCACCACCCAGACACCTTCTGTCACATCATCACCCAGTGCGCAACATTAATGTCATCAACAACTCCAATTGGTAGCCTCCTTCTATCCAAATTCTCTGCTTTACAATGTTCCCCTTGAGAGGTGGCCATCTCCCTGCCTCTTAAATCTGGACTGGTCTTGCGACTTGCACGGATTAATAGAATCTGACAAAGTGATGACACGCCAGTTTGGAACTCAAACACTGAGGTTCTTTTTGTATTTCTACCCTCTCTAGAACTTTTTTTTTTAATCACCATGTATACATACCTAGTCTAGCCAGCTGGAGGATAGTGGACAAGAGTAGACCAGATGGACCAAAGTGAAGGCTGTCCTAGATAGATAGTCTGGGTCACCTTTGTAGCCAATCATACACACTGGTTTAACAAGACCAAAAGAAGCAGCCCAGTTGAGCCCAGCTTTAAGTTGTAGTCACTTATAGGACTGAGAGCAAATAACCGTTATTTTAAGTGACTTGTTTGATTGTTTGGGGAGTGGTTTGTTATGCAGCAAGAGCTGACTAATACACCCTGTTTCTTTCCTTCTGCCCCCTTATCACTAACTACATTGAGTTGCTTATCTGGGTTCCCCCTTTTAATGTGAGCTGTATTAGGGTATGCTGCTGTCTGTTCTGTTCCTTTGTTCTCAGAATTTAGAATATACTCTGGACATAGTAGTTGCTAAATCAGTTTTAAATAAATGAATACATCAATGAACACACTATTTGTATAATACATATAGCTAATATGTTGCTATGTGTTGGGAGAGAGTGGGATATGACACTCAAGTAATGGAAGAGGAGTGTAGCTTTCAATTAGATCTGGATTCAAACCCAGTCCCACCACTTAATAGCTGTATGATCGTGAGCAAATCTCTTTGCCCCTCTGAGCTTTAATGAAATTTGAATTTAATAAAAGGTATGTATTTCCCATGATTGTCCTATAGATTAAACATGTGGGAAAGTATTTCACACACCCAGAAATACAGCACCAATGCTGTTTGCTGTTTTAGTTTGACTAGAGAAGAGAGCTTTTTACTGTTTCTTTCTTTGAATCAGTGGGTGAAGAAATGCCTGAATATAAACCTCTAAAATTGTGGAACAGTGTCTTCTTGGAGGATGTAAATTATAGGTAGGAAGGGCAAGGGGGGTGGGTTGGGACTTTGGGTTTGAATCCAAGCTGCCACTCTATGTGAACTCAGGAATGTCCTCAAAAGTGTGCTCTCTACCACACAGACTCTTTAGGAGATTTCCACAAGGCTTGCAAGCCAGGTATGGTGGTGCATACATACCTGTATTCCCTGGAATGGGGGGGGGGTGAAACCGGAGGATTGTGAGTTTGAGGCTAGTCTGCTCTGTGCACTGAGACTCTGCTTCAATAAAGAAATAAAGAATAAAGAAAATAAAAATAAAGGAAAGAAAGAAGGTTTATGATATCCTTGGCATATGCTAGGTGCTCGGGATGTCTATTAACTTTCTCATTCCCCAGAGGAGGGAAGCCCCAGACTCTTCGTGCTGAGGAGACCTCAAAGAACAAGGTGTTAGTCAGTTTTCCATCACTGTTACAAAATACCAGAGACAACCATGGTTATTTTAGCTCCTGGTTTCAGATGATTCATTCCATGGTCTCTTGGCTCTATTGCTTTGGGTCCTAGTGGTGGAGAGCATCATAGCTGCCATGGGGTGCATTATGGTGGTGGTAGTGGTGGAGAGCATCATGGCTGCTGTGGGGTGCATCATGGTGGTGGTAGTGGTGGAGAGCATCATACCTGCCGTGGGGTGCATCATGGTGGTGGTAGTGGTGGAGAGCATCATAGCTGCCGTGGGGTGCATCATGGTGGTGGTAGTGGTGGAGAGCATCATGGCTGCTGTGGGGTGCATCATGGTGGTGGTAGTGGTGGAGAGCATCATACCTGCCGTGGGGTGCATCATGGTGGTGGTAGTGGTGGAGAGCATCATAGCTGCCATGGGGTGCCTCATGGTGCTGGTAGTGGTGGAGAGCATCATAGTTGCCATGTGGTGCAACATGGTGGAGGGCATGGCAGAGGAGGGCTGCTCACCTCGTCACACTGGGATGCAAAAAAGGAAGAGAAAGGGCCAGGGTCTCAGGATCCCCTTCAAGAGCACGCACCAAATGACTTTACTTCTTCCCTCCAGGCTCCACCTCTTCAAGTATCCACCACCTCCTAAAGCCAGCACAGGTCAGAACCAAGCCTTCAGCACAGGTCAGGACCAAGCCTTCAGCACAGGTCAGGGCCAAGCCTTCAGCACAGGTCAGGACCAAGCCTTCAGCACAGGTCAGGACCAAGCCTTCAGCACAGGTCAGGGCCAAGCCTTCAGCACAGGTCAGGACCAAGCCTTCAGCACAGGTCAGGACCAAGCCTTCAGCACAGGTCAGGACCAAGCCTTCAGCACAGGTCAGGGCCAAGCCTTCAGCACAGGTCAGGGCCAAGCCTTCAGCAAAGGTCAGGGCCAAGCCTTCAGCACAGGTCAGGACCAAGCCTTCAGCACAAGTTAGGACCAAGCCTTCAGCACAGGTCAGAACCAAGCCTTCAGCACAGGTCAGGGCCAAGCCTTCAGCACATGGGGCTCCCAACAGCATTCACAAGCTGGGGATCAAGGGGGCCCAGCGCACAGATTCTCCAGCACTGTCACAGGCCGGGACCATGCCTTTAGCACACAGGCCTCCTGACAACATCATAAACTGGAGACCAAGCCTTCAGCACACAGGCCTCCCAAGAGTGTCACAGGCTGGGGACCAAGCCTTGAGCAAATGGGCCATGGGGACATCTCAGATCCAGAATGTAGCACAAGGGTGACATTGTGACAAGAGCCTTTGATTTGGTGAAACTTGAATGGCATTCTGTTGGTCACTCATTGGATTTCTCTGTAGTATTTAGAAACTAAATCCTTAACAAAGAAAGGACCAGCATCATTGCTTTGGTGTCTCAGTAGCATCGAGTTCTCAGCCTAAACTCATGACAACCCAAGGGCATAAGTATTCCAATCTGTATTCTACAAAAGAAGGAACCAATGCCGGGCCCACATGGTGGTGCACGCCTTTAATCCTAGCACTTGGGAGGCAGAGGCAGGCGGATCTTTGTGAGTTCAAGACCAGCCTGGTCTACAGAGTGAGTTCCAGGACAGCTGGGGCTATAGGGAGACCCTGTCTCGAAAAGACCAAAAAATAAAAAAAGAAGGAACCGAGGCTCTGAGACAAAGACCAGTCTATAAGTAACTGCAGGACAGACAGATCTGCATGTGATGTAGTCAGCACTGTGATGATGCCCTTCCATAAAAGGTGTCTCTCGGGAGCATGTGCCACCTGCCAGGCTTTTCCCATGCCAGCCCCTTTCCCTTATAACACCATTTGGAGGAGGTAGGTCACCCCATTTCACAGACAAGAAAATCATCTCTCCCAGGGTCACAGAGGAAGGATCACTGCCAAAAATCAAAATCCTGGCTGTGATCCTCCGTGGACATTCCTAGGGTTTGGGATGGGGAAAGGTTACAGGACTTGCATAGATTGTGGGGAACTTCAAACAGAAAGAGAGGAGAGCTGTATCTTTGAAGCTAACAGAAAGGAAGGGTGGGGGCTGGAGAGATAGCTCAGTCCATTGAAAGCTTGCTGCACAGGCACAAGCACCTGAGTTCAAGCCCCAGAACGCACATTAAACAGGGTGTGCTAGTGTGCACTTGTGATCCCAGGCCTGGGGAGGTGGAGACAGGTGGATTCTGGGGGAGGGGGCTCTCAGGCTAGGTAGCTCAGCCTACTTGTTAAATTCCAGGCCAATCAGAGACCTGTCTCAAAAAACAAGGTGGACGGCTCCTGAGGAATAGCACTCAAAGCTGTCCTTTGGTCTCCACACACATGTACGTGTGTGCATCTGCACTCATGTGCACTCACATGAACACGCATTCCCACGCACACACGCATATACATAGATCCATGGTGAAAGGAGTATGTTGGAGTGGTGAAGAGACTGAGGCGCAGGGTGGAACTGGCTCCCTGGTAGAGGACAGCAGAGCAGAACCGGACAGAAGCCATCTTTCTCTAAGGCGATGTCAGGTGCAGGGACAGTGCATGTGAGAAGGGGACGGGGCGGGCCCCACCGCTGCAGCTCAAGATGTCCTGAACAGAATGTGCCACGCTATTGAAAATGAGCCCCGGGGGCGGGAGAGATGGCCTAGCGGTTAAGAGCACCGACTGCTCTTGCAGAGGACCCAGGTTTGATCCCCAGCACCCACATGACGGCTGAGAACTGTCTTTGACTCCAGTTCCTGGGAAATCCGATGCCCTCTTCTGACCTCCGAGGCATTGCATGACACGGTGCACCAACCTACATGCAGACAATACATTCATACACATTAAAAAAAAAAAAAAGAACGAAAGAAAGAAAGAAAGAAAGAAAGAAAGAAAGAAAGAAAGAAAGAAAAGAAAAGGAGCCCCAGCAGGCTGCTTTCCTGCAGGGTTTCTTGAGACTGTCCAGAGCTGCCTTGCCCTCCCTTTTTCAGATTCTTGATGCTGTCCATCTTGTTGATGGAACTCAGTTTAGGAAGGCATAATTTTTCCAACTATAAAGTGGTAAATATGAAAACTGATCTGTTTCTTAGATGGAATTCCACGAGTGAGATGAGGCCCTTGATTGGGTCTTTCTTGTTTAAGATGTCATTCATTTCACTTGTTTTTTTAAATTTAATTATTATTTTTATTTCATCATTTCACTTTTTAAAAATTTATTATTATTTTCATTTCATAAGTATGGGTGTATTGCCTGCATGTATGTAAGTGCACCTATGTCACGTAATGCCTGTGGAGGTCAGAAGAAGGTGTAAAATCCCTTGGAACTTTAGTTATGAACAGTTGTTAGCCACTGTGTGGTTTGGGTGCTGGGATTTGAATTCGGGTCCTCTGTAAGAGCAGACTGTTCTTTACCACTGAGCCATCTCTCTAGCCCCTTCACTTGTTAGTAATCGCATGTATTTGTGGAGTACAGGCTGATGCTTTAATATACTGCATTATATGCAGACAACATTAAGTGCAGCTACATAATTCATTTTCATTTCTTTGTGGCGATAGTTAAAATCTGCTCAGAACTTTTTTTTTTTTTTTTTTTTTTTTTGAGACAGGGTCTCCATGTAGCCCCAGCTGGCCTGGAACTCACTCTGTAGACCAGGCTGGCCTGGAACTCACTCTGTAGACCAGGCTGGCCTTGAACTCACAAAGATCCACCTGCCTCTGCCTCCCAAGGACTAGGTTCAAAGGTGTGCGCCACCACGCCCGGCTTAGAACTTTTGATATGTAGGCTGGGGTCTGAGATCTTGCATGTATCACCAGCCAAGACTGTGGGCTTGAGCCCTGTGACACAGAGGAGGGATGCCCCAACAGACGCCTCAGCCCGTTGTCCCCCCACCCCCAGGAAGTTCCACTCTGGGCCTCCTTCACAGGTCCAGAGCTCTTGATGAGGTTGCTTTGATGTGGCCAGCTTGAAACTGAGGACATTTTGACGTAGCTATTTTGATGCTGTGGAAATTTTCTGACTTTTTACAAACACCACCCTTCAAACATTTAACTTTGAACAAATGGTCAAGTACCTGAGCACCACAAAGTCAGGGGGTAGACACTGTGGGAAAGCAGGTGAGGCTGTAGGGACCGGGGTCTGTTTTTTACTTATATAGGGGAGAAAAAGAATGATGTATTTAATGGTGTGATTTTCAGTCACAAAGAGTCCCTGAGTTTAAAAAGCTTCACAAAGATTTTTTTAAAGGAATTTTTCAAGTAATCAATGCAATAGGGTGTGGACAAAAGAACAAAAATGTAGGTCAAGGGAATGGAAGAGAGAGCCCAGTGTTAAACCCACAGAAATAGAGTCTACTGGCCTCTGACAGAGTCAAGAAGGCAACATAATGGAGAAGAGATGGACTTTCAGTAAATAGCGCTGGAAGACGCAGACATCCATCCCCACGGGGAGTCCAGAGGCAGACCTTGAATCCCTCCCCAAAGTTGAAACCAACCACGAATCTGAGCGTGAAACACACAACCATAAATTCCTGGTACTCAACATAGGAACAACTCCTACTGCCTTGTGCTTGAGGTCAGCTTGTAAATACAATACTGCAGGTGTTGATAGACTGGATCTCATTAAAAGAAAAGAAATCAAAGCAAACCGTGTACACTGCAAAGAGAATGAGGAACAGAAGAGAGAAAATGTTTCCAAATAACACACCTGACAAAGGCTGCTGTGCAGAAAGGAGTGAGAGCTCTTTTTATTGAAAGACAGAGTCTTGCTGGGCTGACCAGGCTGGCCTGAAACTCAAGGGATCTGCCTGCATCTGCCTTCCCAAGTGCGGGGATCGAAGGTGTGTGCTGCCACATCCAGCATATCAAGAATCCTAAAAACCTAAGAGTAGGAAAATGCACAACTCAGCTAAAAAAAAAAAAAAAATTGGCAAAAGCTGTGAACAGACATTTTGCAGAAGGTATACAGATGATAAACTGCACGTGGAAGAAGTTTGATATCCTGCCATTAGGAAATTGCAAATTAAAGAGAGAGCCAGATAGTGCTCTGTATTACTAGAATTACCGAAACAGGGCTGGGCCTTAGCTCAGTGTACCACTTGCTAGTAAGTGCTAGGCCCTGGGTTCCACCCCTAGCAACACACACAAAAAGTGCCCTGGGAAATCCCAAACACTCGGCACTAAACTCTGGTGAGAAGATGGAGAACAACTCACATTCACTGCCGGTGGGAATGCAAAATGGTCCAGCCACTTTGGAAGTTTGGAAGCTTCTTACCAAATTCTTAACCATCCCTCCCAGCAGGATTGAAAACTTTGTCCCTGATGTCTAAAGCTTTTTTTTTTTTTTCCCATAGTTGCCAAACTCAGGAGCAACCAAGACATCCTTGGTGAGAGGGCGAATAACCAGTGGTCCATCTAGAGGATGGACTGTTCCTCAGTGATATAAAGAAGTGGGTTATCAAGCCATGAAGAGACACCGAGGACCTGGAGCTTCCAGCTGAGAGCAGGCAGCCTGGAAGGGCTGTCACGCACAGGGACAACTGTGTTTCCAACCATGTGACATTCATGAATAAGCAGTGAAGACCCGTGAAGGGTCTGTAGCTGCCAAGGCTGAGCTCAGGGGATGTTTACGGTGCCCACCCTGCTGAGTATGGAGCTGTCCTGGTGGGTACAGCTTGTTACTCATCTATCCAAACCCACAAAGTGTGAATCCTCATGTAAACGGCGGCCTTCAGTGATGATGACAGGTCTTTGAATTTGCTGAGTCTAACAAGTGTGGCGGCCCCCCTGTGGGGCAGTGTTGGTTGGGAGGATTGTTGTGCCTGTGATAGAGGAGGGCCAGGCCAGGCCTCTATAAGCCTTTGGTAAATTTTTGCTGTGAATTGAAAATTACTCTAAAAACGATCCTATTAGCTGTCAGCACATCTCACTGCATAATTAGCTCCCTCACCGTGAACGAATACTTCCCTGCCTTCTTTGGGGAAGAGGTCCAAGTCTCTGAATTCCCTTCCCGCCACAATACAGTTCGGAGTCCAGCAAAGGGAAAGCGGCAGCCTGGTCTCCCGGTGGCGCCTGCCGTGGCCTTGCCTTTGGGAAGCTCCAGGAGCCGCAGTGCACACAGCTTGGTTCTGGTGCCTGAAACCAGAGGGGTTGCTGTTTCCCGCCACTTCAGACACAGCTGCCAGTGATCTGAAAATGGAACTCAGCCCTGGGTGTGGCGGCCCACACCAGTAATCCCTGGGGAGGTGGAGGCAGGGGGACAGTGAGTTTAAGACCATTCTGGGTTGTATTGCAAGACTTAGTCTCAAAAATTAGAAAGAAGGGAAGGAAAACAGTAAACCGGAGAGGAGAAGGAGGGAATGAGATGGTAGCCCTCTACCATCCGTCATTGCCCCTCTACCAGCCTGGCATTGACAAAATCCCTGGTTGGCCTCATCCTGAGGTCGCTGGCCTCTCCTGCTCCTCTGCCTGCCTCTCTGCCGCCCTGGCCTTCCTTACCCCGGGCCTGTCAGACTTGTCCCTCTTCTGTTCCAATCTTCACATTAGTTGGAACTTTGTGTAATTTGGGTCTCGAATATCACTTCTCTGGGGTGCCCTTCCCCGCTGCGCAGTGTGAGAGAACCCGTGCTCCACCCCAGCATTGGTTTTCTCTCTGCAGAGCGTTGGCTACACTACAGCTGTCTCTCATGTCTTTGTTCCTGCTACGCCCTGCCTGTTGGAACAGAGCTGGTGTACAGTAGCGATTGAATGATGGACTCAAGTGAGATCTCCCAGTGAGATCTGGTGGGTGGTAGCAAAAGGGACTAGGTTTATCACTATCTGAGGAGGCTCTGGTCTTATGATTCCTGTGCTTCAAGCCCAAACTCTGTGGAGGGGAAGCTGACGCTCTTTCCCCTTCTCAGCAGCTTTGCAGCGGCAACGGTCACACAACTTCACCTCTTCTGCAGACTTGCCAGACACTAATACCTTCAGCACCTCCAACATCTCAGCCAGGCCACATCGAATACTGAGACCATTGCTGTCTGCTAACCAGCTTCCTTTCCCGCTCATATCCCCTCTGAAGGTGCCCATGCCCCCCTGCAGTCCCCGTGATCTTCCTGCACCTCTAGGGATACTTGACCACATTTCTCCAGTCCCTTCAGGGCCCACAGGTCCCACGGCTTCTGCATCTGTGGTTGCTGCCTCTGTCTTTGACCACCGCCTCCACCCTGGCTTCCCAGCAGGGGTTGGAGGAGGGCAGGTGGGTAACTGGAGCACTATTTCTCCTTCTTGTTCTCTCATGGTTTTTACTGCTAGCCACAGAACATAAGAAATTTGAAGAGTCCAGGTATTCTAGAAGACTAGCTAGCTGGCAGCATCGGCCCTGGTTCAGACTCTTCTCAGGAAAATGGAGCTCTCTTCAGCCCCTCTGTCCCACTGAGAGGAGTCTTGGATGACCACCGAGACTGCTGCTAAGGTCATTACTTCTGCAAACAGGTCAGCCAGACCTGTACAAGCCACCCACCCTGGAAGCCACTAGTCACGTTTAAATTTAAAGCAACTGCAATTAAAGATAATTTTTCGAAGACCAGTTTCTGGGTCTTACCCAGAAGTTGTGGGACATCTCCACTGCTGCCGAAACACAAGGAGCTCTCTCTCCATTTCCAGGATGTCCTTCTGTGTCCCCTAATTTATGCAGGAGATACTTAATAAATTCCTGGCATGTGATTCTGGGCCACAGTCATGGACAGGGTCCAGTGGCCCCTGTCCACAAGGATCGGTGGGGAAAGAAGGATCCCTGAAGATCACACTCCTGGAGGCTTGAACTTGGGACTCCGTGCTCCACTGAGCAGACCTTCACCATCAAACTTCCCTTTGCTGCCTCAATACACCTTGTCTTTCCAGGTCAGGCAAAGACGTTAACGAGGGAAAGTGAGCAGAGAACTGAAGGAGAGTTTTCTCCCTGCCAGACACCATAGAAGAACCCGGTGTATGGGAAGGAGAAAAGTGGGGGGGGGGGGGGGGGGGGGGGGCGGCGTCGGCCTTAGCAGGCCAGGCCAGCAGCTTGGGCTCTGGTACTGGAGGTCATAGGCTGCAGCTCCCGTTCCAGCTGTTCCCTAGGTATCACCAGTAAGTAAAGCAGCTGGCCCGGGACTCAGGGACACCGTCCTGCCTTCTGGAACCTGCCTTGGGCAGACTGAGAACAGAGACCCTTTGGAAGGGGGATCAGCCACCTCTCATACCATCTGGCTCTGAATTCCAGTGGCCAAGGCAGAAACAGTAAAGAACACAAAAGTATGGGGTTTTCTTTGCAAGGAATGAACTGACCCGGATAGCCACTACAGGGACGGGAGTGGCCCTGGGCTCCTTTGAGAAACTGGTAGGCATAGCTAAGATGTCTTTGCCTCTTCCTGCTTCCCCCCCTTGCTTCCTATGAGGGCATTTGGGAGAATGACAGCTCTTTCAGACCTGATCTCACCTGGACCACGGGGACGAGATCTGTCTACGGGGTGTGTTGACTTTCCCTCCGTGCTGTCTCCATCACGTTCTTCCTTGTGCCAGTTCTCCAGCTCTCCCAGGCTGTCTGGTGCCCCAGCACTGGTTCCTTGGGATACTCTTACCTGGTAAAGAGACTCACATCAAGGGAAAGTAGAAAGCTTGGCAGTGTTCGTCACTCCCTCGTGGAGGCTCTCTGAGGTAAAAGACAAACTCAGCAAGTTCACTGGGGTGGCCAGAGGGTCAGGGCGGGGGGCATCCTCTCCCCACAGCCCCCTCCTTTACTATCAGTTTTGGACATTGTCAGAGCATTTACCTGGTGGTACTGTTTCAGACACTATGCTCACAAATGTGGGGCAAGAGAAGGGAATTTCTGGGCCTACTCACAATGTGCTTTCCTGCAGAGTGACTCAGTCACGTCTTTCGTTTTTACTGCTCAGGTCTCTCTTCCTTTGAGACATTTATTGGCCTTTTCCCAATGAGAAATAAAATGACACAGGGTATGAATGCCCTCGTTCTCTATGGTGGCGACTGCTGGGCCGTGTGTCCCAGAACACTGTGCTCGTTGCACAGGATGTAAGTACACGAGGACGAAGTTACTCCATCTCTAAATGAGCAATGATTTTTACAGGCTAAATATAGAAATATAAAAAATAATGACAACAGGGAATCTTTACCATAACTGGGAAGCGTAGAGAAGACTTCATGTGGGAGTTTCTGGAAAAAGATTTTTGTGTTGAGACTTCAAAACTTCAAAAACCTGCAATTCATAAAGGCACTGTAACTGTCAGTATTAACAGGTAGGACGAGCACAACTTTCCTGTATTTAGGGTGTTGGTGGCCCTGTATGCTCTCTTCCTATCTGCCCAGCACATGCACAGCCTTCTAAGGTAGTGCCATCTGTAGTGTGCTCTGTGTGTCAGAAACACTCGCATCTGCACTGTCTCCTGTGGCAGTCGCTGGTGCGTGTGGCAAGTGTCGCTGTGGAACAGATTCCCTAGGTATTTTCCATATTCTCATGGGTACATGTGGCCAGTAGCTATTGGATTGGACAGCGCAGCTGTCCACTGAGCAATCCACTGAGGTGGTACCTTATATGACTCTGTTCAGGCAGATGCTTGTGAATAAATGCTATAAATGTGTATCTCTGCCTGGGACTCCCCGTGTCTTCCACCCCCATGAACATCAAAGGCCTAGGAAGGTGATGGGCTCTTAGCCTGTGTGTGCTGGGCTGAAGATGCATTTCCTTTATCCCAGAGGTTCTCAGTTCTACGTTTCTGGTTGCAAATGATTGACATGCTGGTTGCTGGAAGCTGCAGCAGGTGGCTCCCCACCCTCCTGGGTTACCCCACCACTGACAACACAGGCAGGGGTGGCCTGGCTTCCTTTTTGGTGTTGTTAGCGGATAGCTGCCTGCCCAGAACCCACAGAAGCCTGCACTGTGTCCCAGGCGGCAGCAGCAGCTCTCCCTCTCCTGCATTCCCACCTTCCGTACGTCTCCTGGTGAGTAGCTTCCCCTCCTCTGCACCCCACCGTCACTTGGCTGGCTGCTGCCACCATGGTGTCTATATCTCTTCCTTCCACTTACTTGTTCAGAGGTCATGTGCACCATGCCTTTTGCTACAAACTTCCAACATGGTCCGGGATTCTTATAGGGTAAATAATGAGGCTCCCTGCTGACTCATAGTGAAGCGCAGTTTCAGGCAGTTTGTGATTTGTACCTTGAAGGGAGAAGAATCAGGTTCTAGGACAGGTGACAAGGAGGTTTCCTGGAGCCTGAGGGATAGGACACTCTTGGGTCAGAGAGACTGACCACAAAAAGAAAGAAAACTTGGAACAAAAATCTTAGCACGAAGAGGTGAGAGGTGAAGCGAAGGAAGGGTGGCCCATCAGACGACGTGGTGCTCAGCTCCTCGGCCCACGGCACGTAGCTCTGCGCTCAGGGCATGGAGAGTGGCTCAGGGGAAACTGACCAGAAAACCAGACCCCAAACTTCATGTGCAGTGTGTTCACCTTCTCACTAAGAGTGTGCGCTAGTGTGTGTGTGCATGTATGTATGGTGTGTGTATAGTACATGTGTGCATGTGTATGTGTTTCCGGTGTGTGTGGAATGTGTGCATGGTATGTGTATGACGTGAATATGGGTTGTGTGTATTATAGGGACAGTGTCCTGGAGGATCTGTCCCAGAAAATGAACAGTGCCTAAGCTAGGATGTGGTACTTGAGTTTTTATTTTCTTTATCATATGTATTTGTGTTTGGGGATCTTTTTAAATGTGTATCATGACAATCCTCCTTTATGCTCACAAAAGAAGCCCAGTTATTTTGAATGACCTGTCCACTGTATTCTTTCTTTTCCCACATGCTCACCTTCTAAAAATTAAAAAAATTAAATGTATTTCATTTTAAATTGTGTGTGTGTGTGTGTGTGTGTGTGTGTTTGTGCTTGTGAATGCACACGAGACTAGAGGCATTGGAGGTTGTGAGCAGCCTGATGTCATCAGCACTGGGATTTGAACTAGGGTTGCAAAAAAGCAATGTGTGCTTGTAACTGCAGAGCAGGCCCTGCGGCTCCACTCCTCAGTTCTCAGCCTGTCGTGTAAGCAGGGCAGCTGGGAACATAAGCATCCGCAGTCCGAATGACCTGTCCCCTCATTCCCCTTGCCAAGCAACTCGAAGTACTGGTCGTTCCAGCACCTGGGGCTCCAGGCCCCTCCCCTTCTGTCTTCCCTTGCCTACACTTTTCTCACAGGCTGGTGCTGGGAGCCCCTGGATCCAGGCAGAGCTCCTGATCCAGGCTTGGAGAACAGATCATCCGATAGAGGGCTGAGTCCTGAGTAGTAAGCAGGACAAAGGTCATCGTGTAGCCCTGCGCTGACTCCCGTTCATGGGAACAGCTGAGCCACCCTGAGTAGCATGGCTTTGGACAAGAGATGTCACCAGCCACCTCCATATGATTTTTGTGTTATCTCCTTAAGGACAGCAGAGATTAGGAAATTGAGTACAATGATTCCAGGCCAGCCTTCCTCCCCAGGCCTGCCACTTCTGCAGAGCAAGCAGCCTTCCTCTGTCCCAGACCCCTCGCTTCCAGCTTTCATGCTTTTGCTTATGTATTTTTCCTGTTCCTCTCATTCTGTAGTCCCCTGCCCTGCAGCCCTCTAGGGCTGGTAAGAAGTCACCTCCTCCGGGAAGCCCTCCCATAGTCCCTGAAGCTGGAGTTGGGACTCTCTCTTCCCCATCCTTCATGGCGTTGTATTGTGTTATCTGCAGCTTTAACTTATGGAGCCTCTTGATGCCTGGATCATCTCGTGCCTCGTTTAAGCCTCACACAAGTCAGATACATAGTCCCATGGGATGGAAGTGATCCCAAGTCTCCCCCAGCTCAGTCCTGAAGTCTGCTCCTGCCCCTCCAACAAACCCTGGGAGCAGCAGAGGGACGGAGGGCCACCCCCACCTCCGTTTCCCCCACGAGGAATCCAGGCTTTCAGGGAGCATGCCTCCTGTCGCCAAGCCCATGGATAGACGGGATGGACCAAAGGCAGAGGAGCCACAACTTCAGGTCCAGTGCTGTCCCTGGAATTCACTCCGTCACGCTGACTCGGTGGCAGATCTGTGGTTTATTCAGTCAAAGCTGGCTCGCTCCTGGGAGATGGTAGAGGTCTCTCTCTCTCTCTCTCTCTCTCTCTCTCTCTCTCTCTGTTTTGTCATATGTGGGGCTTTTCTCCCTTCTATTTTTCCCTCCTTCTCAGGACAAGAAGAAAATGAAAGCAGCCTCACATTACGCCTGTGTAGTAAACACGACTAGTATCCTGACAGAGATTGAAAGGGTGGATTTAAAGCTATGAGGCTCCCTGTCTTTGCACACTGGTTTAGGGAAGAGTGTGTGCTTGTTTTATTTTTTGGTTCTCTTCTAATTTCCTTTTCTTTTTAAATTTTTATTTAGCCGGGCGTGGTGGCGCATGCCTTTAATCCTAGCACTCGGGAGGCAGAGGCAGGCGGATCTTTGTGAGTTCAAGGCCAGCCTGGTCTACAGAGTGAGTTCCAGGACAGCTGGGGCTACAGGGAGACCCTGTCTTGAAAAATTTATTTATTTATTTATTTATTTTTTATGTGTATAAATGTATTGTCTGCATGCAGGTTTGTGCACCCATGTCCTGCAATGCCACGGAGGTCAGAAGAGGGTGTCGGATTCCCCTGGAACTGGAGTTAAAGATGGTTCTCAGCTGCCATGTGGGTGCTGGGAATCGAACCCGGGTCATCTGCAAGAGCAGTCGCGCACTCTTAACCGCTAGGCCATCCCTCCAGCCCCTCTCCCAATTTCCTATAAGCCAGAGAAGTAGGTTTATAATGGAAGGGAAAAAAATCAACCTTCATAAAACGTTAATGTAAGGTTCCAGTTGCAACAGCAGCTCGAGTGGGTGGCTGACAGGCCGGTGCTGAATGGAGAAGCACTTGCGCAGATCTCTCTCTCTCTCTCTCTCCCTGACCCACAAGTTATTTTTATGATAGTTCTTAAATGTCACACACTTGGTGAAGTATTTAAATGCTTTACAAAATTTAAAAGAAAAAATGAAAGTCTCACTTTCCACTGGCCACTTGTGGTTCGGGCTCTTAGCAGGAAAGCTGTTCTGAGCGGTGGCGCAGGGCTCTTGTTTGTAGATGGGAAAAGATTACAAAGCATAGTCTTGTCCATTTTGCATTTTAATTTGACAATTTTAATGACCTCTTTTTTGTTAGCTTGAAGTTTATCTTCCTCTTTTTAATTGGCTGCGTGTGGTTTTGGAGTGGGTGTATCACAATGTGACCGACTGCTGTATATTTAGGTTGTTTCCAGATTTTTGTTCTGCAAGAAAATGCTCTGGTACTGTGGGAAACTTCTGAGCAGGTGTTCTGCTGAGCAGATGCGTCCTGTCCTCCTCTGCACATTCTGATAGATACTGTTTACCCACCCCCTCAAAGGCTAACGTTTGCATACCCCCCTCCCCCTCACCATGGGAAGGTTCTTCATACTTTACCAAGATCATACGCTAAAACTTGCTGTAACAAGCTATAACTGAAGCCACCTTCTTTTCTTGGCTTTTTGTTTGGGAAGTTTTCTCAGAGGTCATGTGATCAGTATTCAATCACTATTCAACCTCTTTAAGCAAAGAAAGGGAGGTGACATAAGCCACTGGTATTGGAAATTCTGTGGCTGTTTTCTTTTTTTTTCTTTTCAAATTTATTTTTTTTTAATTTTTTATGTGTATGAATGTACTGTCTGCATGTAGGTTGGTGCACCCATGTCGTGCAATGCCGCGGAGGTCAGAAGAGGGTGTCGGATTCCCCTGGAACTGGAGTTAAAGACGGTTCTTAGCTGCCATGTCGGTGGTGGGAATTGAACCCTGGTCCTCTGCAAGAGCCGTCGGTGCTCTTAACCACCGAGCCATCTCTCCGGCCCCATGGCTGTTTTCTAACTAATGTCTCAGCGGCCAGTCTTCCTGATCCCTAAACCATTTGCTGAGTTGGGGGGCACCTTCCATTTAGACGGAAAAAGTAATTTTCAGCCCCACAGAGGCAGCTTTTTCTCCTTGTGGCTAAATTTTCTGTATCAACACAGGGGCTTGTGTGATGCTTGTGGCTGAGCATCCAGCTACTACTCCAAAGAGCCCAGAGCCTGGAGCTGTTCAGAAATACAACTTGGGGAGAGGTTGTGGTTCTTGAGCTTGGGAAGAGAATAAAACATATGCCTACTCCTTTTCACATGGAACTATTTCACAATAATTACACAAAAACACTAGTAGTGCACACCTTTAATGCCAGAACTTGGGAGGCAGAGGCAGGCAGATCTCTGTGAGTTCCAGGCCAACCTGGTCTACATAAGGAGTTCCAGGCCAGCTGGGGCTACAGGAAGACTCTGTTTCAAAAGGACCAATCAACCAAACAAACAAAGAAAAGAAATTGGAAACAAAGCACATGCCTCCCAGAGGAAATGTTTATTTTTTAAATTTTATTTATTTTTGTGTGCGTATGAATGTACTGTCTGCATGTAGGTTTGTGCACCTGTGTCGTGCAATGCCGCGGAGGTCAGAAGAGGGTGTCGGATTCCCCTGGAACTGGAGTTCTCCTGGAATTGGAGTTATAGACGGTTCTTAGCCGCCATGTGGGTGCTGGGGATAGAACCCGGGTCCTCTGCATGAGCAGTTGGTGCTCTTAACCGCTAGGCTATCTCTCCAGCCCCTCCCAGAGGAAATGTTTAGATGAGTGGTGGCCCAGCTTCTGTGGAAGCCATTGCAGCTCATTCAAGTGTGGAAGAATATTTGATGATAGAGAAAAATGTTATTAATTATTAATTGGAGGGGGGAGAGGGAGCAAAATTAGAAGTGCATACATGCATAGAAAGAAGCTTGAGAAAGAAAATAAGTTGACATCAGTTATTTGGTGATGGAAATGTATGGATGACTTTGATTTTCTTCTCTCAACTTTTGTATATTAGTCAACATTCCTACAACTGTGATTTAAACATTTTTAGAGATTTTTATTTTTATTTTGGTCTCTTTTATTTTTGAGACAGGGTCTACCTGTAGCCCCAGCTGTCCTGGAATTCACTCTGTAGACCAGGCTGGCCTTGAACTCACAGAGATCCACCTGCCTCTGCCTCTGCCTCCTGAGTGCTGGGATTAAAGGTATGCACCATCATGTATGGCTAGTTTATTTTTAAGTGTGTGTGTGTGTGTGTGTGTGTGTGTGTGTATCTGTGTAGAGGTATGTGCATGTGAGTGCAGGTACCAGTGGAGGTCTGAGACGTGGGGTCCTCTGAAGCTGAAGTTACAATTGGTTGGGTGCTGCCAGATGTGGGTATTGAGAATAGAGCTCAGGTCTTTGCATGAGCAGTATGCATTCAACCACTGAGCAATCTCTCGTGCGTCACAAAAACATAATATTTTTAACTTAAAAATCATGACACAAAACAGTATGAAAACAGTATGTCTAAGGATAATACAAGGATTGCCCTAGCTGCCATGGACTACAGTGAATTCAGGGGCTGCTATGAGGCTGCTGTGAGGCTGTGGCCGAGGCTGCGGCCGGCCGAGGTTGCCCTCACTGAGTTCAGCTCTGTTCCAGGTTCCCTTGTATCTTGGTCTACAAGAAACACATCTTACCTTCAAGGACAGGCACCACCTTAAACTGAAGGGATGGAAAAAAGTATTCCAAGCAAATGGTACCAAAAAGAAAGCAGGTGTTGCTATTTTAATATTGTATCTTGGGATCAATTTCTAAGGCATTTTTTTTCTTTACCAACTTTTTTTGGGGGGGATCTTATTTCAAACTTACAGAAAAGACACAAGGAAGCTTCTCTCTCTTTTCTCCTTCTCTCTCTCTCTCTCTCTCTCTTCAATATATCTATCCTTCTATTTACTTACATAATCAAATTTTGCTTTTTGAGACAAGGTTTTACTCTGTAGGCCAGGCTAGCATGGGACTCTCAGTTCTGCTCTACTTCCCAAGCGCTGGGGTTTCAGGGCTGTCTCCCCATGCCTGGCCTCTAATTTAAGACTAGAAAGCCAAGGGGTTTATGTGGTCCCATATTGCCATAGCCCAGCACAAAGGAACCAAGGCACTGGAGGATCCACTGCAAGAAGGGCGCCCACTAGAGGAAGGGAACGTAAGGAGCTTCTGGTAGTTTCCTCCTGGCCTGCTGACAACAGAGATGACTCATTACTCAAGGAAACTTGTTTATTTTCCTCCTCACTTTATCCCAGTGACAATAGATACAAACATGTAAAATATAGACTGTTTTCTCTCAGAACCTACCTCTGTGAAACCGTCAGTCCAGCGTGAGTCCCTCTCCTCCTACCCAAGCCTCCTCACACACCTTTGTAGCCTGCCTGCCTTCTTGCCCTCCCCTGCCACCTCTTTCTAGGGAATCGCTGGTCTACTTTCTGCTACTGGAAGGCTGATTCCACTATCTTGAGCTGTGTTAAGTGGAGGCCGATAGTGTGCACTCTTGAGACCAGCCAGTGCTCCCAGGTGAAGAAGCGGCCATTCCTTCCCCGTCATGTGGTTGTTCGTTTAGCCTTCCTAACAATGGTTTGTGAACAGTCTGACTGTTTCCAGTTTTCAGCTGTCACCAGCAAAGCCGCTCTGAAGACTCATGTACAAGTTTCTGTGGGGACAAGGCTTACATTCTTCTTAGGTAACTAGGCAGAAATGGGCTGGGTGGATCCATAGCAAGTGTTTGACTCTTGAAGAAACTGACAAACTGTTGTCCAGGTGCTAGGTGGACGTGTGAGGATGAGTTTAGGTCCTTGGAACCAGTGTGCTAGCCAGGCAAGGGGTGCCATCTGTAACTCCAGTGCCAAGAAGGCAGAGACTGTCCATCCAGACAGACACTGGAACTTACTGGACAGTCAGGCTAGCTGAACCAATGGGCTCCAGACTCAAGGAGAGACTGTAAACAAGGAAAACATAGGGAATGATAGAGGAAGGCACTAAATGACCACACACACTGCACACATGGGCACACATGTCTCTCTCTCTCTCTCTCTCTCTCTCTCTCTCTCTCTCTCTCTCTGTCTCTCACACACCTGTGCACACACTCACTTTTTTTTAATGAAAAGATTTTTAATTTTTTAATTATGTATGGATATTTTGGCTGCATGCATCCAAGCACCCCATGTGCATGCAATGCCTGAAGAGGCCACGAGAGGGCATGGAATTCTCTGGAACTGAAGTTACAGACAGTTGTAAGCTTCCATGTGGGTGCAAGAGCTCTTAACTGCTGAGCCAGCTCTCCCGCCCCTCTAACCTGGTATCTTTAGCTAGTACCCTAGTGACACAATGAGGTGAGGGTGGGCAGGTGAGGAGCCACACCCAGACTCAAGAGAAGCTGAGCCAGGAGGGAATGAACTGGGGTAAAAAAAAGGACAGGCTGGAGTCACCCTAAGAGGACCCCCACCCCGCCACTGGTCTCCCCATCCACACCAATTTGAGTTTTGTTAGTTGCCTAAGTAAAGAGAAGCAAGCATTTAGAGGCAGACACTAGCAGAGTAGAGAAACAACTCGAGAGCCCTCGCTTTTGTTCTGTATCATTAATAATGACCGAGACGCTGCTCATCTGCTCATCTCATTAGCTAGGACGTGAATTCTAACTCTTGCTTGCAGCTTTTTTCATGAACACAAACAAGTTTAACGTTGAATCTCCATCTCTTTGCTGTTTGCTTCCTAGAGTACGTCTACGAGTCTGTCCAGAGTCTCTCTAGAAGCTGGCATCTGACCCACCATGACACCCACAGAACTCATGGTGAGTACAGTTGTGACCTCAGGCACCTCAGAAACACACACTTTCACGCTCTGGTTTTCCCTGCGTTGGAGATGTGAGAAGGAATCCACTGTGGGGACGGATTTCCCATGTGGTACCCCAGGGTGTGGTGCCTGCGGTGCCCGTCACCACGTGGGGTGTTTCCCAGACACACCCGCAGTCTTTGCAGACAGAGTCAGGGTTGGGAGGGGGTGTGGTGTGAAGACAGGAAAATTAGGTTTTATATTTTATTATTAACGGAGGGGTTGTCTGCTTTGTAATTTGGTGGGCTTCATTCCACATGGATGTGTCTGTTTTGAAGCTTATACAAAAGACAGGAGAGAAATTGCTTTGTTTTGAAAACCCCCGTGCTGGACACCATTATTATTTCTTTCATAACACTACGTAGCCCTTTATTTCTCTGAGAGGCCAGGAGCTGAGCCAATAATGAGTCAAATCCTTATTTAGGGATTAACTTTCTTCTTCCACCATACAGTGTAGGTATAGAATTAATAGGAATCAAGCCTAAATGCCTTAAGGGTTTTCCTTTTGCCTTTGTCAAAGGGAAAATGCGATTTTTTTTTCTTTTTCAGGCAGATTATTGAAGCAAGCATTCTCAGTGGGACTAACAAATTTTCCTCCAAAGTACCTTTTAGGTTTTCACTTGTGGGCAATTAGGTCATCAACAAAATTGATAATGATACACCAGTGTTTCCTTAGCAATGCCCGGGCCTAGTTATCTGATTGCACACATAGTCATCAAAAGGTATTAGTTTGGTCACAGTGAGATGAGGAGGAAGTTCTGTTAATTGCCCCCGACCCCCCCCCCCCGTAGATTTCACTTCCCCCCCTCCAGGCTGAGGTTCAGAGCTGGTCTAGCAGCAGGGCTGGGCCACTTCTGAGATGGTTTTCTCGTTTGGGATTTGGGGAGATAGCCAACCCAGTGAGGCAGCCCAGATCAAAGCAGCGTTCCCGGATGGCGGTCCTCTGTGGTCAGCAGAGTCCTGTTGGACCAGAGGAGCCAGGGGATGAATGTCAGCGGGGCTGAAAACCCCCCACCAGGTGGGAAGCAGCTGACATCCCAAGGTCGCCTTTCTGAGGACATTGCCACTCCGGTGCCCACAGGCCACCTGCCTCTATTACCTACCAGGAAGTTGAGGGTGGGAGAGTAGATGGAGCGTTCGGAGTCTCAAACAGATTAGAGAAACTATGAGGAGTGCAAGTGGTTTGACCCCCGAGGAACCTCCCCAGTCAGCACTGGGGCTTCTAACCCATGCCTAACAAAGGCCTGGCTCCTTGTCTCTGTCAGACAACTCCTCCCCTCCAGGACTATGGAGAAAGCTGATGGCCTGGAGACCAGGGTGGGGCACAGTCCCCCCCTTTGGTCGGCAGCCTCTGCAGGGGGGCTTCGGCTCTTCCTCTGCACTTGCCCAGCTCGGAGCCCCACCCTTCCTACAACTCACTCAACCCCCGGATCCTCCAGGACACCAGCTCTGTTCCCAGGCCTCTCCAAAGAGACCAGGCCGTCTCTTGGGCTGACCCCTCTGCCATGTACCCTTCTTCCTTCTCCCTCCCTTCTCTGACACCCCTACTTACTCGGTCCTTAAAATCTGCCCTGTGATACTGAATTTGTGAGAGTGTGTGTGTGTGTGTGTGTGTGTGTGTGTGTGTGTATGAGAGAGAGACAGACGCAGACTAAATTAGGAATGAGGGGCTCAGGCCTGGGGATCAACACACCTCAGGAGCCCTGTGACGTCCTGCTACTTCCTGCCAGCCAGGGTCCAAGTAGGTTGCACTTTATGGTGTGAGCTTTAGAATTCTGGAGACATCAGCTTCATCCTAGTATCCTCTGCTCTTTTTTTATTTATTTATTTACTGTTTTTTATGTGTATGAGTGTACTGTCTGCATGTAGGTTTGTGCACCCATGTTGTGCAATGCCATGGAGGTCAGAAGAGGGTGTTGGATTCCTCTGGAACTGGAGTTAAAGACGGTTCTTAGCCGCCATGTGGGTGCTGGGAATTGAACCCGGGTCCTCTGCAAGAGCAGTTGGTGCTATTAACCACTGAGCCATCTCTCCAGCCCCTCTTCTGCTCTTTATTAGCAAACTCAGTATGTCACGCATGCACACATGCACAGTGTACTCCATGTTCAAATACATCAAGGAAATATTGCTGAGCAAAACTGTGCAGGACTTCTCAGAGCCATTACTGTGCTAATGTGCAGTTAAAATGAAGTGAATTCTGCAAGACTTTCAGAACCTTTAATCTGCTCCTAAGAATTGTGAATTTCAAAGATGAGATAATATACAGATTCTCTACCACTTAACCAATGTGTGGTTTGGGAAAGGCTGGTTGACCATCATGAGCAAAAAAAAAAATGTTATGCAGACAAGACAGTTCTGATAATGGAAGGTGGGGGGGGCTTATTATCCACATGAATGCTGCAGTGCATTAAGCAAACATTTGTACTTAAATCTTTAGTAATATTAATCTTTTGTAATATTAACTATCTGAAGTAAAATAAAATCTCTAATAGACCTGGGATTATGTCAAATCCAAATACAGCCAGATGACTTGAGTAATTATTGCATTTGTCTCAGGAAAAAGGAAAGTAGTGAGATTGACACAGAGTGTTCCTCGGGGCTGGACAGCTGTGACTGGGAGTAGGAGCCTCTCTTGCTGCGAGCAGGTATAGCTCAGTTCTGCTAAGGGCAGGGGAGCACAGTGCCTGCCTGTAGCCACTATAGAGAACTGACCCCTCAGCGCACAGGTCAGTTGGTTACTTTAGTAACCCGACCTGAGAGGTACTTCCAACTCAGGTCCCAAAGACTGCTGGTCTCTGGACAGGAATTTCAGGCTGATGGCTGATGGCCTCTCTTCAGCTTACACCCACTCACAATTCATTTCACAGATGGTAACCTGATAGGTCCCTATCCAGCCTCACACCAGCTTACCAGGTTGGTGGTCTGATGGACTGCAGTCCAACCCACTGGCCACTGACACTCGAAATCCAGGCCTGCTCTGGCCTGTATGCATCCAAAATAACGGGCCCGGGAATTCTGTGTAATGATGGTAATGGAGAATTCGATTTATTGCCTGCTGCAACTCACTTTTATAAGCAAAATTATGTCAGCTCCCAGACCAAATCACAGACCCCCAGTTACATGCCATGGTATACTCTTGCTCTGCCTAGCATCATGTGCCTAGGCCACGTTGCTTGCTCCCTCTTGGGGCAGGTTCAGAGGAACCCCATGACTCACACATGGTGCCCTGAGGGGTACTAGCTGAGAACTAGCCCCTGATTCAAACTGGATCTTCCCACAACTGGGAGTCTCTGTGGATTTAAAGGGCTTAATGGGAGCCCCCAAAGAGAGGCTGATGATGGGAAGTGAAAGCGTGTGGGTTGGGGGGTAGAAATTCTATGATGCATCAGTGACCCTGCCCTGGTCCTGGTGAGCTGCTGCCCTGTGCCCTTCCGTCCCAGCTTCCGCGCCTCCCTTCCTCCCTAGCAGGGGGTCTAGAGTAGCTTCTGGGTGAAGGACCCACAGGAAGTACAGTGGTATGTGTGAGCATGGATGTCTGGATATGTGCATGTATGCATATTCGTGTGCATCAGAGGGTGCATGTGAATAGGAAGCTTGTGCACGTAAGGGTGTGCAAGTTTGTGTGTGCACTATGTGTGTGATACTGTGTGTGTGTGTGTGTGTGTGAATTTGTGAGTTTGTGAGCCTGTCAGACCAGCATTATCGTGTGTGACCTCATGAAACACATGGAACACATGCTTCAAATTTGTAATAATTTTTTAACAGGAGGATGATACAGCACTCATGGTGCATGTGCACAGTTGGGAGTGTCACCATGTGTGTGCACAGATGTATGTGTACAGATGAAAGTGCTACTGTATATGCACATGCATGTATGCAGTTGAGAGTGTTACAGGATTGTGGGGTTCGCATACCCAACTTTCTCCAGGATTTCTTCAAGCTCCAGGTTTGCAGGTGCCAGTTGTGGTTTACGGTCATTTCCATGGTGGGACAGGCCACATGAAAACATATGCGGGAAGCCGGGCGTGGTGGCGCACGCCTTTAGTCCTAGCACTTGGGAGGCAGAGGCAGGCAGATCTTTGTAAGTTCAAGGCCAGCCTGGTCTACAGAGTGAGTTCCAGGACAGCTGGGGCTACAGGGAGACCCTGTCTCGAAAAAAAAAAAAAAAAAAAAAAAAAAGAAAACATATGCGGGAAAGCACAGCACATAGACATATAGCAGGGTGTAAGTCCAAATACAAGATGGCGCTTGATTCAAATGCAACAGATCATTATATAGGCAGCGTGACGTCATTGACCAGGGACCAATCCCAAACCTTTGTGTCATCACATCCCAATTAGCGGGCGTGCCCAGAGAGGTCCTGTGACCCTCACTTGTACCTCTGGGAGGCACTGGCTGGAAATGTTAGCTTATGCATACCTAAGCTCAAACCAGATACACCCACAACAGGACCTCTGAAAAGCTATCCTTGACTGAATGCCATCCGTGTTATTTTCAGAACCTTATTCCTGGTATATCTGATGACTACAGCTTTGACTCCACCATTTCCATGGATGACTACCTAAACGTCAACTTCACTAACCTCTTCTGTGAGAAAAACAATGTCAGGAAGTTTGCGAGCTACTTTGTCCCACCCCTGTTCTGGCTTGTGTTCATTGTGGGCACCGTGGGCAACAGCCTGGTCATCCTCGTCTACTGGTACTGTACCCGAGTGAAGACCATGACTGACATGTTCCTTTTGAACTTGGCCATTGCTGACCTTCTTTTTCTTGCCACTCTTCCTTTCTGGGCCATTGCTGCTGCTGGGCAGTGGACATTTCAGACCTTCATGTGCAAGGTGGTGAATGGGATGTACAAGATGAACTTCTATAGCTGTGTCCTGCTCATCATGTGCATCAGCGTGGACAGGTACATTGCCATTGTGCAGGCCATGAAGGCTCAGACTTGGAGGCAGAAAAGGCTACTGTATAGCAAGATGGTCTGTGTTACCATCTGGGTGACGGCAGCTGTGCTCTGCACCCCAGAAATCCTTTATAGCCAAGTCAGTGGGGAATCTGGCCTTGCCATCTGCACCATGGTCTACCCAAAGGGTGAGAGCACCAAGCTGAAGTCAGCCATCTTGATCCTGAAGGCCATCTTGGGGTTCTTCCTCCCCTTCGTGGTCATGGCCTGCTGCTACACCATCATCATTCACACCCTGGTAAAGGGCAAGAAGTCATCCAAGCACAAGGCCCTCAAGGTGACGATCGCTGTCCTCACCGTCTTCATCCTGTCTCAGTTTCCCTACAACTGCATTCTTGTGGTTCAGGCCATCGATGCCCACACCATGTTCATTTCCAGCTGCACCGTTTCCACCAATATCGACATCTGCTTCCAGGTCACGCAGACCATTGCCTTCTTCCACAGTTGCCTGAATCCTGTTCTCTATGTTTTTGTGGGTGAGAGATTCCGCCGGGATCTGGTGAAGACCCTGAAGAACTTGGGGTGCATCAGCCATGCCCAGTGGGTCTCGTTCACGAGAAGAGAGGGGAGCTTGAAGCTGTCCTCCACAGTGCTGGAGACAACTTCGGGGGCACTCTCCCTCTGAGAGACCTCTCTGAGGCAGGAGATGTCATATATATATATATATATATATATATATATATATGACAAGAGAGAAGAAAATAAAAGGAAATAAGAAAAAGAAAGAAGACAAAAAACACCCCTAAAAGGATGAACCTAAACAGCATTATCATGTTCAAAATCCACTACCCCTGAATGGTGCAGTAACTGTAGTTTCAAGGCGGATTCTCAAGCAACAGTGAAGAAAATGTGGGCTTGCACATGCCGAGCATCAATGTAGCCAGGCTCTGAAGGAGGCGCCAAGTTCTCCCAGTACTCCAAATTGCTGTGACTTCAGACCTGATGCTCGCTAAAGAGGACACAGGGTACTGGCCACTGCCATAGTCCACAAAAGCTGAAGGCTCTGTGACATTGTCCATCTGTGGTTTGAGGCTAATGCACATACTCTCTTATAGATTGTGAATCTGGAACAGAGCCGGACCATCTGAGGTCGAATGCCCCTCTGGTGTCCCTGGTCTTTTCTGGGATGTGGAAGAGCCTTGTTCCTGTTTTGGAACCATCTGTAGGACAGGTTGTTCAGACTATGGACAGTTGGCCACACGCAAAGCTTCCTGAAGCCTGTTGATTCCAGTCACTTCTGTGTCTGGATGGAGGTGCCATGTGCACACCTGGCTGCAGGGTTGATCCTAGAGAGGACCTGGTCTGTTCGCTGGTGTGATGGAAGTAGCCTTCACAGGCTAAGCCTGAAAATAAGCCTGATGGTGGGGTGCCCAGCCCAGCTCTGTGTGGGTTTCTTAGGCTGTAGCGAGAGGCCCTTGCTACAGGGCCTCCCCCATTTCTTCTTGTCAGCCTCACAGCCCTCTTCCTTCTGAGATTCCCCGAAGGGCATCCACTTCCCCGGGGCTTCCCCTTTTCTTACTCCACAGTGCCAAGAAATTACAAGCTGTTAACTTTGGAGATTAGGCTGAAAAAAATATGTAACATATTTCACTTTCGCTTATGTTTTTAACTACTTGCTAAATCTGTCACACTGGAAAGTCATTACATATATTAGAGAGTGCTTTTTAATGTATGTTTTAAATAGTCATTGCTTGCCCTTGCCTGGCCCTTTCCTGATATTTTAAGTGTATGCAATTAAAGATTGGATAGAAATACAGTGAGCGTGAGGACTGAGGTTCCAGTGAATCTCTGTGTACCCCAAACTGTGCTATCTGTACAGTTTTTCTCTCTCTGGCCTGTCTGGCTGATCAGGGTTTTCCCAGTTAGTCAAATGGGGTCCCCAGGAGAACTGAGCAGTACCACTGTGCACCTGGACCCCTGCTTTCTTCAGAGGTGCGCTTGGTACCGAGCTCACGGGGCCTCTGTGGTTTTCATACTAAACCATCCTTTTCTAAAGAGATACAGTGTTAAGCTCTGCCACATTGATGTCTCCCTCACACACTTGATAAAATGGAATGAGCAGAATCTGGTAAGGCCAGCAGGTGGCCAGATACTTCACTAGCCAGTAGTTAGCTGTGTAGGGGAAGGTGATGGCCAGAAATCCAGGGACACCCATGTGCACGTAGGTCCTGATAACACAAGCACCATTTCCATAGTCAAGGCCAGTTGAAGGTAAGACCCATCCATATCATAAGACTGTCATTTCTAGGGACCCAGATGCCTGTTCTTTTGAAGAACCTGAAAGAATATAAACAAGAAACACAAGCCATACCCACAGCAGCACCCATAAACAAGAAACACAAGCCATACCCACAGCAGCACCCAGTTAAAACATACCCACGGCAGCACATGCTAAGACATACCCACGGCAGCACCCAGCTAAGACATACCCACGGCAGCACATGCTAAGACATACCCACGGCAGCACCCAGCTAAGACATACCCACAGCAGCACATGCTAAGACATACCCACGGCAGCACCCAGCTAAGACATACCCACAGCAGCACATGCTAAGACATACCCACGGCAGCATCCAGCTAGGACATACCCACGGCAGCACGTGCTAAGACATACCCATGGCAGCACATGCTAAGACATACCCACAGCAGCACCCAGTTAAGACATGATCATGGCAGCACATACTAAGACATACCCACAGCAGCACCCAGTTAAGACATACCCACAGCAGCACCCAGTTAAGACATACCCATGGCAACACATGCTAAGACATACCCACGGCAGCACATGCTAAGACATACCCACGGCAGCACCCAGCTAAGACATACCCACGGCAGCACATGCTAAGACATACCCACGGCAGCACCCAGCTAAGACATACCCACGGCAGCACATGCTAAGACATACCCATGGCAGCACATGCTAAGACATACACACAGCAGCACCCAGTTAAGACATACCCATGGAAGCACATGCTAAGACATATCCACGGCAGCACATGCTAAGACATACCCATGGCAGCACATGCTAAGACATACCCACAGCAGCACCCAGCTAAGACATACCCACAGCAGCACCCAGCTAAGACATACCCACAGCAGCACCCAGCTAAGACATACCCACAGCAGCACCCAGCTAAGACATACCCACGGCAGCACCCAGTTAAGACATACCCACGGCAGCACATGCTAAGACATACCCACGGCAGCACCCAGCTAAGACATACCTATGGCAGCACCCAGTTAAGACATGCCCATGGCAGCACATGCTAAGACATACCCATGGCAGCACCCAGCTAGGACATACCAGCAGCACCCAGCTAGTGGAGTTCTCTCTGCCCTGGAGTGCTCCTTTGCATCCTGTCCTGGGGTTGCAATGATGTGCAAGTTGATGGGAGGATGGAAGAGTATAAAGTGACAAAGTGAACCTGATTGCACTTGCTCAGTCCACACTCCTGGCCAGGGCTTCCCTAAAGTAGCCCATGATGGAGGCTTAGTGAGAGTTTAAGGTAAGAGATATTTTCCCCAGAGAATAGTATTTACAAAAAACTCCAAAGTCTCCATTTTCTTCCTGTGGTTTGTGAAGAACAGAGATTGGGAACATCACAAGAACTACAAACTTTGTGCCACGTGTTAGTGCGGTGACCACACTAAGTTCCAAGAAGTTCTGGAAGGCTGGGGAGCTGGCTCAGTGGGTGAAGCAGTTTTAAGTCAGTGCATCACAGCAGACTAATGCAGACGGAATGCTTCTTCGAAGCAGGCAGTGGGCACTGGAGGGGGCTGGTCGGGGTCAGCCCTGCGGACGCACAGCTCCCACAGCTATCCACTCAGGACTGTTGTGTCCGTGCTCAGGGCCAGTCCCTGAGAGCTCACCAGACTCCAGGACCCCCCAACCCCCACATTCCATTTCTGCAGCCAAGAGCTGCAGGGGACTGTGGAGCTCTGGCAGGTGGCAGCTGCTGGATAAGACAGATGCAGAGGACGAGTGCCCAAGTAAGACCCAAAGCCTGCTCTGTTAGCTGCCAGGACAAGCCTCCCACTCAGCAAGTGGGCTTGTTAGTGGGACCAGGGAGCCCTTGTGTCAGCTTTGTGTGTGCAGCTGTTCTGGTGCCTATGTTAGCTTTGTGTGTGCAGCTGTTCTGGTGCCTATGTTAACTATGCCTCTCTACCACACACAAGTGCCCTGAGTGCAGCAGGAGATGCGTGTGGAACTCATGCACTTAACGTTCAAATGAGCCACTTCTCAGTATGTGCTCATGTACCCAGAGTTCAGCTGACAAGCAACTTCTCAGGCAGTAAGGACATCGGCCTTGAACACTGACACATGTCGCCCTTTGGGCGGTGACACTGTCCCGCTCTCCCCTGGCCAGGCCAGGACTGGCCATCAGTGCCCTGGCAGCTTGCCTGTGGGTGACGAGTGCTCTGAGAAGTCTGTCTCTCATTTCTGTCCTTGACAGACGATGCCCACGGAAGGGGACAGTCCCAAGGGCACAGTGCTCCTCGCATCGTGGTCTCACTGAGCTGGAGAAGCCTCTGCCATGATGTTGCGCTAGCTGTGGGTGGTATTTCTGGGATGACCTTGAGCTAAATAGGATATCCTGGGCTGCTTCTTCAATCAATAAAAAGCTCCTGCTTCCAGATGGTTCTTTTGCGTTTGTGATCTGAGTAGGTTTCCTTGGTCTTCCAGTTTTAATTTTGAGTCAAGGCCTCACTTTGTTTCTGAGGCTGGATTGGAACACACTCTGTAGACCAGACTGATTTCCAGTCCACTTTGATCCTCCTGTCTCAGTTTCCCCATAGCAGGTCTGTGCCACTGCACCAGGCTTGATTATCCAGTGCTGAGTTGCACTCATCAGAATTAGCACTTCCAAGAGGTCTAGATCAGAGCACAGCGCCCCCTGGCTTCTGTTCAGGGTCTCTGTCCCTCATGAAGGCTAAGGGACTGAAGGCTTCCTCCTTCCTGCATGCACTCGTAGGCAGTACTGGGAAAGGCTATGCCGCTATCCTCGCAGAATCCAGAAAGCTCCTCCCTGATCTCTCCCACAGGCTCTTCTCTAGGCACATAGTCGTGGAGGGTCAGTTCATCCATGAAGGACCCAGATTCCACGGGGTATGCACATGGTGTGTGTGTGTGTGTGTGCGTGTGTGTGTTACACAGGACCGTCCTCCAACCAGCAAGCTATGAACAGACGCCTTCTTCCCAAGCTTGATTACACCCACTTGCCTAGGATCGTCACAAACTTGTTGACTGTTAACACTCTGGAAAGAAAGCGGGGCAGGGAGAGTTAGCTGTACCTTCAACCAACCTGTTGGTCCTAGTTGTACGAGTAGGGGTCAAAGGGTACATAAGCTGAGGAAGCCCTAGGGAGGCTCTTTTTCTATTTTGTGGGAAGTCACAATCCATGCCTGGAATGGAGACTTTGCAGTGTGGCCTGGCATGTGTGTGTGTGTGTGTGTATGCATGTGTGTATGTGTGTGTGTGTGGCACCCACATTCCTGTAAGTTAACTCTTATCTCTGTAAGTAACCCCAGTAAACTCATTGGTTTCCTAGACTGCAGCATGGTGAAACTGTACCTCTGTCTGTTGGTTTGTCATAGGGCCCTAGGGAGAGGGAGCTGGGCATCGTTTGTGGCTCTCAGAAGGGATTTTATCCACAAGTGTGTGCCTGCATGTGAGTGCAGTGCCCATGGACAGAAGAAGCTGGTGGAGGCTCCCCTAGGCCTGGAGTTACAAGTGGTTGTGGGCGGTCTTGTCGGTGCTGAAACTGAACCCAAGTCCTCTGCAAGAGCAGCCAGTGCTCTTAAGGGATGAGCCATCACTCCAGCCCCAAATTTCTCCCTTTCTTCTACTAGAATTTGACCTTGTGGGAACCCTCTGTACTTTGTCCACCTTTGGAGTTCAAGCACTTGGCTCCAATGGTCGATTCACACCACAGACTCTGGGAGTTGCTCTCTTGGCACACAGGTCCCGCATCAGGAGAACACAGGGGCTCTACAGGTACAGCCAGTCCATACACATAAGAGCAGGAATGCTGGCTGGACTCTGGCTTCCTCCCAGATCTTCCCTGGGTGGCTTCATGCTGTACTAGGTGACAGCTTTGGTGAATGTAGGCAGACATTGACAGCCATGTCTTTAGTCCTTACTCCATTTCGAACTGAGTTTTGTGTATGGTAAGTGGTATTTCCTTCTTCCACATGCTGATGTCCAGGTTTTCCAGCACTGTGTATTAAATATACAATCCTCTCCCTAATCTGCACACTAGGCAACTTTGTTGGACGTCAGATGGCTGAGGATGCAGTGGTTTATTCCAGGTTCTCTGTTCTGAGCCATTCAGTCTATCTTTTATACCAGTACCATGCTGTTTTGGCTACTGTTTCTTTGTAGTGTTTGTGTTAAGAGAGGGTGTCTTGCTATGCTGTCCAGGCTGTTCCTGAACTCCTGGCCTCTGGTGATCCTTCAGTCTCAGCTTCCAAGTGGCTGGGTCTGTGGGTGCACCATGACCTGTTGGAGTAGTCTTTGAAGCAGGGTAGGGTGATAGTTCCTTCCTTGTCCTGGATCCTCAGACTACTGTGGATATTTGTGGTCTTTTGTAGTTCCATATACAATTAGGACCGCTTTTCTCTTTTTTTTTTAATATATTTTTTAAAATTTTATTTATTTTTTTTTATGTGTATGAATGTAGTCTGCTTGTAGGTTTGTGCACCCGTGTCATGCAATGCTGCGGAGGTCAGAAGAGGGTGTCGGATTCCCCTGGAACTGGAGTTAAAGATGGTTCTCAGCCACCATGTGGGTGCTGGGGATCAAACCTGGGTCCTCTGCAAGAGCAGTTGGAGCTCTTAACCGCTCGGCCATCTCTCCAGCCCCCGCTTTTCTTGTTCTATGAAGGAGTCATTGGCACTGGGTTGCAGTTATGCACGTTACTTTGGGCAGATAGGCAGTTCAATAAATGTCTTTCTATTGTGGCATTTTAAATTTCTTTCATTAATATTTTAATAACCTATTTTAAAGATTAAAAAATTAATTATGTATATAAGTTTGTGGGTTTGTGTACATGAGTGCAGTGCCTGTGAAGGCCAGAAGAGGGTGTCAGATCCCTTGGAGCTGAAGTTATAACACATGGGTACTGGGATCCAAACTCATAGCCTCTGGTAACTGTCTATAACTCCACTGGTTAAGTACCACCGAGCTATCACTCCAGCCCCCACCTTCTTGAATATTTTTACTGTGAGATTTATTTTTATTTTATGCATACGAGTGTATTGCCTGAGTGGGTCTAAGTGCACCCATGTTGTGCAATGTGCACAGAGGTCAGAAGAGGGCATTGGATTCTCTTGGCACTGGAGTTACAGATGGTTGTTAGTTGCCCTGTGGGTGCTGGGACTCAAAGCCAGGTCTTCTGCATACATGCAGGCAAAACACTCATATACATTAAAAAAAAGTGACAAATGTATATATCAGATAAAAAGAGTGAACTCCTACCACTGAAGGCAACTTGGAAGAGCTTGGAGGGTACTATGTTAAGTGAAATAAATCAGACACAGAAAAACAAATACTGCACAATCTGACTCATGTGTGAAATCTGATAAAGTTCTTGTAGAGACAATGCAGAACAGTGGTCACCATGGGCAGAGGTGGGGGAACTGGCCAACAGGTATTTAGCCAGTCAGAGGGGGGAATACATTCTAGTGTTCCACTACATAATAATGTGGCATGGAGGTAAGAGGACATTGTAGGGTTCTAAATAGCCAGAAGAGAAAGAAATGATAAATGCTTGAGGTGATGAATATGCTAATCGTCCCAATTTGAACATTACACATTGTGTACATCTTTCAAAGTATCACGCTAAACCCCACAAATATGCAGAAGTATGTGCCAATTAAAAATAAAATAATGTTATGACTCAAGTACATGGGAGTCAGCCATAAAATGATGTGACTTGCTTTTTATTTTTTATTTTAAAAATATTTTATATGTGTGTTTTGCCTGCATGTATGTAAGTGCACCATGTTCATGCAATGCCCACAGAAGCCAGAAGTCAGTTATGGATTGGCTCCCCTGGAACTGGAGTTATGGACCATGTCAACTGCCATGTGGGTTCTGAGAATCAAACCTGGGTCCTGGAAGAACAGCAAGTGGTGTCAACCACTGGGTTATCTCTTCAGCCCGTGGATTGCTTTTTAGAAAGTAGTTTTCAGATTCTGAGAGTTAAACTAGCATCTAAAAAATAAATATAAATGGTATAGAAGGACAAAAGGGAAACAAAATTTCCCTGCCTGTGTGAACATACTATGCCAGAAACATAGGACATGGAACATGTTCCTATCTTTCTATAATGCCAGAATTTATTAACAATGAATTCACACAGCTTAGCAGTTAAATGACAATTTGTCATATAATCTGCCTACATTGTTAGCTTGGCTGAGGCAAATGCAGGTTCTTTTATCCTAATCTTAATTACTAATATGTCTATATGCATTGTGTGTGCTGTGCTGATAAGATAATGGACCAGGCCAGGGCTGGGAAGAGTCCAGCAGTCACATCCAGTGAGGACCACTCTGAGTTGGGTCTTTGGTGCTTGATGCACACACCAGGCATCAGGTGATGGGTGTGGGGCAGTGCCAATGCAGTGTTAGCTGTCCACCAATTTATGGGGGCCACGTGAGGGAGTTATACCCTTTCCTAGTCTGGTACATCTGATAAATTCTTGGGTCTGGCTTCCCTGATATGATTTTTTTTTAATTTTTTAAAATTTATTTTTGTATGTATATAAATGTACTGTCTGCATGCAAGTTTGTGCACCTGTGTCATGCAATGCCACGGAGGTCAGAAGAAGGTGTTGGATTCCCCTGGAACTGGAGTTCTCCTGGAATTGGAGTTTCAGACAGTTCTCGGCCGCCATGTGGGTGCTGGGAATCGAACCCGGGTCCTCTGTAAGAATGGTCGGCACTCTTAACTGCTAGGCCATCTCTCCAGCCCCTGATATGATTTTAATATGCCTGTGTGCCCCTCCAGCCTCAATCCATCCTGATAAAATTATAGGATGGATCCTTTCCTCTCCCTTCATCCCTTTGCTGGGTGGATGGTACTTGACAAGCCCGGGTGCGAGTTCTGGGTCCATGGAGAGGCTGCAGTCATCCTTTTCCCTCAGAATGGAGCCAAAAGCTGCTGGTTAAATGGGGTCTCTTAGGGCAGTGCACAGCCTGAAAAACTGTTGTTTTATAAAACATGGAGTAACCTGAAGTAGGATGCCGCCGGATCTCAACACTGTCGTTGCCGCCATCTCTGAAGTCCCAATGGATCCCAGCTCCACTCCAGAGGCAGCAACTGCTTTTCTGGCCTTTCTTTTGCCTAAGAGCGGCAGGTAGCTGTGCACCCACACAGGTGGCTGTGCACCCACACAGGTGGCTGTGCACACACACAGGTTTGCAGTCCGCAGCCAGATGCACTTCAGTTGTTCTTTCTTCCCTGCTTTTTGCTCTCAGCGTCCATGCATCCCTGAAACATGTATGAGCACATTCGAAGGTGTCAGTTTTCCTGAAGGAGGAGAGGCCCGAGGTGGACACACCTTTAACAGAAGATGATTATCTGACTCTTTTGTGGAATAAATTGTCAAAAATGGTAGTAATTCTCCACCTCTCACTGTCCATGTACCTTTGACAAAAGCGAGGTCTGTGTGTGGCTTGCTATGACGTCACGTATGGTTGGAGTGACATTCAAGTTCTGACCAGGCTTCAAGAAGCAGATGTACTTCTACCTGCTCTGTTGGAAACCTGTCACATGGCATCCGAATAAGCCTGGGATATCTTGCTGGGGACCACATGAGGCAGAGGAAGGCATCTCCAAGGCTATCTTAGATTAGATGGCACCCATGAGATCAACATCTTAACACTGATGCAGCCAACCCTGACACATGAGGAACACAGCTCAGGAGACTCAGTGCCTCAGGGAAGCCACATCAGTGACCCAGAACAACCCCAGGTCAGCCTACGTAGAAATGAGCTAAATAAATGCCTGTCTGGAGCCACTGGCTTTGAAATTGCTTAGCCTCCAATAATAAAAAATGAAGCAGCATTGTTTTGAATCAGCTCATCCATAGAAGGGGTGTGAAGGCCAAGAGCTGCTACAGCCAACCGTAGTGGACATTTAATCATCAGGTAGTTGATATTCAAATGAACTGAGAAGAGTTAAGTGGAACCTCTACCCCTGGCCATGTCAGCACGAGCGGCAGCACCATGTTCCGAACGTGGTTCAGCTGTGGGAACAGGTCATTCCCTCTGCTCCTTTCCTCTGATGACAGAAATGGCTTCTGATGACCTCATCTGGAGTCTAGTCCAGGGGTAAGCTCTTGTGGTCCCCTTTTCCCCTCCCATCATGCCTGTCCCCCACACCCATTTACCAGCTGTCCTTTCTTAGGCTGCATGGATACAGTGCCTGCCCACTGGCCTGGATGGGGTTCAGTCTCTGGGGAATAGCTTCCTTCTCCCCTGTCGGCCACCTGAGAAGCAGGCAGCTGGGGGCTCTTGCAAAGTCCCCTCTGACTCTATGGACCTACAGGCTGAAGCTAAACTGGTTTGGAAATGAATCTTTCCTCTGGATAAATTCACAAGGATCCAGGCCTGGAGAGGCCTGTCTTAGTAGTGCATTTTTTAGGTTGAGACTATTTATGTAGGCATCAGGTGAGCTCTGAGATAACCACTGTGCAGGTATGTCAGGCGGGAGGACACTGCAGCAGGCTGTGCTCTGCCAGAAAGCCCTTAGGGGCTGGTCCCACTTCTGGCTTCATCATGCTCAGAACCGTGGGTGTAATGAGTCCAAGGCCGCCCTCTCTCCCAATTCTAGTCCGCTCTAAGCATCTATTTTATTTTTAAATATTTTTTATGTGTATGAATGTGCTGTCTGCATGTAGGTTTGTGCACCCATGTCGTGCAATGCCGCAGAGGTCAGAAGAGGGTCTCGGATTCCCCTGGAACTAGAGTTAAAGACGGTTCTCAGCCACCATGTGGGTGCTGGGGATGGAACCCAGGTCCTCTGTAAGAGCAGTCCTAGGCTATCTCTCCAGCCCCTAAGCATCTATTTTAATAGCCATGTCCCATCCCATGCCTTTTGACAGTTTCACTTCAATGGCTGCCTCAAAAAAGGTGTTTTCTGAGTCCGGCGTGGTGGTGCATGCCTTTAATCCTAGCACTCGGGAGGCAGAGGCAGGCGGATCTTTGTGAATTCAAGGCCAGCCTGGTCTACAGAGCGAGTTCCAGGACAGCTGGGACTACAGGGAGACCCTGTCTCAAAAAGACCCCACCCCAAAAAAGGGTGTTTTCTCAATTTGGGTGATGTTTCATCAATTTGCCTTTCAAAGGTCTGTGGGTGGTGAGGAGTTTTTCCCACACCTTCACATTGAAGGGGCTCGCCTTGCAGCTCGCACTCTTCTGAGTCACTCAGGAGGTCTAGGTCCTCAGCATCATCTGGTACAGACTGGGAGAAGTAGGCCCGCTCTATGATGCAGTCCCAGACACTGACCTGGGCCATCACCTGGGTAGCTACTCAGCAGTTCAGTGGGCGGGGCAAGGTTGGATCGGCATTCTGACCTGAAGGTCCCCAGATGCAGCACATAGGACCGCGTGTATCTGTTGGTTCTTGTTCCAGCCCCTAGTCCAGCCAACAACTTACTGTTAGCCAAGAAACCCCTCTACTGTGTCACTGAGGCTTTTTCATCAACTTGTTTTCTACTCACTCTGCTGTCATTACCGTTAGAGGCATGATTTGAGGGCATCTTCAACATGAGTATTCAGAAAGCCAGGTGCGATGGAGCATGCCTGGAATCCTGGGAGGTGAAGGTAGGATTGGAGTTTGAGGCCATTCTTGGCCACATAGCAAGACCCTGTCTGGATAACTGAAGCACAAACAGGTCTAAGCGACCAGGCCACACCCACTCCCACTCCCCTTCGTGTGGAAGCCTCCCTTGGGAACGGTCTCCTGTGCTTAGCTGTGCATGGGACTGCTGAAGCCCTGCCTCATGGCATTGGGACTGACTGGGGTCATCACTAATCTGTATCATTTGGCCTTTCGTGCTGGGCCTTCGTATGGCAAGCAGCAGGAAGATGACTCAGGGTGGGCAGCTGTCACTGGGCTGGCTCCTAGCTGCTGGGCACGGGCAGCGCACACTGTGCTGGGAATGCTGTCCTCCTCCCCTAGTGCCATAGGCTGGGCTCTGGAGAGCCGAGGCCAAGCAAATGGGTAGCTCGGTGGACAGAGGCTGTGGAGACACACAGGCTTGGGCAGGACTCAGCACCCTCGGAGCGACATCTACAGTTCAGACCTTCTGCAAGGCCTGTGGATGCTCTGCTTCCTGCTGGGGAGTTACATCACAATCTTATGACTTGTCAGAGGAGTAATAGGCAATGGTATTCCAAATGTCATAGTGTTCGCTTTATTTAAAACCTGAGGTTAGAAAACATTTCTGAACGGCACAGCAGACACTATAAAGAAGCATATCTGGGCACCCAAAGTCTCACACGTTTGTGCAGATGAGGAGCTGGTGTTCTGATGTGCTTCTGGGTAACTCTTTGGCATTAAGGATGGAATGGGTTCCCAGACCCACCATCCCATAAGGCCACATGAAGTGAGGATTAGCGAATTAAAGTGCACAACAATCATTATGTCTTTCCGTGGAGGCTTGGCGCCCCTGCAGCCCCCCAAAGCAGAGCGGCTTCAGATTACACACATCCAAAGGCTCTACAAACACCCCCTGATCAGAGCGATCTCTTGAAATTTGAAGTGTTTAAGAGAGAAGAATTTATGAATTCACTCTTTCCTGTTTTCTCCAGACTAAAGTGAGATGAGGAAGAGTGCACCAAGGTTCCACCAAGTAGTGTTTGTTTCTGAAAACGTACGCAGCTCTGCACGGTCTGTGCACAGCAGTTCCCGGTTCTGAGCACCGCAGGTGGCTCCTCTACCTCTAGTGTTTTGAAACCTCTGGGCAAAGAATGTTTTCTCCCTCTAAAGAATTCCCACAGGCAGAACCGCGAAGCCTGACTTTAAAAACGAGACTCCATGAACATCTAACCATATCTGCAGAGTTCGGCCTGCAGAGGAGGAAGGAGTTCCTTCTGTTTGGGCCAAGGAGGGCCTGGTCATCCGGGTGACAACTGGGAATGTTCAGAAACCCCATCTCCTGGTCTTTACCGCATGGCTGTTTCTCCTTCCCCAACTGTGCAGGATGTCCCACCCCAGACTCCTGCTTGGGAACTTTCCCGCCTGCTCTTGGTGCAGGCTGTTGGACCGCTGTGACGCTCCCGTCAGCTGACACCCAGCACTGGTTTGAGCGGCACCGTGACCAAGAGCACTGGCAACAGACTAACACGTGACAGTAGCTGAAGGAGCCGAGCCCCTGGGGGGAGAGTTTGCCTGAAACAATAATGACCTGGGACCCCCAAAGATGTTTCCTTGTGATTTCTAGTGTAATTCAGTCCTGCTGGGCTACCATCTCCTCAGTGATTCAACTGTCATTTATATTTTAAAAAATTACTCCAATGACTAAACCTTAGTAAAGTTGGGAAACTCCTTAAAATAATAAAGCGATGAGGGAAAGCCATGCTGACATAGGCCAACCAGAGTGTTCTCTAGCTGTGTAGTGCTCAGCCAACTGGAGCATCAACAGTGAACTAATATAATACAGTACAGAGTCCACTCTGCACAAAAATCAGTATACAACCAAGCCCAAAGAATTGGTAAGTGCCCACTAGAGCACCGAGCAGTCATCACTGGAAGTGAGAGGAACAGTTCTGAGTTGGCTTCACAAGAGCTAGGTGGTCTTTTTTTTAGTTTTTTCGAGACAGGGTCTCCCTGTAGCCATAGCTGTCTGGAACTCACTCTGTAGACCAGGCTGGCCTTGAATTCACAAAGATCCGCCTGCCTCTGCCTCCCAAGTGCTAGGATTAAAGGCGTGCACCACCACGCCCGGCTTGAACTAGGTGGTCTTTTAAGCTGACAATGGCCCCCTGGTGAGAGAGAGGTTCAGATGGAAAGCCTCAAGCCCCTGTCAGGCCTCCAAACATATCAGCTACTCAGTGAAAAGTGGCTCTTGCTGCAGATGGCCATGATGAAAACTAGAAGGTCACAGCTTGGCCAGTGTCTCCTGCACACTCTGGGAAAGCCAAGCAATGAAAATGAGATCCTGGCTGTCCTGGTGAACAAACTGGCTTTAGACTTCCCTCTGTGACAGGGTAGATGGGTTGAAAGGTAGGACGACGTGCTCCTGAGGAAGCACAGGCCCATGGCAGACCTCTGAGGGCCCACATTATGCTGGGGGGGGGGCTGCCTCCTCAGACCCTCCGCTGGCCTGAGGAACTACCCCAGACTCAGCTGTACGTCCTGGCCTGATGGGACAAGATGGCCACCAACCGGAGTTCTTGGTGGCGGGCAGAGAAAAGGGCAGCAGAGAACAGGAAGGTACATAATGCCTCGTCCAGGAAACAGCGAGCTGTGCACTGTCAGGTGTGAGGCAGCCAGCAAGAAGTGGGCGAATGGAGAGTGGTGACTGGGAGGGATGGGCCAAGCAGCCATGCCTGCTGCTTCTACTATTTTGGTTCTGAAGTTATCAAAGACTTGTTAGGAAGGCTCCAGATTTCTAAAGCAGGGTCTTACCCTGACTCTGCTCAGTAGGAAACATCTGTCTGCAGGTGAGGCAGAAGCTCTGTTATCTACAAACAAACAAGGACTGGCCTTGGGCTGACTCACCTCCTCACAGTCCTAGCAAACTTTCACTCCAGGCCTCCAGGCACCCACATGCATGGCTGGAGGCCCTCGGAGCAGTGGCTGCTCTTTCCTGGACTCTCTCTGGTTGGCTCTTGGGGGATGTTTAAGAGTTGCTTAGGGGCCAGGCTGAGTAAAGGCCCTGAGGGTACAAGAATCAAGAGCACAGCACAGACTTCTCCCAAACTGTTGAGTGGAGAGCAGCCGCCATTACAGGGGCAGCAAGGTACAGGGCAAGGGGAGGCCAGGTCTTGAAGGCACCCTTCCCCTCACAGCGCGGCCTGGTGCTTCCTTTTCCTGGAACTACCCAAAGCCTCACAGAGTGGCCAGGGCAGTGGCCCACTGTCACCAGGAAGCTTGGCTATTGGGGGGGCATACCTCAAGACCTCTTCTGGCCTGGAAACTCCATAGGAGACTGTTACCAACTGTGATCTCCTCAGAAGAGACTAATGGTGTTCCTGAAGTCTAAACCTTTGGGTGAGAAGACAGCTGGAGACTTGGGAACCGAGAGTCACGGGTGTGTGGAACCGAGCACCCTGGAGAGCCAGGCAGAGCAGCTTCTGAGGCACAGTGGGGGCCTCTGCCAGAGCTGCACACTGGGGGAGCTGGGCACAGCTGCCTTTGTTTCTTAATTAAAAAAAAAATTGGTGTGCACACGCACATGTGTGCATCCGCACATCCATGCGTGGGCATGGTTACTGAGCTTGGTGAGGAGCAGTGTTTCCTGTGGATGATGCTGAGCCATCAAAGTCCAGGCACAAGTGCTATGGGAAATCACTTCCATCATAGATCACAGGCCGGTCAACTGTCAGGTGGTAAAATACTCTTTTGGAGACGAACCTGAGGAAACAAATATGGAAGAGAGGTGTAGATTTGAATGTTGACAACCACAGGGTGGCTCCTACTGGGATCTCAGTGTCTGGTGTGACCTTAGCTGGGTGTGAGACTTGAAGTCCCCTGGGAGGCCATTTTTTAAGGACCAGGCACCTCAGAGCGTTCCTGCGCATTCACCGGCTGAGCAGCCCCACCTTCTGCAAACGAGGAGAGCTCTTTCCCTCTGGAAAGTCCAAGTACTGTCCACAGACTCTTGGGGCTTGAGGGAAGAAGCGAGGCTGCAATTCGTGCCCCAGCTGCCTGGGACCCTGCAGTACCAGCAGTCAGGACTGCATCGGAGCAGATGGACCAGGTCTGGGAGGAGGCTACAGGAGAGGCCAGAATGGATCTCATGTCCACTGAACACCATTTATGATTTGAAACTCTCAGGTGGGCCTGGGATGATGTCTGTTCTCCTGAGCAGCACGCCACCCCCAGGTTTCCCAAGAGTGTGCTGGAAACTGCACGCTGCTACCCTAACCCTCTCTGGACGCTCAGCGAGTGACTGACTTCTCATGGGCACTACACAAAGAAAATGCTCAACTTGTGCTGCAGCAGGAAGAGTAGAGCACGGCTCCACAGACACCAAGCTCTCTTCTAAACTGCCCCTCTTGCCACTGCTGCCCACTCTGGTGTAGGCTCCCTATACGTGCTGAGCAGACTCTGGCAGGGAGTTCATTTCCCAGGGTAACACAGGGCAGGTGGGAAGGTGACCTCTAACCTCTAGGTGGCAGACAATCCTGACACAGAGCAGGTGGGAAGGTGACCTCTAACCTCCAGGTGGCAGACAATCCTGACACAGGGCAGGCGGGAAGGTGACCTCTAACCTCCAGGTGGCAGACAATCCTGACAAAGGGCAGGTGGGAAGGTGACCTCTAACCTCTAGGCGGCAGACAATCCTGACACAGGGCAGGTGGGAAGGTGACCTCTAACCTCCAGGTGGCAGACAATCCTGACACAGGGCAGGGAGGTGAGTGAAGGGGAACAGTTTTCCCTAGTGTTCTAGCAAGTTACTCTGCCAAAGCCAGTATCTGTGGGGAAGGGTCACATCTAGGCAGGTCTATTTCAGGAGGCAGGCCCAACAAAGGGGCCATGTAGAAGCCAGAAGCCCTTCATGGAGACAAATGCCCCTGCCTCGTGTGCATGGCAGATGCTGTTCACGTGAGAGCTTTGTCCTGCTCCCTTCCCCGGCCATGTGTCCATTGTTCCTTTCTACATTCCCACGCTGCCCTCTCAGCTTGCAGTACTGGCTGAAGCAGCCTGGGGCTCAGGAAGTCAAAGGCTGCTCCTGTGACAAGCAACGGGGCCTGGCAGCTCCGCTGCTCTCCTCCACTCTGTCCTCCCTTTCCCTCAGGCGCTCTCCTCCACTCTGCCCTCCCTCTCCCTCAGGCGCTCTCCTCCACTCTGTCCTCCCTCTCCCTCATGCGCTCTCCTCCACTCTGTCCTCCCTCTCCCTCATGCGCTCTCCTCCACTCTGTCCTCCCTCTCCCTCATGCGCTCTCCTCCACTCTGTCCTCCCTCTCCCTCATGCGCTCTCCTCCACTCTGTCCTCCCTCTCCCTCATGCGCTCTCCTCCACTCTGTCCTCCCTCTCCCTCATGCGCTCTCCTCCACTCTGTCCTCCCTCTCCCTCATGCGCTCTCCTCCACTCTGTCCTCCCTCTCCCTCATGCGCTCTCCTCCACTCTGTCCTCCCTCTCCCTCATGCGCTCTCCTCCACTCTGTCCTCCCTCTCCCTCATGCGCTCTCCTCCACTCTGTCCTCCCTCTCCCTCATGCGCTCTCCTCCACTCTGTCCTCCCTCTCCCTCATGCGCTCTCCTCCACTCTGTCCTCCCTCTCCCTCATGCGCTCTCCTCCACTCTGTCCTCCCTCTCCCTCATGCGCTCTCCTCCACTCTGCCCTCCCTCTCCCTCATGCGCTCTCCTCCACTCTGTCCTCCCTCTCCCTCATGCGCTCTCCTCCACTCTGTCCTCCCTTTCCCTCATGCACTCTCCTCCACTCTGCCCTCCCTCTCCCTCATGCGCTCTCCTCCACTCTGCCCTCCCTCTCCCTCATGCGCTCTCCTCCACTCTGCCCTCCCTTTCCCTCAGGCGCTCTCCTCCACTCTGTCCTCCCTTTCACTCATGTGCTCTTGGCCTTTCCCTTGGACGCCCCAAGCTCCTCCTACGGCCCAGCAGTGGGACCTGCCCTGAGAGAGATGAACATGGCCAGGACGAGGCCAGCCTAGAGCCGGGTTCAGGTCTGGTCTCTGCACAGCTCTGTGACCTGGAGTGTTGGTCTTACTCTTCAGCCCCTTGTCGCTGTAACAGGGCCTAGAACAGGGGGAGCTGTGAAGCTGAAGTGAAAGGCCCGCATGTGGGGAGACCCCGCAAGAGTGGGCCTGCTTTATAAAACCTACCACGAGCACTGGACTAGAGCAGAGAAATCTAAATCTTGTGAGTGTCTATCTGTGGTGGGCAATAGGTGGTGACACTTAGGGACAGCTGGACCCACTCAGATGCCAGTGACTAAACGAGGTACCTACCTAGAAAAAGTGTTGTCAAAGATAAGCAAGTAGATGCCAGGGCTGCGGACCTTCAGCTGACCTCGGATGTTCTCCTTGTGGGAGTTGCATCGGGTGGTGGGGATGAGGACCTGGCAGGGAGAGCAGTAAGAAGGTGTCACAGAGGCTGAGGGTCCACGAGTCCTCTGAAAGAGGTCACAGCTACACAGAGCTGGGACTGGAACTTGGCCCCAGCAGGTGGAGTGTCACCTGTCCCATTCACTGTAAGGAGATGATAAATATAAGTTTCTTCCAGAATCACGAGCCA
This sequence comes from Rhizomys pruinosus, assembly GCA_009823505.1. NCBI lineage: Eukaryota > Metazoa > Chordata > Mammalia > Rodentia > Spalacidae > Rhizomys > Rhizomys pruinosus. The sequence goes on along the minus strand of VZQC01000091.1, from coordinate 2,430,759 downwards.
GTCCCCAGCCTGCCTGGCCACCACTTGGAGGAACAGAACTTTCATGCTTCAGGAAGCCAGGGCTAATTCTCAGAAACATCCATTTGACCAGCTGCCTCCTTGGTGCTTGTAGGATACCGAGTCCTTCCTCCAGATTCTGACCATTCAGGTTCTTTCCAGAGCTGCTAGGCCACTTCCAGGAAAGGCAGCGCCGGCTCCACGCACGCTTTCTGCATGGCATCTCCACAGGCCTCTCTCCCAGCCAGCCCTGGCTGGTTCGTGTGCCCTTTCTCCTTCCAAGCCTGACACAAGCCTCCTATTTTTGACTTTCTCTGAGAATGACAAGTGTGTCCCTAGAAACATGTATTCTCTGGAGGTGTTGCTGTCGGGAGGGCGAGTCTGGGTGCATGTGCGTGCCAGGGCTGGGAGTCCGTCGACTGCTGACCTTGTCTCCATAAAGGCAAGGCCTTCCACCAGATGACCAGCTAAAGCCTAAAGCACAGACCCAACCTGAAGGTGTGTGGGCAGAAAGATGGCTCAGCAGGTCAAAGTGCTTGCCTTCCAAGCCTCAAAACCCCAGTTTGATTCCTGAAAATCACATGAAAAGGTCAAAGGACTGACTGACTCCACAAAGGTGTCCTGTGATCGCCTCATGTATGCCATATGATAATAAAATTTAAGACACAAACCTAGATGTTTCCTTCCCTCATCCTTCCCTCTTTCCCTTCTCACATTTAGAGGGTTTTTGTCTCCCAGTGCCTTCCTAGGTCCCAACCCACAAATGATTCCGTATACAGAGGCTCTGGAGACCATGCTGACATCTTGAGCACTGTGAGCTCCCAATAAATCAACACAGAGCACACAAGTGACTATTTTTACCCCCCCCCAACAGTGTCACGGCCACTCTATCCCAGACTGGCCTCAAACTTGCCATGTTGCTCAGGATGACCATGAATTCACTCTCTGTGGCCTGTGGTGCTGGAACAGGGTCTCTTTTCCTGGTCACCGTCCCCTTCCAGATGCCCATCTAGCCCCATGGTGATTTGGTCACCTGGAATCACAGGTGTTTATTTTCTCACTGAACACTTCAAGAACAGGTTAGGTGTTGTCCTGCATTTCTCTGTCCCCAGTGGACCTTCTAGAGCCTGGGATATAGCAAGAGATCAACCACTGGTTGTCAAGTGTACCAGCGAGGTTGCTGTGTGCAGTTATAATACCTGTGTGGAGCCATCTCTTTTCCTGAAAGGACCAGGCTGGTCGAGGCCATGTCTGAAGTCCCTGGGATTGGTACTGTCTAGGCTCAAGACTTTTCAAGGGAACACAGGAGAGATAATAGCTGCCTTCAGCTAGCTGGTGACCTGGGCTTGGGAGAGCAGAGGAACAAGTATCCCAGGCATGGGCCCTTTCTGCCCCTTGGTGTTCACTGTGGGTAAAGACTCACCTCAAGAAGTCACCCGAAAGTCAGAGACAAGGTGGGCTCCACCAGGTCACCATGCTCTGGGGTAAGTGACGAAGCGAGGGAGAAGCCCACGGTTCAGCAGCACTTGCAGGCCTACAGCACCAGAGGGCGCCATTTGCCGCTGCTGCCCGCCTACACTTGAAATGAAAGCTGCTGGAATGGGCCCTGGAAAAACCTCTTCCCACCCACAGCGGACTTGCCTCACACACCACTGCCCACAGCTCCCATTCTGCTCCGACCCAGTTTTCCTTACCCGCTTTACCATTCCTTTCTCTCAGGATTCGAATGGAACTTGCGTTTCCACCCTCCACGATCCCTCTCTGTCCTACGAGCATGGAACTCAGATCCCAGGCATGCAATTCTCTTCCTCACCCTTCACTCAATCAGTACCCTGAAACCTGTCAGCCCTGGTCCTATGCCCTGTATTCCAGCCAATATTTTTGTGGCTCTGAACTCAACTTGGGCAGCTCCGTGGAGTCACCGAGGGTTGCCTGTGGCCCTTCCTTGACATCCTGATTTAGTGGTCTTGGCTATGGCCTCAGGATTTGGCTTTCAAGGCTCTCCCTGGGTTTCTAGTGTGTAGGCACATGGTTGAGAACTGTAGTCCTGCATAGCCAATATTCCACATCCAGAATATCCTGGAGTTTATGAAGCTCAGCTGAGTAAGTCATACTAGGGCTGTCTTTACCATCATCCTTGTAGGGAACATGGACAATACCCAAAGCTAATGCTCAGAGGCAGAGGCCGTAACTCCCAAGGTGTCCCAATCCTGCTTTGCCAAGCTCTATGACAAAGTCTTCATTAAACTGTTTATCTCTGCATGCTCCTGAGATTTACATACTAACCTATCCCAAGATCAGATCACCTGTGAGGCACAGGACGGACCATCAGACACGTGGAGACACGCGGAGACATGTGGAGACACGCGGAGACACGTGGAGACACGTGGAGACACGTGGAGACACGCGGAAACACGTGGAGACACGCTTCTCCAAGGTGAGCAAGCCCAGGTGCTTTGCTCGCTCTGGGGAAGGTCTGCCAAGGCACCTAGAGTGCAGTGAAGGACCTGGCCAGGGAGCCGTGGCTTACCTTGCACTGGTCAAGGGGTGTGTCCTCTGTCTCTTGGAAGACCACACTGAAGGAGATGCTCTTGGGGTCGGAAGAAAAGACCCAGCTAATGGTGAGGCCGGGTTCTGGCACAGTGATGGGGATCAGGCTGTAGGTGCTGGACCTCACGAACAGCTCCCTGCTGCCCTCCCCAAAGCTGGCGATCTCATCCACTGTGAGGGGTAATTTAATCCTAAAATAAAAATACAAAGAGGGGGGCCGGAGAGATGGCCTAGCGGTTAAGAGCGCCGACCGCTCTTGCAGAGGACCCGGGTTTGATCCCCAGCACCCACATGGCTGCCGAGAACCGTCTGAAACTGCAATTCCGGGAGAACTCCAGCTCCAGGGGAATCCGACGCCCTCTTCTGACCTCCGCGGCATTGCACGACACGGGTGCACAGACTTGCATGCAGACAGTACATTCATACACATACAGAAATAAATAAAAATTAATAAAAAAATTAAAAAAAAATACAAAGAGGAACCTGACCCATCAGATGGTCTGAGGCTCTGAGATAACTGGAGGTTCAAGACTTTTGAGAGGATCAGTCTGGGCACCCCTGACCAACATGTTTATAAGATGCTTAGCGCATGAGAAAAGCTGTGTTCTGAGTGCTTACTACATGGCTGGCATACATGGTTGTAGATACTAAGTCACAGCTGTGAAAGATACAGACAGTCCTTGCCCATGTGGGGCTTGTGGGAACTATGGGGGCAGCCTGACTTGCTCTGGGTTTCTTGGTAAGATGGGTAAGATGTGAGGTTTCAGTTCTTCCCAATTAGATACAACTCTGACTCCTACCACAGTTCCTCTTTTTGGGAGGTGGTGAGGTGGTGAGGTAAGGGGGATGGGTGGGATTGGGGGGAGGGTATTACAGAGCTGCCCCAGAGCATTCTGACCTCCTACAGACAAGTGTCCTTGGCTCCACTATGCAGGGCTATGGACTTAGGGGGCTGGGTGTTGGGGTGGGGAGTGGTGTGATAGTCTTAGGCCAAACCAGCACTGATACAGGACAGGGCAAGATGCATCACAGGATGAACCTGACTGAGCAGGGATTCCTCAGCCTGATTCCAGGCTCCTTCTAGCAGAGTAATGTTCCCCCTATGCCCAGCACTCAAAGGCAGCATGTTAAGCCCAGGATGAAGTTGACAGGGTCTTCAAGGCAGGGCTGAGACTTTGGCTTAGTTTCTCAACAGTGAAGCACAATCTTTAGTGTTATCAAAATGGTCATAAGAAAGGTGTGGTGGTGTCACCTGTCATACCAGGAGAATATATATTATTGTCTCAAGGCAGGAGGAAAACACAGCCTGGAGAGGTCAGGCTACTTGCCTGGGGCTGAACAACAAGGAAGTGTTGACAGATTTCCACTAGCCTCCATGGGGATGGCCAACGAAAAGAGCAGTGATGGAAAAACTAATAGTTCTGGGGCTGGAGAGAGGGCTCAGCAGTTAAGACTGTGCACTGCACTTGAAGAGGGCCTGGGGTAGGTTCCCAGCACCCACGTCAGGTGGCTCACAACAGCCTATAACCGCAGCTCCATAGGATCCGATGCCCTCTTCTTACCTCCACAGGCACCTGTATTCTTGTGCACACACATACACACAGGCACACAAATATACATGAAAATAAATCTTAAAAAAAAAAAAAGCCTAAACAATGTGGAAGCCAGAAGGCAGCACTGAATCCCCTGGAACTGGAGTTGAGGACAGATGTCATCTGCCATGTGGGTGTTGGGAACTGAACCTGTGTCCTCTGGAAGAGCAGTAGATGCTCTTAATCACTGAGCCATCTCTCCAAAAGGTGAGTCTTGATGAACATAAATTATGCCTTAAGAAGTAAGAACTGAAGTCTCTGGTGCAGTGAAAGCAGACGTCAGGGTTCAAACTGTGAGGCCTGGCACAGTCAGGGAGGGAGATAACAGGGCTCACAGCTGGGTATGAGATGGCCAGGCTGACCAGTCAGGGAGATAACAGGGCTCACAGCTGGGTAAGAGATGGCCAGGCTGACCAGTCAGGGAGGGAGATAACAGGGCTCACAGCTGGGTACGAGACGGCCAGGCTGACCAGTCAGGGAGATAACAGGGCTCACAGCTGGGTAAGAGATGGCCAGGCTGACCAGTCAGGGAGGGAGATGACAGGGCTCACAGCTGGGTAAGAGATGGCCAGGCTGACCAGTCAGGGAGGGAGATGACAGGGCTCACAGCTGGGTAAGAGACGGCCAGGCTGACCAGCCAGGGAGGGAGATAGCAGGTCTCACAGCTGGGTAAGAGACGGCCAGGCTGACCAGTCAGGGAGGGAGATAACGGCTCACAGCTGGGTACGAGACGGCCAGGCTGACCAGGTAAGATAAAGGACAGGCTCCGGGAAGAAAAGCCCAGTCAGCGGGCTCTGACTGGTCCCCACTTGTGTGAAGCTCTTTCCAAGTGCCCCCTTACATATTCTTGCTCCCAAAGCCACTAACTGCAATAGACTTCCTCCTAGTCCAGAAAGGAGAAGACCCAAGGCCGACCTTAGGCAAAGAGGGAAATAATTACAAAGAATTCAAATCTCTTCTATCAAAAGAAAGATGACAGGAAAGTGACCTTTGTGACGATATGCTGTAATCTGCCCACTTTGTGACACTATTTGTTTCCCAAAGGCCCTGCAGCAGTCCTGGAACTATGGCCCAGAACAGCCAACTCTGCTCCTCTGTTCCTTAATTTTCCTGGCTCTGACTCCTTGTTTTGTTTTCTAAATATTTTACTTATTGTTTTTATGTGTCTGAGTGTACTGTCTGTGTTTTTATTTTCCATGTGAGTGTGCTGTCTAGACGGACATAAATCCACCCGTGTTGTGCAATGCACAGGGAGGTCACAAAAGGGTGTTGGTTCCCCTGGTCCTGGAGTTAGGAACAGCTGTTAGCTGCCATGTGGGTGCTGGGAACTGAACCTGGGTCTTCTGCAAGAGCAGCCAGTGCTCTTAACCATTGAGCCATCTCCCCAGCCTTAGTGGCTTTTAAAACTAGCCAACTCTGAAAGTCTGTGAGGTCAGACCCCAGCCAATGGGGAAAAGACATAGCAGGATAAAAACCTATTATGGTTTGGTTGCTGGCCTTAGCCCTTAACGGCGCTATCCCTCCAGCCCGATAAAAACCTATTACATTTCTTGCTCCACATGCGTGCTTGCTGCCTGAATGAGGTAACATTGCTGCAAAAGCAAAGGTGCCAGGCTGGAGAGATGGCTCAGTGGTTAAGAGTGCCGACTGCTCTTGCGGAGGACCTGGGTTCGATTCCCAGCACCCACATGGAGGCTAAGAACTGCCTTAAACCAGGCATGCTAATACATGCCTTTAATCCTAGCACTCAGGAGGCAGAACTCTGACTTTGAGGCCAGCCTGGTCTACAGAGTGAGCAAAGGTGCCTTGTCAAGTTACTTTCATTTCGTCTGTACTTTCTTTGCATGGTGTCTTTCAGTGGGCTCCCTGGACCCGAGGTTTTATTTCCAACAACAAAGAGCTGGATATGAGCTAACCAAGAAAAACTACAACCACATCTTGGTAGCTGTGATAGGGCTTAGCTCTCTTCGAGCAAACTCAAGAGCCCAGTGCAGTCCCATCAGCTGGCAGGCAAGGGATGCTGTGCAGAGGTAGAGCTCCTGCCTAGCATGCATGAGACCCAGGTCAAAACTCAAGCAGTGCCCAAAAGGCCTCAGCCAAAACTTATAAATTTGCAACATAAAAGTGAGAACAAGAGGAGGCTGGAAAAGTATGAGACCAGTAACACCTACAAAGGTGGTGACTAGGGGCCTGGGACCAGCAGGCAGCCAAGGCCAAGAGCTAACAAAGCCAGCCAGAGATGGACAGGAGGCTTCAATCGTGGCCACTCCCCTAACTGGGTGAGCAGCACCACATCACCTCCCCGGCTGGACCAGAGCAACACGCAGACTGTGCAGCTCCTCAACTGGTCTGGCCTGTGATTGCTCAGAGAATTAACCGATCTCATAGAAACTATCTCAGTCTGTTCAGCTTCTACCACAAATCCTGTTAAAACCCTAGACAAACAGCTCAACGTTTTTTCCTCTCGGAACTTCTTCCATGCTTGTGTCTGTGCGTCTTCTTGCTTTTCCTCACAAAAGCTGCTGTTGCTCTCCTTAGTCCTGCATGTGTCTGCATCTTGACTCGTCCTCGACGTGGCTCGAGATCCACTGCCTGGGTGGACCCTGGTGATGGTTGACTGGCTAGCACCTGAGTCCCCAAGACTCTGCATTCCTGAGTCACACACACATGGACTGAGAGAGGCCCTGCCACACTCAAAGCTCTGCTTCACCCACTGGTGGCAAGACAGAGTCCTCGGAGGGGGAGGGGCCAGCTCTGGCTCTGACAGGGCCACTGTCCGTCCTACAGACTCTCTCCTGGGACTCTTCTTTCCCAGCCCGAGGCCCCCCCGCAGCCTGCCACTTACATCAGCTCTCCTGACTTCAGCAAGCAGATTTCGGCATCCTGCCCCATGGGCATGTCTTCATTGTCCTCAGGGGTCAGCGAGTTTGAAGTGGTATCCCTGAAAATTTACAAAGGAGAACATAGCCACACACACGGCTTTGGTCAGAAATGGGGAGGGCAGGGTGAGGACAGCAGGGGTGCACACAGTACCTGGGAAGAGTGAGAGTGAGTCTGAACAACACTGCCTCATGACCCCTGAGCACTGCCCCCAGGGCTCTAGAGTGGGACTGTTCCTCCAAGGCAGGCCAGGGCCAGAATCAAATACCTGGAATGCAGCTTAGCACAACAGGAAGTGGACTGAGTCTAAGAGATGGGACAGAGCCACATACACAGGGAGATGGTATGAACACACGTTTCCTCTTTCCTTCTGCACGCACCATCAGGAGTGAGAGCTGCTTTGTGACTGTCCTGGTTCCCAAGGTGTGCTGTGGACCAGCCGTTTCCTCCTAATTAGAGCATTCCCTTCTGGAGGAGAGAGCTCATGAGACTCAGTGAATGACAGATAGTCTAAGACTCAGATGCTCATGAAAGTTACAAGACTCAACAGGCTCCTCCCCAAGGTTATAAACAGCAAACACTGGTGTGGGGGAGAAGACTCTCTTCGTAGAGCTACTTGCCAGCTGTGCAGAGAGGTCCAGGGAAGCAGCTTTTGTGAGTCCCCACCTATGCTGGGCTGAGCTTTTCAGTGAGGCAGCTGCCCAAGTCATCCACACTTCTGTAAGTAACACTAACAAACCCACTGGTTCATCCAGCTAGGTCTGGATGGAACGGTTTCTTTGTTCTGTTGGCGGTCTCCTATCTGATGCATTTCCCTACTAATCTGACCACAGAACATCTTGAACACTCACTGAATTACTGACCCTCAAATCACAACAGCAGACCAAGCTCCTAGTATGTCACAGATGTAGACGCAGCAGCCCTAGATGTTCCTCTAAGGCAGGGCTGGGGCCAGAATCTGACACCCCCGCTGCAAGTCGGCACCCTCCCCCAGGGCCGTATTCCTGGGCTGGCAAGCAGCTCGCAGGGACATCAGAGTCCATCTGGCTTCAGTTGCCAACTCTGCCCAAGAGGACACGTAAGTCCAAGAAAGTTAAGTGATTTGCCCCCCTGCTATGTGAAGGCCTTATTAGAAAGGTCTCCTGTCCAGCACAGTTTCTTCTCCAGATGTTGTAACAAGGCCCTTCTCCACAGTTCTGGAGGGCTCTCTCCAAATGTCCCTGAGGTCTGGTCAATATGTCTCAAACTGTCCCCATCTACTTCTGTCCCTCCAACCAAAGGCTCCTGCTGGAGGGCTACGGGGTAGTGGTCGGGTCGCATGGCTCCGCCACACCCAGAGAGCCTCAGCTTTGTGCTGGCTACGGGGTAGTGGTCGGGTCACATGGCTCCGCCACACCCAGAGAGCCTCAGCTCTGTGCTGGCTACGGGGTAGTGGTCGGGTCACATGGCTCCGCCACACCCAGAGAGCCTCAGCTGTGCTGGCTTCGGGGTAGTGGTCGGGTCACATGGCTCCGCCACACCCAGAGAGCCTCAGCTCTGCTGCTGGCTTTGCATCCCAGCCCCAGCCGCACCTCCGACTCCTCCCCTCCTTGTTGCTCTCCCAGCCACTGGCTTCCAGAGCTCCACACCTGGATGCCAGACACAGAAACGCAGAACTTTAGCCCAAATGAGAAACAGCTCAGGAGACCATTCTGTACAGCCCCCGCCTGACGGGAGGGAAGCAGAGGGCCGGAGCGGAGGCCCGGGCTGTAGCTACTCATTTCCTGTTTTCATCTTGTCCACAGAGGCAAATATAAGAAATGAGATAAAGATTCAAGAAACTACCAAAACAGGGATAGGTCTGCCCACTTTTTCTGCATCTGAAATAGATCGTCACCTGCGATTTCCTGCTCTTCCATTGGCCTCCTCTCTGAGCATGTGACAGGCAACACCTGATTGCCCACACACAGCTGATTCAGAGTAGGTTCCTCAGTCTTGCACGGGGACAGCAGTATGGATGGGAATGTGGTTTCACAGGCGATGACTACAGATATAAGGTTTCCTTTTTAATGACATTTTAAATAGAGTCATGATCCATTTAGTGGACTGAACCAATTTAATAGAATGACAGAAAGTAAAATAAAAGTCAATACAGACACACACTGCATGTGGGCATAAACGCTGTCTCATAGGCATGTTTTAAGGTACACACACACCTGGATGGCTATGTAACAAGCAAGTTGGGGGGGAGATACAAGCAGGGACACTAGGGGGCACCCTGTCTCCTTCTATAGCCATGTCCTTTGCAATTGCAGTTTGCTCAGAAAAGCAGCCCAGAAACCCTGTTTACAAGCAAAATTTCTCTTCTCCTGGTTCGTTCCAGGGGTAGGCTCCACCACTAGGCTCTGTGACTTCTTAGGGTAGTATGGCCACTAGGCCATTGATATGATCACCCTCTAAGGTGATCCTCAAAGTGTTCTGAGAACCCCAGTGTCCATAGAGCCCATGCTTAATAAAGGTCTGCTATAAGCCTCAGTGTAAGGGACTCCCTAAATGCCCTCAAAGGAAGATATAATCAATGCTGCACTTTACTAAAGAGTAAGAAGTGGACTAACCAGGCAGAGCCTGTGTCCCACCACTGCCACCACCACAGGTAGAGCCTATGCATTCATCCACCCACCTGTCCACTGCCCACCAACCACAGGTAGAGCCTACGCATTCATCCACCCACCTGTCCACTGACCACCAGCCACAGGTAGAGCCTACGCATTCATCCACCCACCTGTCCACTGCCCACCACCACAGGTAGAGCCTACGCATTCATCCACCCACCTGTCCACTGCCCACCACCACAGGGAGAGCCTACGCATTCATCCACCCACCTGTCCACTGCCCACCAACCACAGGTAGAGCCTACGCGTTCATCCACCCACCTGTCCACTGCCCACCAGCCACAGGTAGTGCCTACGTATTCATCCACCCACCTATCCACTGCCCACCAGCCATAGGTAGAGCCTACATATTCATCCATCTGTTCATTGCTCATTGTATCTGTGCAGAAAGAAGTAAGCAAGACTCAATAGTTATACACAGAAACATCCAGCACAGGGCCTGGCTTATGACAAAATCAAATGCCAGCTTCTAGATCCTGGTTCTATTCCCAGTTCCTGACTTTGAGGGTAACTTCCCAGAGGGCTGGCAATGCTGGTCATGAAAACTAATAACCAGAATGGTATTAAGATCACAATTCACAACCAGTCATGGTGGTACACGCCTTTGATCCCAACACTCAGGAGGTAGAGGCAGGTGGATCTCTGTGAGTTCAAGGCCAGCCTTGTCTACATAGTGAGTTCCAGGCCAGCTGAGACTACAGGGAGACCTTGTCTCAAAAAGACCGAAAAAAAAAAGTGCTCTTGCAGAGAACCCAGTTCCAGCACCCATGTGACAGCTAACAACTGTTTTAACTCCAGTTGTAGTTCGTGACCTCCACATTATTTACATGTGGTATATTCACATACATGCAAGCAAAATACTCATACACATAAGATATTTAAAAAGTGAATTTGAAAAAAAAAGAGATCAGTGTCTACCATTTGGGGAGATCTAGGGGGCCCAACCTGGGAAGTTCTAGCTAAGAGCATTGCTTGCCAAGGCCTCTGTCGGGGGAAGGCTATACCAGGCCTTCCAGTACAACCAGTCACGTAGAAGTGACCTGTTCCCTTGTTCTGGGTATAGTCAGAGACCTGAGCTTGTAGATCTGATTGGCCAGTTATTCTGGCTCTGGTCTCTGTGTTGTCATCTGTAAATGGTGCTAAGACCTGCCCCAGGGCCACTGTGAGACAGCTGAGGCACACGCTGGAGCTACATCTGTAAATGGTGCTAATACCTGGCCCTAGGGCCACTGTGAGACAGCCGAGGCACACGCTGGAGCTACACGCACATACAAAGCCCAGTAAAAGCATGGACTTCTCATTGGCCTGCACCCAAAACTTTCCAAGAGATGTTGACTAGTAAATGAAATAATTTTAATGGACAAAGTCTAACATCTTCAGGAGAGTGACAGAGTCAGACCTACTTACTGTTCGCTTTTCATTTACAAATGGAAACCCTATTAGGTCTTGATAGCAGTTTAGTGGCAAGCTACGAGGAAAAAAAAAAGGTGTGGTAACAGAATCATGGTTCATACCTGACTCTCAAATAGGCTGAGCTTGTGTAGTTTGCCTGTGGGATGGAGGGAGGGGTTGGTCACTAGCTGAGGGCTCTTAAATACTCAGAGGAAACACAGACCACATCACAGAGAAGCAGAGGCAGTCTCCAGCAAGCAAGCTCCTCTCTCAAACAAAGCAACTGAGGCTTCTCTGCTGGTGAGTCATTTGCCTTCTTTTGCTGGGGCTCTCCAATTCCTGCCTAGAGCATGGTCGGTATACACGGCACAGGCTACACAGAGCTCAGCTCCCACCTAGAGCATGGTCGGTATACACGGCACAGGCTACTCAGAGCTCAGCTCCCACCTAGAGCATGGTCGGTATACACGGCACAGGCTACGCAGAGCTCAGCTCCCACCCCACCACTGCAGTGGCTGCCACCAGGGATAGAGAACAGAGGAAAGAATTCTCCTGGTTCCTGCAGTGCTTGTAAGAAGATGGGACAGGTATAATGGTACATGATGGCCTACCCAGGGACATAAACCATTTCATCACTGTCCCTATTTTACCACCAATATTTTTTGTTTTCATTTCCTTTGAATCTTACAAAACATATTATTATCCTCAATTATTCACTTTCTTTTTTGGTATAAATTGTGTCACTACAGACACTTTGGGAAAAAAAGGAGAGGAAATAAGTAATTTGTTTTTTTTTTTTGTCTTTTTGAGACAGGGTCTCCCTGTAGCCCCAGCTGTCCTGGAACTCACTCTGTAGACCAGGCTGGCCTTGAACTCACAACGATCCGCCTGCCTTTGCCTCCCAAGTGCTAGGATTAAAGGCGTGTGCCACCACGCCCGGTGGAAATAAGTAATTTGTAATCACACCTGATAAAGGCAAGCGCTGAGAGAATTCGGTCCTTTATTTAAAAAAATATAAACTTTATTATGTATCAGAGGTTCTCAAACAAGGATCTACAGAACACAGGATTTATGAAATCCTAGAATTGTAGGGGTATGGGCATTATTTCTAAGGAAAGATCTAATCTTTTAAGAGATTCTCAGGTTACTGATAACAAGCAACTAAGACTGGCTGCAGAGGCTGCCATCCCAGCACTGGGCCGTGAAAGGACAAAGGGTGCCACCTAATGTTCAAACAGTAGCAGCTCAGACTTTCTTCTGCATAGTTACACCTGTCTCAGCAATTTAAATATGCTGCAGTTTCCAAAATAGTTAAAAGTGCTCCTTAAACACGTCAGTTACATTCTATTTTTTGTCTGCATTGCAATCAGAATGACGAGACCTTCACATTGGGTTCAAAACTATATTTTTCACTTTTTTTTTTTTTTTTTTTTTTTTTTGGTCTTTTTGAGACAGGGTCTCCCTGTAGCCCCAGCTGTCCTGGAACTCGCTCTGTAGACCAGGATGGCCTTGAACTCACAAAGATCTGCCTGCCTCTGCCTCCCAAGTGCTAGGATTAAAGGCGTGAGCCACATATTTTTCACTTTTATAAATCAACATATGATTTTGATTACAGATGATAAATATTAACTTTCTGCAAAAAAGGCAATGACTTTGTGTGGACATGTACGTGTGTGTTTTGATTACAGGTGTGTGTGCATGTGTGAGCAGGAAGACAGTCCTGAGTGCCTTTGCTAAGGCACTGTGCACTTTTTTTTTTTTTTTTTGCGTTAAGGTCTCTCACTGGCCTGGAACTGCCCACAGAGTGGCAGGCCAGGAAGGGTGAGGGATCTCCATGTCTCTCCCTCCCGGGGTGGGGTTAGAAGTGTGCCAGCATGCCCAGCTTTTTTATGAGTTTGGGGAATTGAACTCAGGTCCTCATGCTTGCAAGGCAGGCACTTTACCAACAGCTCTAGCCCAGTGACTTTTTAATACACTACCTGCATAGTCCAGCCCCCATCTGCTAACATAACATGAAGTTTACCAATGATCACAGGTGAATTTGCACATTTTTTTTTATAATGCTAGTGTTAGGATCCAGCAAATATAAAATATGACAATAAAAAAAGCAAGAACAAGTCAGGCTAACAGCTGTGAACTGGATAGTGCTCTTAGGAAAGCAAAGCTGTTTCATATTTTAAATGCTGAAAAAACCTGTCTCCATGAGTCAATCACACACACACACACACACACACACACACGCACACACACACACACACACATCATGACCCGTCCTTTGTATTCTACCACCTAAGAAAGCTGTGGGGCAAGGATGCATACCGCCAGCCATCACGCCTGGGGACCCAGCCTTGCGGCCCAGGTGTGGGACTGTCTACTAGGTCTTCTTACTGTAAAGTCAGGGTCCTTCCTTGCTGGTGAGAAAGGGCACTGGTCCCGGGAAGGCAGAGGCTGAGAAGCACCAGAGGAGACACCGTCCACTCAGGACTCAATTTCAGGGTAAAAAGCCACTGCATGGGTTAGAAAGGGACGATGACCTCACCTTTCACATGCTCTCATCTGGCCAGGGATATTTTGGCTTGGTAAATCTCAGAGGTTCTGCCCTAACACTTTTTCCTCTTAAGACACCGTATGGAACCCACAGTGGCAATATGTGAACCCAGAGCCAGTGAATGGTGAGCGGCCACAGGTCAGCAGCAAGGTCTGCCTGGTACTCTTGGGCAAAAGGTTGCTGCAGCAACCCCTACATGTACCATGCTATAGGTTACATCAACCTGTGTCCCACTTCTGGTCCTTGATAAGGTGACAGGGCAGAGCAGGGACAGAGGGAAGTGACAGCCATGGAGGATGAAGCCCTGAGCAAGAAAGGCAGCCATGTGGTCTTTGCTACAAGTCTCTGCAGTAGCCCCACCCCCACCTTATGCATCATTCCAATTGACCTTCCATTTATGAAGAGACCCACAGGACCTGAGGCTAACGACAGAAGCTAAGGCAATGTCTGCTCATGGGGAAACACCTTCCTAGAGATTCCTGAGGATCAACGAATCTTCAGGATCTGAGGCTTTGAAATTAATATCATAAATCATTAAGGGGTGATAAAGGGGGACGTTTGGGCTGGAGCATGCAGACAACATCTCAGTTTCCTGCTCACAAAGTGCTGAGTACCCAGGGGGTTCTCTGCCTTGTTGCTCCATCAGTGGCACATTTACATCCATGCAACTGAGAAAAGCAAACCAGAAGCACTGCCCAGTCAGAGAAGTCCTGTCACTTTTCAAACCCCTGAGGACCCTAGGAAGGGAGCCTCTGGGAAGGGGCACCTGGTGAGTTTCATGCAATGGGGCAGGGAGTGGTGGGCACTTGTGAGGTCCAGGTAGATGGAGAAAGACCCTCCTGCTAGGCAGAGTGCTGTGCTTCCAAAGGGCTACTGTGTTCACTTGACTGCGTGGGGGTTTCTTCTCTAAAGAACTGAGTGCAGGGTTTTATGGGGTGTGCATGGGAATAGGCCGGGTGAACTTCTGAGACATTCTTAGGCTTACCAAAGAAGAGCCCTTCATGCTGGCTGGGCAGTGTCCCCTGGGAACTGGCAATCTTCAGCATACTGGTGCTATTACTAAGCATGATAGTGAGTAGGGTTAGAGATGACAATTTGTTTCCCAATGTACTTAACAAAGATAGTGGAAAGACTATTAGTTCCAAATATAACTCCTGAGTTTTGCCTGACAGATGTTCCCTGCAACAGACTCCATGGATGAGTATGACTACTACTCATCCCTCAATGGTTCCAGTGACAAAAGCCAGGAGGAGGAGGAGCACGAACGCTTCCTGAAGTTCAAGAGGGTCTTTCTGCCCTGCATGTACCTGTCGGTGTTTGTCTTTGGCCTGGTAGGAAACTCCTTGGTTTTGATTGTATACATCTTCTACCAGAAGCTGAGGAGTCTGGCGGACGTGTTCCTGGTGAACCTGCCCATTGCTGACCTGGTGTTTGTCTGTACTCTGCCCTTCTGGGCCTATGCAGGCACCTATGAGTGGGTCTTTGGCATGGTCACATGCAAAACCATGCGTGGCATGTATACTGTGAACTTCTACGTGTCCATGCTCACTCTCACCTGCATCACGGTGGATCGTTTCATTGTGGTGGTCCAGGCTACCAAGGCCTTCAACCAGCAGGCTAAGTGGATGACCTGGGGCAAGATCACGTGTTTGGTCATCTGGGTGGTCTCCCTGCTTGTTTCCTTGCCGCAGATCATCTACAGCACCGTGGAACATTATGACAAGCTCGTCTGTGTGTACCAGAATGAGGCAATTTCACCTGTGGTTCTTGGCACGCAGATGACGCTGGGCTTCTTCCTGCCGCTGGGCACCATGCTTGTGTGCTACTCAGGCATCATCAAGACCTTGCTTCATGCACGAAGCTTCCAGAAGCACAAGTCTCTAAAGATCATCTTCCTTGTAGTGACTCTGTTCCTGTTGACCCAGACACCCTTCAACCTCACCAAACTAATCCAGAGCACAAACTGGATATACAACACCATGACCAGCTTTCACTATGCCATCCTGGTGACAGAGGCCATCGCATATCTGCGGGCCTGCCTTAACCCTGTACTCTATGCCTTTGTTGGCCTAAAGTTCCGGAAGAACTTCTGGAAACTTGTGAAGGATGTAGGCTGCCTTCCTTACCTGGGAGCCTCGAGTCAGTGGAAGTCTTCTGAAGACAGTTCCAAGACTTGCTCTGCCTCCCACAATGCAGATACCACTGTCATGTTCCAGCTGTAGGCCTGGACAGGCTTGGAGAAGTAGCATTGAAATTCTCAGGAGCGTGGTTGTATCCCATGGATGCGACGACCAAGGCTTTGCTTATCGCACATGCGTAGTCACAGGGAAGTCATTGAACTGGCACGCAAAGCTCCTCAGATGTGAGCATGCCCTGTTCTTAGTGTCTAGGCCTAATGCTCAAGAGGTAGTAGTTGAAGATTTTTAAGCACTTTCCTCTTCCATCCCCAAGAGGATGATGTGTGGCTCTAAAGGTCTCAGGTTCTCTTCTTCTAAGCTTAGGGCTGAAGGGCCAAAAGAAAAGCATAGCCAATAGAGCTGCTGATGGCAGGGGACACACTGAGCTCCTGAGTTCAGAAAACTCTTCAGACTGTGGGCAACAATGGGGATCTGAGCAACCTCAAAACAAGTGCTGCTCTCTGTGGCTCAGACCTGTCACCAGGCACCTAGCAGGATGAAACCAAACTCAGTCTCATGTGCGGGTTTGACCTCTGGCTGGGGGATGCTTATGTTTTCTCTGATTACTCCTAGAAAGACCAGTACCAACAACTGAAAATAGGCTAGAATTTCAGCTGAATTTCAGTCATCCATGCAATGCTAGAAAAATGTGTAAAATAGAGCTTAAAACTGTAACGATCTAAGCAGCATATTTGGAGGGGACTATGGTGGCTGTGCTCACGTACAAATGGAATTATCCAATGTTGGCCACTCATTTAAGATGTACCCACATGTATCGCACAGTGTTAGGTCATGAGAAATAAAATCCTTATTTAAAAGTGTTCAAATTGCTTTTTTTTAAATTTTTTAATTTAATTTTATTTATTTCTGTATGTGTATGAATGTACTGTCTGCATGCAAGTTTGTGCACCCGTGTCGTGCAATGCCGCGGAGGTCAGAAGAGGGTCTCGGATTCCCCTGGAACTGGAGTTCTCCTGGAATTGGAGTTTCAGACAGTTTTCGGCTGCCATGTGGGTGCTGGGGATCGAACCCGGGTCCTCTGTAAGAGCGGTCGGCACTCTTAACCGCTAGGCCATCTCTCCAGCCCTCAAATTGCTTTTATCTTTAGGTATATTCTACTTTAATGTGGTATGCCTGGGACATGAAACAAACCAAAATAAATCCTCATGAAACCCACAAAAATCACCAGGTTTGTGGTCTAGGAAGGAAATGAAATATGCCAGCAGTAACAACTGCTCTTTCATGGTAGTTTTCAGCTCCTGCCCAAGCTATGGGGTACACTGGTTTAATGTCTGCAATATGGCCCCAGGATGTGAGAGTTTTAAATGTCAGGTTGGCTTGATGCTGACTGGACCCTGGGAATTTGTCAAATAGGTCTAAAGGTGCTTTTGGGGGGGGGGCACTTGTGCCATCAAATCATCCACCCAAATCTGGATAGCCACCTGACACTGGCTTATCAGAAATCACAGGAGGCTAGTTGCCCTCCGTCCCTAAAGCGTTGGTAAGACCTGGAACAAATCCCAACCCCTGGCCATTTCTTTTCTTTTTGGTGAGATATACCTACACAGCACAAGTCCCTTAAGGTTGGTTTATGGAGGGCTTGAGATAACACACACAAAGTGCCTAGCACAGTGGGCTAGGTTGGCAGACTTTTGCCTAGCATACATGAAAGTCCTGCATGTGAAAACCTTCATAGGCATGGTGTAGCCCACCTAGAACCTCAGCACTTGGGAAGTGGAGGAAGGAGGATCAGAAGTTCAAGGTCATCCTCGGCTACAGCAAGGCTGAGCCAATCTGGGCTACATGAGATCCTGACTCAAAAAAACAAAACAAAAACCACCTAGCATAATCTAATTTGTGGATGAAAGGAGCTTAAATTGCAAGTAGTTATTTCTTTTTTTAAAATTTTTTAAAAATTTATTTTCGTATGTGTATGAATGTACTGTCTGCGTGCAGGTTGGGGCACCCGTGTCATGCAATGCCGAGGAGGTCAGAAGAGGGTGTTGGATTCCCTTGGAACTGGAGTTAAAGATGGTTCTCAGCTGCCATGTGGGTGCTGGGGATCGAATCCGGGTTCTCTGCAAGAGCAGTGGGCACTCTTAACCGCTAGGCCATCTCTCCAGCCCCAGTTATTATTTCTTACATAATCTAGGTGACATAAAGTAGAGGCTCTTTATGCCAGCCCTGGGGGAGGGGCGGTGTAGTGACACAGGCTATTGTGTACTGTTTTCTGGAAATGCAGGGCATGGCATATGCATCCTGGCTCAGCAGAGTGTGAGCAGGCCTTGGAGTGCCCACAAGAGCTTTTAGTATTCTTCCATGCTGTAAACAGGCCATGCAGAAGGCAATGCAGACCACCAAATGCTTCATCAAAAAACTAACCTGCACCGTGCAGGGTGACAAGGCTGACCTCCGGTGCACTCATCTTAACTTGGAACACCGCTAATGGAGGAACCCTAAGTCCCTGGCTTCCCTAACAAGAGGCATAGGCCCTAAAAGGGAAGGAAGGGAAGTCAGGAGACAGAGCCCTGTATACTTGTGCATGTCCTCTAGAGGGAGGCAGGTTTGGGCACTCAGGGCTCAGGGATGGTGGCACGCTAGGGCAAGCCTAGACAGCTTCTCCGTGGTTTGACTCACCACCAATACTCCTGGCTGACAATGTCTCCTTGGACTGTTCCTACTGAACTTTATGCAGCTTCAGAGAACCTTGGCTGCTCCCAGGAAAGCACTGGAGTGGTAGAACCTTCCTTCACCTCTCTGCCACCAGCTGTCCCACCTGCTACACTGGGGCAGGTTATAAATTCTCCCTGTATCTATCATTAGCAATAAACACTGGCAGACCATATATATATATATATATATATATATATATATATAGTGTGTGTGTGTGTGTGTCTGGGGCAGGTTATAAATTCTCCCTGTATCTATCATCAGCAATAAACACTGGCAGAGCGTGCGCGCGTGTGTGTGTGTGTGTGTGTGTGTGTGTGTGTGTGTGTGTGTGTGTCTGGCCCGCATGCTACCCACAGCATAGACCAGGAAGCAGAAGAGGCTGTTGCTATGGGCTCCATTCCCCCAGGGGTGGTGGGGGTCACAAGGAGACAGCCATTTCTTCTCCTTACCTTTGGCTTCTCTCTCTGGTCTTAACAGCAGGATGTATAAAAAGCCTGGGTACTACAGTAGAGTGGGTGGGGCTGGCTGAGAGTGGAGCCTGCTTGAATCCAAACTGTCCTGCTAAGTTTAGAGCTGAGACAGCAAAGACTCTTGTCTGCTTCTCTCCTGCTGGGCTCCCTATTCTTGAAGGTGGTGGCAGTGCTCATGGGCTCTGGCCCCACTTAGACACATGGAGGTCATGGACAGCCATGTCTTTTGAAATCTGAACATAACTCCCTTCTTATCGACCCAGGAGTTCTTGGTGAGAGCCTGGATAAGGTGATGCTGCCACAGGAAGGCAAAGAGAGGAGCTGGGGATCCAGGAGCCACTGGTCAGCCTTGCCTCCACAGGGTTTTAAAGCAGCACCCTGGGCAGGTGCCTAGTCCTTGGAGCCCCTGATCACTGTGCTGTTCACAGGAAGCCCTGTACTGCCATTCCCTCTTCTCAGAGGAAGACTGAGTGAGGACTGCCTCCCTGCAGGAGGCACATGCTGCCTCTAGAGCTTTCATGTAGGCATCAGACCACAGAGGGGGCCTTTCAGCTCTGTGCTTCTCTGTAGACAGAGGCCCTGGTTTAATCTAGGCACAATCTGACTTTTAAACCGTAACCCTGATTACCATATCCTGTCCTTGTTTCATTTCTGAACTAGCAGGTATCACCTCTCTTGGCTGGTGAGTCACTACAGATCTCCTCAGCACTGACTGCGAAGCCCTGGTTGGGAAGTGATTACCAGTAGTCAGCCTCTGGGGGTAGGGTTCAGATCATTCAGTGTCATCTAGGTACCTGGAAAAGGCTTTGTTTTTTGTTTTGTTTTGTTTTGTTGTGTTGTGTTTTAGCAGATGATGAGGCTCCAGGGTGAAGATAGTGAGGCATGGTACACAGCAGACATGCATAGTGCAGCCAGACATCAAAACCCAGGATTAGGAACCACACATTTCCACAGGAGGCTTCTGGCCCAGGCCCTGGCTCAAATTGCCTTTTTTAGGAGATGTGAACGCTGTTCCGGGCTCTTCTGCATGGCCAAGGAGCTACATTCCAGGGCTGTACAGCCAGGACCACAGAGCCTGGAGATTTATCTAGTTCTGGAGCTTAAGCCTTTCAACCCGGGTGGCCTGTGTGCCTGACACCAGGAGGGGAGGCCAGGCCTCATGGACCATGGCAGGTGGGAGCTGGGCAGAGGGCAAGGGAGCCAACTGTTTACCACCTCAGTCCTGAGAACAACTGGCAATGTGGCAGTGGATACTGCTGGTGGGGTCTTGGACACTGAGGGAGGTGGCTGTGGGTGTGTCTGAAGGGTGGAAATAGATATTCATCTGCCAGAAGTGAGAGTTATGCTCCGGCCTAGTGTCGTCACTATAGATGAGACAGGTAAATCTTGTTAGGTTCCTCTGTGAGGGTGAGGCTGCCTCTGGAGACTTTTTCTCATGCCATCACTGTCAGGAGGGGTCAAAGGAAACAAGCACTTCATCTTAGATGATATTTATAGGGAAACAGATACAGCAGTAGGGTGGCAGGGCAGATGCTGTGCACTGAATGTTAAGCCTGTGGCTGGAGGAGGAGTTCTGGGTCCTGAGCCTGGCTTCCACACTACGTCAACAGGAAGTTAATGTTAAGCCTGTGGCTGGAGGAGTTCTGGGTCCTGAGCCTGGCTTCCACACTACGTCAACAGGACAAGTTAATGTTAAGCTTGTGGCTGGAGGAGTTCTGAGTCCTGAGTCTGGCTTCCACACTACATCAACAGGACAAGTTGCCTGGCCTCCAGCGGGCCAAGCATGTAAAAAACCCAGTAGCGCAAGCAGTAAATCCTCAAGTTTCATATCACTGTAAACAGGACATAGTACCTTCTCCTTGTAGGCTGTGCAGGGACAGGGTTCAACCGCTGCTTCCAGCAGCACGGTGTCTGAGCACCTGGTGTTCCCCAAGGGCTTGTACTTGAGCTTGACTCCTGTTGCATTACTTTGTTCCACAGAATGCTTATCTTTCCCTCTGAGTTTCCTGGCAGGGATCCTGGTGCGAGTCTAAGGCTGTTTCCCACACTCTCAGACTCCTGTGTTTCTTACTAAGTTTTAAACTTCGGATGAAAAAGAATGCTAAGGAATAGCTTGCAGACAAGCCCGGGCTTACCTGTAGCTGCCGTACAGACTATAGTGTAGAGATGGTTCTTCATTCACACAGGTGAAGTGCAAGGCCTACAGGGTATCATCAGTCAGTCCAAAGTCTGCCTTGGTGGTTTTCTTTCCCTAAAACAGTTCCTGATTTTCCAAGATCAACACCACACATATTGGTCAGTAGTCAGGTTGCTTTCTGTTTTTGTTCCTACTTGGAAAGGGGAAGATGAAGGGTGAGGAGGTGAAGTCAGCTCCTGCACGCTGCAGGTGGCAGTGCGACACATCTGAACCAATGGCATCTTGCTGGGCCCCCAGCTCCAGGGCCGGTCACCTTGCCACTTACCTATGCATGTGCCTACACAGGCACCAAGAGCAGAAAGAGGCTTAGTGCTAAAGGAAGAGAAGATGCCTTAGGGACCACTGGGCCGTGGGGTTAGGGAGAACCTAGCGACCTGTATGTGTCAACAGTGTTCCAGGACCGAGGATCAGCCAAAGTCCCAGAAGAAATTGTGAATGGGAGCTGTCTTAGGTTTGGCAATGAGAGGTTTACCAGGGAGCCAAATTTGACATGGTGAATTCAGTGACTGTAGTCAAAGAACAGGTATGTGTCAGGATACATTTAAGCTTAAAAATCTTCTGAGCCAACAACTTCAGTGAGATTAAGTATAGCTTCTCTCGTGTAGCAGAAATTGGCCTGATGAAGACAAAATAAGTCTTAGCCCTATTTAAGATTCTGGGCAGGGCAGAGATGGGGATCTCCCTGTGAGTCAGCATGACCCACGGAAGTCCTTCCTAGAGGGACAGCGGGACACGTAACACTAGAGACCACACTCGCTGCTCCTCTTACTGTTATTATAAATACCTGACAGAAGCAACTTAAGGGAGGAAAGATTTTGGTTCAGAGCCTATCAGTGCATCACAGCATGGAAGCATCACAGAGCAGCTCCATCTGTGGCAGTAAGAGCATGTTACATGGCACCGGGCAGGAAGCATCACAGAGCAGCTCCATCCGTGGCAGTAAGAGCATGTTACATGGCACCGGGCAGGAAGCATCACAGAGCAGCTCCATCCGTGGCAGTAAGAGCATGTTACAGGGAACACATGCTGGACCCAGGGGTGGGTATCACTCACCCTTAGACATCCCTAGTGACCTATTTCTGCCAGCCAGGCTGGCCCTCCTAAATGCACGAGAGCCTTCAAAATAATGCCACAAGGCTGGGACCAAACACTTAAAACAAGCTTGTGGGGCTCATTTCAGATTTAAACTATAATATTTAGCACCTGGCACCAAAGGCTCACAGCCATCTCAATATAAAATGTATTCACTCCAACTTCAAAAAAAGTCCACACGGTCTTAAGAGTCCCAACGAACCCAGTGGTTCTATCTTTTTTTTTTTTTTTTTTTTTTGGTCTTTTCGAGACAGGGTCTCCCTGTAGCCCCAGCTGTCCTGGAACTCACTCTGTACACCAGGCTGGCCTTGAACTCACAAAGATCCGCCTGCCTCAGCCTCCTAAGTGCTAGGATTAAAGGCGTGCGCCACCACGCCTAGCCGGTTCTATCTTTTTAGGCACCCTCTTTTTAAAGGAAATTAACTTGCATCTATACTTTTATACTCTAGAGCCCTTGATAAGAGGTTGTTGTTCACAGACCACCTTTCCTATCCTCCCAATGCAAAGCACCTGTTTCCCTTTAATGGCCACTTTGTCCACACTTGCTTTGTCTACATCTTTAAATGTGATCATGGTTCTTGCCTTGCCAAACTCCACAATTTTATATGTTTCTGCTTTGTTTTTTTTTCCCCCCAATACTCATAAACTTGGCTAAAATTAGAGAGCAATTAACAGCTATGTGACAGCTTGCCTGAAGTTATGTTGGCTAAAATTAGAGAGCAATTAACAGCTATGTGACAGCTTGCCTGAAGTTATGCTGTCTGAATGTTATGCTTGGCCAGAGTGTAAGCTAAGGCTTGCTCACACAGCATAGACCAGGAGAAAGCACAGGTCAGAACATATGTACTAGTTTTAAGACATTTATTTATTTATTTATTTATTTATTTATTTATTTATTTGTTAATTATTTATTTATAGGATGTCACTATGTATCCTTGTCTGGCCTAGAACTTGCTATGTAGAACAGGCTAGCCTTGAGCTCACAGAGATCTGTCTGACTCTGCCACCCAAATGATGGGATTAATGCTATACCTGGCTTATTTTTTTTTTTCTGTGTATGCATGTATGCCTTTGAGTTTATGAATACCATGTGCACGCAGGTGCCCACAGAGACCAGAGGGTGTTGATTCTCTGGAATTGGAGTACAGGGAAGTTGTGAGCTACCTGATGTGGGTGCTGGGAAGCAAGCTGCAAGAGCAGTAAGTACTAACTGAGCTATCTCTCTAGCCCCTGGTCTACTGTTACTATTTTATACGTACGAATGTACTGCATGCACCCTATTTTTAAAGGAAAGTAACTTGCATCTACACTCTTATATACATAAGTGCACTTGTGTGGAGCAATGCCTGCGGAGGTCAAAAGAGGGCGTTGGATTCCCTGGAACCTGAGTTACAGACGGTTATTAGCTGCCATGTGGATGCTGGGAATCAAACCCAGGTTCTCTGCAAGAGCAGCCACAGTTCTTAACTACTGAGCCATCTCTCCAGCTCCAATAAATTATTTTAAAAATATTTTATTATTTTTATTTTATGTATATGAGTATACTATATACACATACAAGAATTAAAAAAAAATTACTTGTATGTGTATATAGTTATACTCATATACATAAAATAAAAATAATAAAATATTTTTAAAATAATTTATTGGAAGCTGGAGAGATGGCTCAGTAGTTAAGAGACTGTGGCTGCTCTTGCAGAGAACCTGGTTTGATTCCCAGCATCCACATGGCAGCTAATAACCGTCTGTAACTCAGGTTCCAGGAAATCCAACGCCCTCTTTTGACCTTCCGCAGGCATTGCTCCACACAAGTGCACTTATGTATATAAGAGTGTAGATGCAAGTTACTTTCCTTTAAAAATAGGGTGCATGCAGTACATTCGTACGTATAAAATAGTAACAGTAGACCAGGGGCTAGAGAGATAGCTCAGTTAGTACTTACTGCTCTTGCAGCCTTTGTTCAGCCCCACATCAGGTAGCTCACAAATTCTTGTAACTCCAATTCCAGAGAATCAACACCACTCTGGTTCTCTGTGGGCACCTGCGTGCACATGGTATTCATAAACTCAAAGGCATACATGCATACACACAGAAAAAAAAAAATAAGCCAGGTATAGCATTAATCCCATCATTTGGGTGGCAGGTCAGACAGATCTCTGGAGCTCAAGGCTAGCCTTCTACATAGCAAGTTCTAGGCCAACAAGGATACATAGTGACATCCTATAAAATAAATAATAACAAATAAATAAATAAATAAATAAATAAAATAATAAAATAAATGTCTTAAAACTAGTACATATGTTCTGACCTGTGCTTTCTCCTGGTCTATGCTGTGTGAGCAAGCCTTAGCTTACACTCTGGCCAAGCATAACATTCAGACAGCATAACTTCAGGCAAGCTGTCACATAGCTGTTAATTGCTCTCTAATTTTAGCCAACATAACTTCAGGCAAGCTGTCACATAGCTGTTAATTGCTCTCTAATTTTAGCCAAGTTTATGAGTATTGGGGGGAAAAAAAAACAAAGCAGAAACAATAAAAATTGTGGAGTTTGGCAAGGCAAGAACGCATGAATCACATTTAAAGATGTAACAAAGCAAGTGTGGACAAAGTGGCCATTAAAGGGAAACAGGTGCTTTGCATTGGGAGGATAGGAAAGGTGGTCTGTGAACAACAACCTCTAATCAAGGGCTCTAGAGTATAAAAGTATAGATGCAAGTTAATTTCCTTTAAAAAGAGGGTGCCTAAAAAGATAGAACCGGCTAGGTCCTGGTGGCGCACGCCTTTAATCCCTACACTTGAGGAGGCATGAGGCAGGCGGATCTTTGTGAGTTCAAGGCCAGCCTGGTTACAGAGTGAGTTCCAGGACAGCTGGGGCTACAGAGACCCGTCTCGAAAAGAACCAAAAAAAAAAAAAAAAAAAAAAAGATAGAACCACTGGGTTCGTTGGGACTCTTAAGACCGTGTGGACTTTTTTTGAAGTTGGAGTGAATACATTTTATATTGAGATGGCTGTGAGCCTTTGGTGCCAGGTGCTAAATATTATAGTTTAAATCTGAAATGAGCCCCACAAGCTTGTTTTAAGTGTTTGGTCCCAGCCTTGTGGCATTATTTTGAAGGCTCTCGTGCATTTAGGAGGGCCAGCCTGGCTGGCAGAAATAGGTCACTAGGGATGTCTAAGGGTGAGTGATACCCACCCCTGGGTCCAGCATGTGTTCCCTGTAACATGCTCTTACTGCCACGGATGGAGCTGCTCTGTGATGCTTCCTGCCCGGTGCCATGTAACATGCTCTTACTGCCACGGATGGAGCTGCTCTGTGATGCTTCCTGCCCGGTGCCATGTAACATGCTCTTACTGCCACAGATGGAGCTGCTCTGTGATGCTTCCATGCTGTGATGCACTGATAGGCTCTGAACCAAAATCTTTCCTCCCTTAAGTTGCTCTGTCAGGTATTTATATATAACAGTAAGAGGAGCAGCGAGTGTGGTCTCTAGTGTTACGTGTCCCGCTGTCCCTCTAGGAAGGACTTCCGTGGGTCATGCTGACTCACAGGGAGATCCCCATCTCTGCCCTGCCCAGAATCTTAAATAGGGCTAAGACTTATTTTGTCTTCATCAGGCCAATTTCTGCTACACGAGAGAAGCTATACTTAATCTCACTGAAGTTGTTGGCTCAGAAGATTTTTAAGCTTAAATGTATCCTGACACATACCTGTTCTTTGACTACAGTCACTGAATTCACCATGTCAAATTTGGCTCCCTGGTAAACCTCTCATTGCCAAACCTAAGACAGCTCCCATTCACAATTTCTTCTGGGACTTTGGCTGATCCTCGGTCCTGGAACACTGTTGACACATACAGGTCGCTAGGTTCTCCCTAACCCCACGGCCCAGTGGTCCCTAAGGCATCTTCTCTTCCTTTAGCACTAAGCCTCTTTCTGCTCTTGGTGCCTGTGTAGGCACATGCATAGGTAAGTGGCAAGGTGACCGGCCCTGGAGCTGGGGGCCCAGCAAGATGCCATTGGTTCAGATGTGTCGCACTGCCACCTGCAGCGTGCAGGAGCTGACTTCACCTCCTCACCCTTCATCTTCCCCTTTCCAAGTAGGAACAAAAACAGAAAGCAACCTGACTACTGACCAATATGTGTGGTGTTGATCTTGGAAAATCAGGAACTGTTTTAGGGAAAGAAAACCACCAAGGCAGACTTTGGACTGACTGATGATACCCTGTAGGCCTTGCACTTCACCTGTGTGAATGAAGAACCATCTCTACACTATAGTCTGTACGGCAGCTACAGGTAAGCCCGGGCTTGTCTGCAAGCTATTCCTTAGCATTCTTTTTCATCCGAAGTTTAAAACTTAGTAAGAAACACAGGAGTCTGAGAGTGTGGGAAACAGCCTTAGACTCGCACCAGGATCCCTGCCAGGAAACTCAGAGGGAAAGATAAGCATTCTGTGGAACAAAGTAATGCAACAGGAGTCAAGCTCAAGTACAAGCCCTTGGGGAACACCAGGTGCTCAGACACCGTGCTGCTGGAAGCAGCGGTTGAACCCTGTCCCTGCACAGCCTACAAGGAGAAGGTACTATGTCCTGTTTACAGTGATATGAAACTTGAGGATTTACTGCTTGCGCTACTGGGTTTTTTACATGCTTGGCCCGCTGGAGGCCAGGCAACTTGTCCTGTTGATGTAGTGTGGAAGCCAGACTCAGGACTCAGAACTCCTCCAGCCACAAGCTTAACATTAACTTGTCCTGTTGACGTAGTGTGGAAGCCAGGCTCAGGACCCAGAACTCCTCCAGCCACAGGCTTAACATTAACTTCCTGTTGACGTAGTGTGGAAGCCAGGCTCAGGACCCAGAACTCCTCCTCCAGCCACAGGCTTAACATTCAGTGCACAGCATCTGCCCTGCCACCCTACTGCTGTATCTGTTTCCCTATAAATATCATCTAAGATGAAGTGCTTGTTTCCTTTGACCCCTCCTGACAGTGATGGCATGAGAAAAAGTCTCCAGAGGCAGCCTCACCCTCACAGAGGAACCTAACAAGATTTACCTGTCTCATCTATAGTGACGACACTAGGCCGGAGCATAACTCTCACTTCTGGCAGATGAATATCTATTTCCACCCTTCAGACACACCCACAGCCACCTCCCTCAGTGTCCAAGACCCCACCAGCAGTATCCACTGCCACATTGCCAGTTGTTCTCAGGACTGAGGTGGTAAACAGTTGGCTCCCTTGCCCTCTGCCCAGCTCCCACCTGCCATGGTCCATGAGGCCTGGCCTCCCCTCCTGGTGTCAGGCACACAGGCCACCCGGGTTGAAAGGCTTAAGCTCCAGAACTAGATAAATCTCCAGGCTCTGTGGTCCTGGCTGTACAGCCCTGGAATGTAGCTCCTTGGCCATGCAGAAGAGCCCGGAACAGCGTTCACATCTCCTAAAAAAGGCAATTTGAGCCAGGGCCTGGGCCAGAAGCCTCCTGTGGAAATGTGTGGTTCCTAATCCTGGGTTTTGATGTCTGGCTGCACTATGCATGTCTGCTGTGTACCATGCCTCACTATCTTCACCCTGGAGCCTCATCATCTGCTAAAAACACAACACAACAAAACAAAACAAAACAAAAAACAAAGCCTTTTCCAGGTACCTAGATGACACTGAATGATCTGAACCCTACCCCCAGAGGCTGACTACTGGTAATCACTTCCCAACCAGGGCTTCGCAGTCAGTGCTGAGGAGATCTGTAGTGACTCACCAGCCAAGAGAGGTGATACCTGCTAGTTCAGAAATGAAACAAGGACAGATATATGGTAATCAGGGTTACGGTTTAAAAGTCAGATTGTGCCTAGATTAAACCAGGGCCTCTGTCTACAGAGAAGCACAGAGCTGAAAGGCCCCCTCTGTGGTCTGATGCCTACATGAAAGCTCTAGAGGCAGCATGTGCCTCCTGCAGGGAGGCAGTCCTCACTCAGTCTTCCTCTGAGAAGAGGGAATGGCAGTACAGGGCTTCCTGTGAACAGCACAGTGATCAGGGGCTCCAAGGACTAGGCACCTGCCCAGGGTGCTGCTTTAAAACCCTGTGGAGGCAAGGCTGACCAGTGGCTCCTGGATCCCCAGCTCCTCTCTTTGCCTTCCTGTGGCAGCATCACCTTATCCAGGCTCTCACCAAGAACTCCTGGGTCGATAAGAAGGGAGTTATGTTCAGATTTCAAAAGACATGGCTGTCCATGACCTCCATGTGTCTAAGTGGGGCCAGAGCCCATGAGCACTGCCACCACCTTCAAGAATAGGGAGCCCAGCAGGAGAGAAGCAGACAAGAGTCTTTGCTGTCTCAGCTCTAAACTTAGCAGGACAGTTTGGATTCAAGCAGGCTCCACTCTCAGCCAGCCCCACCCACTCTACTGTAGTACCCAGGCTTTTTATACATCCTGCTGTTAAGACCAGAGAGAGAAGCCAAAGGTAAGGAGAAGAAATGGCTGTCTCCTTGTGACCCCCACCACCCCTGGGGAATGGAGCCCATAGCAACAGCCTCTTCTGCTTCCTGGTCTATGCTGTGGGTAGCATGCGGGCCAGAACACACACACACACACACACACACACACACACACAACACCACACACACGGCACGTCTCTGCCAGTGTTTATTGCTGATATAGATACAGGGAGAATTTATAACCTGCCCCAGACACACACACACACACACATCTATATATATATATATATATATATATATATAAATATGGTCTGCCAGTGTTTATTGCTAATGATAGATACAGGGAGAATTTATAACCTGCCCCAGTGTAGCAGGTGGGACAGCTGGTGGCAGAGAGGTGAAGGAAGGTTCTACCACTCCAGTGCTTTCCTGGGAGCAGCCAAGGTTCTCTGAAGCTGCATAAAGTTCAGTAGGAACAGTCCAAGGAGACATTGTCAGCCAGGAGTATTGGTGGTGAGTCAAACCACGGAGAAGCTGTCTAGGCTTGCCCTAGCGTGCCACCATCCCTGAGCCCTGAGTGCCCAAACCTGCCTCCCTCTAGAGGACATGCACAAGTATACAGGGCTCTGTTCCTGACTTCCCTTCCTTCCTTTTAGGCCTATGCCTCTTGTTAGGGAAGCCAGGGACTTAGGGTTCCTCCATTAGCGGTGTTCCAAGTTAAGATGAGTGCACCGGAGGTCAGCCTTGTCACCCTGCACGGTGCAGGTTAGTTTTTTGATGAAGCATTTGGTGGTCTGCATTGCCTTCTGCATGGCCTGTTTACAGCATGGAAGAATACTAAAAGCTCTTGTGGGCACTCCAAGGCCTGCTCACACTCTGCTGAGCCAGGATGCATATGCCATGCCCTGCATTTCCAGAAAACAGTACACAATAGCCTGTGTCACTACACCGCCCCTCCCCCAGGGCTGGCATAAAGAGCCTCTACTTTATGTCACCTAGATTATGTAAGAAATAATAACTGGGGCTGGAGAGATGGCCTAGCGTTAAGAGTGCCCACTGCTCTTGCAGAGACCCGGATTCGATCCCCAGCACCCACATGGCAGCTGAAGAACCATCTTTAACTCCCAGTTCCAAGGGAAATCCAACACCCTNGCTGTGTCTGAGGGTCTCCTCTTAGGTATCCATCCTCTATCCTGCAGTAATCCAAGCAAGACCAACAGTTATACCTAGAATAGTCCATGTCTTTCTCACTTTCTGATGCCTGAGGAGGATGTAATCTTTTTTGTCCTTCCACTCAGCCAGTAAATAGATGCAGGTTTTGATTCCTGCTGGCTTCTGTATCTAGTATCCTTAACAGGTTGGCCCAGGCTGTCCACTGGCCTGGACTTTAGATGTCGAGCCAAGGAGGCAGAGCTAAGATGACAGAAGGGGGTCGCCTTTATCCAGGCATCACTGAAGGTAGTCCGGCTGTCTGAAGTTAGTTCATATGAACTCCCACTTGACCACATCCTGATGTAGGCCTGGCAGTCCTCTCCTTTTTCAATGTGTCACCAAGGAGACCGACAGGCTGCATTGCTCAGGATGGGGTTGTGCTTTTCATGGCATTAGGCTCTTTGGATCTTTTCCCCATTTTTAAAATATTGAACTTTGCAAGTCTATATATATTCTGAATGTGAGTTCTTTATAATGTTTTTATAAAATGTTTTCTCCCGATTTAGACTTACTCTTCCAGTTATTTTTTTAAGGGCAGAAATACACTTCAAAGAGCCAAAGTAACAGTTTTGTTAAAGTAAAATTTATATATTTTTCTTTTTGTGGATAAATGTGTGTCATATCTAGCTTCACTTTATCCAGCATTCAGAAGTCTCCTCTTCTAGAGGTTTTTTGTTTGTTTGTTTATATCTTTGTTTGGTTTCGTTGTTGTTTGGTAGGTTTTGTTTCTTTCTTCTTGAGATGGGGTCTCAACTGTGTTGGCCCTAGCCTAGTAAACTCACTGTGTAAACCAGGGTGGCCTTAAACTCACAGAGAGATCCCCCTGCCTCTGCCTCCTAAACACTAGATGAATGTGTGAGCCACTACACCCAGTATCTAAACATTTTATGGTTTTAGGATATGTGTGGTCAGTAACGCGATTGTGAATTTTTGGTGCGGTGGTAAAATGTGAATATGGTATTTTGGGGTGTCTGGTCGGTAAATGTGAATAATAGGGCATTTGAGTGTCTTGTTTTGCTGCTTTTTGTCTGGTGGTTTCCAACACCATTATGTCAAAATTTTTTTCTTTTCACTTAGAATTGCCTTTGTGCAGGGCCTGGAGATGTAGCTTAGCGTAAAATGATTGCTTAGCATGTACAAGGCACTAGTTGAATCCCAGCACAATTGTGTGTGTGCGTGTGTGTGTGTGGTGTGTGTGTGTGTGTGTGTTATTGCTTTTTTACATTTGTCAAAACAAAAACCAGTTGACCTCACATGGGTGATTCTCTGTCTGGACTCTGTTATTTCCATTCATCTGGGTGCCTGTTCTTTCCACCAGTGTGGTTACCATGGATTCATAATGCATCTTACCATCAGGCAGAACACAAGTCCTCCAATTTTATTCTTTTGTGAACATATAACTTTACATGTAAATTTTAAAAAGAGTAAAAGAATTTCTCAATTTCTAAAAATAAATCATGGTGAGATTTTCTTGGGGACTTCATAGAATCTTCTTGGGGATATCTGATACCTTCTGAAGTTGACTCTTTGAGTCCATGAACACAGTATAGCTCCAGTTTTACTTCATGGAATATGCTCGGGGATGTCTGATACCTTCTGAAGTTGACTCTCTGAGTCCATGAACACAGTATAGCTCCATTTTACTTCATGGAATATGCTCGGGGATGTCTGATACCTTCTGAAGTTGACTCTTTCAAGTCCATGAACACAGTATAGCTCCAGTTTACTCCATGGAATATGCTCGGGGATGTCTGATACCTTCTGAAGTTGACTCTTTGAGTCCAGAACACAGTATAGCTCCAGTTTACTTCATGGGATCTGCTCAGGGATGTCTGATACCTTCTGAAGGTGACTCTCTGAGTCCATGAACACAGTATAGCTCCATTTACTTCATGAATTGCTCGGGATGTCTGATACCTTCTGAAGGTGACTCAGCCCACGAACACAGTGCAGCTCTGGTCCCCTCGGGCCGTGGTTTTCTCCTTAGTCAGCATCCTTTCAGATCTTCCTGCCCACTTCCCATCCCCCTGTCAGCCTCAGAAGAGAGATTCAGGATGTAGCGATCCTTTTTTTTTTTTTTTTTTTCCTGTTTCCTCCAGCCCTTTATTATGGAAACTCGAGTGGAAGAACATTACCCCCAAAGCAGCAGGACAGCTCAACCGTTCTTGCTTGGCAGCCTGGGAGATTTCCTTGTCCTGTCTCATTGGTAGATGTTCCAGCAGTGACAGGGTGACACTCTGCTAGGTGCTAAGGTTGCTTGGCTTGAGTTCTCTCCTTTCCTCTCTACTCTCATTGTCTGCCTCAGACTTGTCCTCATATTTTCCATGATGCTTTTTTTTTTTTGGTCTTTTTGAGACAGGGTCTCCCTGAAGTCCAGCTAGCCTGGAACTCACTCTGGTAGACCAGGCTGGCCTTGAACTCACAAAGATCTGCCTGCTCTGCCTCCCAAGTGCTAGGATTAAAGGTCTGCCACCTGCCCAGCTCATGATGCATATTTATGAGTACCTGAATGCACAGTGGCCTTCCTGTTGAGGGGCCTTCAAGGTCAAACACAAGACCCAGTATCTGCTGCATGTAGCTCTTTAGGCGGAGAGAGATTCTGTGTCACCCACCAGTGTTCTGGGAGGAGGGAGTGCACATCAGACAGAACCCTGCTCCAGAATATCTCTGCCTGTGTTTATGTAGCACGGACTGAGGGCACACTGTCTTCTCATTAGTGTTAGTTTCTTTCCTGATAAGGTTTTGATAGATGTTTTTCCCTTTTGAATAAGGGTCCTAGAGGCTATGGAAGTAGTTGAAACTCCTACTTGCCTTTGAAGAGTCTCTAGGCTTTACAATTGAGAGTCTTTTCTGGTCTGTTCCCTGTCTGGACTGTTTCTGGAGCCTTTCTCTCATACCTGTACAGAATGGCAGTGGCCATTGAAAATGCATTTCTTCAGCTTGTTCTAGATGGCTGCACCCCCACTCCTCAGGTTCTTCCAAGTCTATTCATAATGGTGTGTGGGTGTCTCTTTTCTTTCTGCTCTGTCCTATATGACCCAGGAGCAAACTGCAGATCACCAGATGACGCCATGTTTGACATCATCACAGATGAGGAATTGTGCCAGATCCAGGAGTCCGGCTCCTCCTTGCCTGAAACACCCACTGAAACTGATTCTCTGGACCCAAATGTGGCTGAACAGTGAGTAGATGTCACTTCATTCCCTGAGTGCTCTCTGTATATGCATGTGCCTGTTCCTTATGCTTTCTTATTTAAGGACAGGAAAGGAGGATAATCGAGGCAGGATTGGTTGTCCTTGCCAAGGGAACAGTGCTCAGGATGGGCTGGCCCTCGAAGAGTGTCGTGCTCAGGAAACCACCAGGGAAACACTACATCAGAGAGTTCCTAGGAATGGTCAGTGCTCCCCTGGTTCAGCATCTGCCCTAAGGGCTGTCTTTGGCTTAAGCCAGCTGTATTAGTCAGCTCTGGCTACCACAGCAAGAGACCTCAGACTGGATGGCTTAAACCATGGAAAGGCTGGATATCAAAGATCAAAGTGCTGGTGGAGGTAGCTGCTGCTCCCCTTGGTTTGCGGGTGGTTATCTTCTTGGTGCATCTTCACATGATCATCCTGTGTGTGCACTCCTGTGTCCCTAACATCTCTACTTCGTACTAAGACATTGGTAGATTTTTAATCTAGTCACCTCCTTAAAGACTTTATCCAAGTACAGTCAGAGTTGAGTCCTGAGAATTAGAGCTTCCTCATGCCAATTCAAAGAGAAGTCACAGTTCACCCTTTGGCCATGGCTCAGAGCAATGTACTGCTCTTTAAAAACTTGACCCCCATGGGGCTGATGAATGCCATGGTTAAGTAGCACCGACTAGTTCTTGCAAGGACCCAGGTTAGATTCCCAGTGCCCACATGGTGCTAAAAACCGTCTTTAACTCCAGTTCCAGGGGAATCTGAAGCCTCTTCTGACCTCCTCAGCCATGCACATACGGTGCACCAACCTACATGCAGACAGTACACTCATACTATATAAAATATAATAAATAAATTTAAATTAAAAAAAAATACTTGACCCCACAGACCCCTAGGCTTCTGATTCTGCTTATCCTAACATTCACCACCTGCTTACCACATAATAATGACAGAATAATAGCTCAGTGCTAGTAGAACAAAACACCCTGAAGATCACTGGGTCTTAGGGAAAACATTGGAAGCCTTCAGAGAGGGTGTTCAGAAAAGAGAAGAAAGCCTCAAAGTCACACAAGAGCAGTAAGTAGGGGCTGTTTTGTGATGATTGTGCTGGCTTTGTCTATAACTACCACATGGCAAGTTCAGTTCATCTTTGGAAAACAGAATCAGGATGGATAAGAATGTTGTAGGAAAGAAAGCACAGATGTAGTTGCAGTTGGTCCAGCTAAATGTGTTTTCCCAGAAGTTCTTAGTTCCAAATAATCCCACCCAAGGCCCCAAGTGTAACATCAGTGAAAATATATCCCAGAATGGGCTGTGCCGATTACCAGTATCATGTGCTGCTAGACACACGAACCCTCCTGGCTGCTGTCAGAGAATTCACAGGAGAAGGTCCTTGCCTGGTGTTTTGTGGCCCCTGGTATCTGGCAAACCATCAGCTATTCATAGGCTTAAGAACTTATGTGGTTTCCAGGTTCCTGTTGTGGCCTGAATCTGAGTTATCCCCCATTTAGATTTGAAAGGGGAGTAGCAAAGACCATCAACCAAGACAACTCCATGGGGGGACAGCAGTTTATTGGAGAATAGACTGTGGACTGACTCTACAATAGGCTGAGTTTTAGAGTCCTTGTGAGTAGGGCGAGATGAGTCAGTAACAGGTGCCTTGGTAAGGGAGGGGATTTGGGTTGGGGGGAGGTTTGATTAGGTATTTTTCAGCTGGCTGCTATGGAAAATTGGCTGCAATGGATAATTGCAGTTGTATTGTTAAAATAGAGTCAGGAGGTTACTGAGAAACAGGGTGGTTAGTTTCTGTTTCCTGAATGCTGGCTGCTGGTTTGAGTCTCCATGCTGTTGGCAGCCAGTGGCTCCATCTTGGGGTCCAGTTCAACCGAATACTCCAGAAGCTCATGTTCTAGATACGTATTCCCTAGCTTGTCTTGCTAATTTGAACATTGTGGAGCTTTTAAGAGTTGCACTCTGGCTGGTACAAGTAGGTCACTAGCTGCCATTTGAAAGCTGTGCATACCCTTATTGCTGGCCTACCAGGAGTAGGATTGTTGCTACAGTTAAATCTGACTATGGTTCTTAGGCCTTTGGAGGTAGTGTGGAAGGGCTTTGGAGATATAAGCCAGCAAAGCCCTAGAATGCTGTAAGGCAAGCTTAGTAAGCCCTTCTGGTGACTGCATACAAGACAGAATGCCATTAGAAGTATGTGTAGTAAAGACTGTGCTCATTGGGTTTTAATTAGGAACAAAGATTATAAGGAATTGGAATAGAGATCATTTGTGTTATTTCTGGCAAAACAAAACAAAACAAAAAAAACATGTTTTCCCCATGTCTTGAAACT
Source organism: Rhizomys pruinosus (assembly GCA_009823505.1). Classification (NCBI taxonomy): domain Eukaryota; kingdom Metazoa; phylum Chordata; class Mammalia; order Rodentia; family Spalacidae; genus Rhizomys; species Rhizomys pruinosus. Next base: position 2,395,375 of record VZQC01000091.1, on the reverse strand, counting down.
TTGAGTGAAGCTGAATTTAAAAATAATAGACTAGGGGCTAGAGATGGCTCAGCAGTTAAAGAGCACTGGCTTTCTTGCAGAGGACCAAGGTTTTGATTCCAGCATCTACATGTGGCTAACAGTGTAACTCCAGTTCCAGGAGAATCTGACACCTTCTTACCTCAACAGGCACTGCACTAATCAGGTGCTCGTTTTTTTTTTTTTTAAAAAAAAAAAAAAAAAAAAAAGAGCACCTGTGTAGTGCAGTGCCTGTTGAGGTCAGAAGAAGGTGTCAGATTCTCCTGGAACTGGAGTTACACTGTTAGCCACCATGTAGATGCTGGGAATCAAACCTTGGTCCTCTGCAAGAACAGCCAGTGCTCTTTAACTGCTGAGCCATCTCTAGCCCCCTAGTCTATTATTTTTAAATTCAGCTTCACTCAAAGTTTCAAGACATGGGGAAAACATGTTCTTTTGTTTTGTTTTGTTTTGCCAGAAATAACACAAATGATCTCTATTCCAATTCCTTATAATCTTTGTTCCTAATTAAAACCCAATGAGCACAGTCTTTACTACACATACTTCTAATGGCATTCTGTCTTGTATGCAGTCACCAGAAGGGCTTACTAAGCTTGCCTTACAGCATTCTAGGGCTTTGCTGGCTTATATCTCCAAGCCCTTCCACACTCCTCCCAAAGGCCTAAGAACCATAGTCAGATTTAACTGTAGCAACAATCCTACTCCTGGTAGGCCAGCAATAAGGGTATGCACAGCTTTCAAATGGCAGCTAGTGACCTACTTGTACCAGCCAGAGTGCAACTCTTAAAAGCTCCACAATGTTCAAATTAGCAAGACAAGCTAGGGAATACGTATCTAGAACATGAGCTTCTGGAGTATTCGGTTGAACTGGACCCCAAGATGGAGCCACTGCTGACCAACAGCATGGAGACTACAATCCAGCAGCCAGCATTCTAGGAAACAGAAACTAACCCACCCTAGTTTCTCAGTAACCTCCTGACTCCTATTTTGAACAAAACAACTGCAATTATCCATTGCAGCCAATTTTCCATAGCAGCCAGCTGAAAAATACCTAATCAAACCTCCCCCCAACCCAAATCCCCTCCCTTACCAAGGCACCTGTTACTGACTCATCTCGCCCTACTCACAAGGACTCTAAAACTCAGCCTATTGTAGAGTCAGTCCACAGTCTATTCTCCAATAAACTGCTGTCCCCCCATGGAGTTGTCTTGGTTGATGGTCTTTGCTACTCCCCTTTCAAATCTAACATGGGGGATAACTCAGATTCAGGCCACAACAGGAACCTGGAAACCACATAAGTTCTTAAGCCTATGAATAGCTGATGGTTTGCCAGATACCAGGGGCCACAAAACACCAGGCAAGGACCTTCTCCTGTGAATTCTCTGACAGCAGCCAGGAGGGTTCGTGTGTCTAGCAGCACATGATACTGGTAATCGGCACAGCCCATTCTGGGATATATTTTCACTGATGTTACACTTGGGGCCTTGGGTGGGATTATTTGGAACTAAGAACTTCTGGGAAAACACATTTAGCTGGACCAACTGCAACTACATCTGTGCTTTCTTTCCTACAACATTCTTATCCATCCTGATTCTGTTTTCCAAAGATGAACTGAACTTGCCATGTGGTAGTTATAGACAAAGCCAGCACAATCATCACAAAACAGCCCCTACTTACTGCTCTTGTGTGACTTTGAGGCTTTCTTCTCTTTTCTGAACACCCTCTCTGAAGGCTTCCAATGTTTTCCCTAAGACCCAGTGATCTTCAGGGTGTTTTGTTCTACTAGCACTGAGCTATTATTCTGTCATTATTATGTGGTAAGCAGGTGGTGAATGTTAGGATAAGCAGAATCAGAAGCCTAGGGGTCTGGGGGTCAAGTATTTTTTTTTTAATTTAAATTTATTTATTATTTTTTATAGTATGAGTGTACTGTCTGCATGTAGGTTGGTGCACCCGTATCGTGCAATGCTGAGGAGGTCAGAAGAGGGCTTCAGATTCCCCTGGAACTGGAGTTAAAGACGGTTCTTAGCCACCATGTGGGCACTGGGAATCTAACCTGGGTCCTTGGCAAGAACAGTCGGTGCTCTTAACCACTGAGCCATCTCTCCAGCCCCATGGGGGTCAAGTTTTTAAAGAGCAGTACATTGCTCTGAGCCATGGCCAAAGGGTGAACTGTGACTTCTCTTTGAATTGGCATGAGGAAGCTCTAATTCTCAGGACTCAACTCTGACTGTACTTGGATAAAGTCTTTAAGGAGGTGACTAGATTAAAAATCTACCAATGTCTTAGTACGAAGTAGAGATTAGGGGACACAGGAGTGCACACACAGGATGATCATGTGAAGATGCACCAAGAAGATAACCACCCGCAAACCAAGGGGAGCAGCAGCTACCTCCACCAGCACTTTGATCTTTGATATCCAGCCTTTCCATGGTTTAAGCCATCCAGTCTGAGGTCTCTTGCTGTGGTAGCCAGAGCTGACTAATACAGCTGGCTTAAGCCAAAGACAGCCCTTAGGGCAGATGCTGAACCAGGGGAGCACTGACCATTCCTAGGAACTCTCTGATGTAGTGTTTCCCTGGTGGTTTCCTGAGCACGACACTCTTCGAGGGCCAGCCCATCCTGAGCACTGTTCCCTTGGCAAGGACAACCAATCCTGCCTCGATTATCTCACTTTCCTGGTCCTTAAATAAGAAAGCATAAGGAACAGGCACATGCATATACAGAGAGCACTCAGGGAATGAAGTGACATCTACTCACTGTTCAGCCACATTTGGGTCCAGAGAATCAGTTTCAGTGGGTGTTTCAGGCAAGGAGGAGCCGGACTCCTGGATCTGGCACAATTCCTCATCTGTGATGATGTCAAACATGGCGTCATCTGGTGATCTGCAGTTTGCTCCTGGGTCATATAGACAGAGCAGAAGAGAAAAAGAGACACCCACACACCATTATGAATAGACTTGGAAGAACCTGAGGAAGTGGGGGTGCAGCCATCTAGAACAAGCTGAAGAAATGCATTTTCAATGGCCACTGCCATTCTGTACAGGTATGAGAGAAAGGCTCCAGAAACAGTCCAGACAGGGAACAGACCAGAAAAGACTCTCAATTGTAAAGCCTAGAGACTCTTCAAAGGCAAGTAGGAGTTTCAACTACTTCCATAGCCTCTAGGACCCTTATTCAAAAGGGAAAAACATCTATCAAAACCTTATCAGGAAAGAAACTAACACTAATGAGAAGACAGTGTGCCCTCAGTCCGTGCTACATAAAACACAGGCAGAGATATTCTGGAGCAGGGTTCTGTCTGATGTGCACTCCCTCCTCCCAGAACACTGGTGGGTGACACAGAATCTCTCTCCGCCTAAAGAGCTACATGCAGCAGATACTGGGTCTTGTGTTTGACCTTGAAGGCCCCTCAACAGGAAGGCCACTGTGCATTCAGGTACTCATAAATATGCATCATGAGCTGGGCATGGTGGCGCACGCCTTTAATCCTAGCACTTGGGAGGCAGAGGCAGGCAGATCTTTGTGAGTTCAAGGCCAGCCTGGTCTACAGAGTGAGTTCCAGGCTAGCTGGAGCTTCAGGGAGACCCTGTCTCAAAAAGACCAAAAAAAAAAAAGCATCATGGAAATATGAGGACAAGTCTGAGGCAGACAAGAGAGTAGAGAGGAAAGGAGAGAACTCAAGCCAAGCAACCTTAGCACCCTAGCAGAGTGTCACCCTGTCACTGCTGGAACATCTACCAATGAGACAGGACAAGGAAATCTCCCAGGCTGCCAAGCAAGAACGGTTGAGCTGTCCTGCTGCTTTGGGGGTAATGTTCTTCCACTCGAGTTTCCATAATAAAGGGCTGGAGGAACAGGAAAAAAAAAAAAAAAAAAAGGACTCAGCTACATCCTGAATCTCTCTTCTGAGGCTGACAGGGGGATGGGAAGTGGGCAGGAAGATCTGAAAGGATGCTGACTAAGGAGAAAACCACGGCCCGAGGGGACCAGAGCTGCACTGTGTTCGTGGGCTGAGTCACCTTCAGAAGGTATCAGACATCCCTGAGCAGATTGCATGAAGTAAACTGGAGCTATACTGTGTTCATGGACTCAGAGAGTCACCTTCAGAAGGTATCAGACATCCCTGAGCAGATCCCATGAAGTAAACTGGAGCTATACTGTGTTCGTGGACTGAGTCAACTTCAGAAGGTATCAGACATCCCCGAGCAGATTCCATGGAGTAAACTGGAGCTATACTGTGTTCATGGATTGAAAGAGTCAACTTCAGAAGGTATCAGACATCCCCGAGCATATTCCATGAAGTAAAATGGAGCTATACTGTGTTCATGGATTGAAAGAGTCAACTTCAGAAGGTATCAGACATCCCCGAGCATATTCCATGAAGTAAACTGGAGCTATACTGTGTTCATGGACTCAAAGAGTCAACTTCAGAAGGTATCAGATATCCCCAAGAAGATTCTATGAAGTCCCCAAGAAAATCTCACCATGATTTATTTTTAGAAATTGAGAAATTCTTTTACTCTTTTTAAAATTTACATGTAAAGTTATATGTTCAAAAAAGAATAAAATTGGAGGACTTGTGTTCTGCCTGATGGTAAGATGCATTATGAATCCATGGTAACCACACTGGTGGAAAGAACAGGCACCCAGATGAATGGAAATAACAGAGTCCAGACAGAGAATCACCCATGTGAGGTCAACTGGTTTTTGTTTTGACAAATGTAAAAAAGCAAAACACACACACACACACACACACACACACACGCACACACACAATTGGTGCTGGGGATTCAACCTAGTGCCTTGTACATGCTAAGCAATCATTTTACGCTAAGCTACATCTCCAGGCCCTGCACAAAGGCAATTCTAAGTGAAAAGAAAAAAATTTTGACTAATGGTGTTGGAACCACCAGACAAAAAGCAGCAAAACAAGACACTCCAAATGCCCTATTATTCACATTTTACCACCAGACACCCCAAAATACCATATTCACATTTTACCACCGCACCAAAAATTCACAATGCGTTACTGACCCACACATATATCCTAAAACCATAAAACTGTTTAGATACTGGGTGTAGTGGCTCACACATTCAATCCTAGTGTTTAGGAGGCAGAGGCAGGGGGATCTCTCTGTGAGTTTAAGGCCACCCTGGTTTACACAGTGAGTTCTAGGCTAGGGCAACACAGTGAGACCCCATCTCAAGAAAGAAAGAAACAAAAACCCATACCAAACAACAACGAAACCAAAACAAAGATATAAACAAACAAACAAAAAAAAACCCTCTAGAAGAGGAGACTTCTGAATGCTGGATAAAGTGAAGCTAGATATGACACACATTTATCCACAAAAAGAAAATAATATAAATTTTACTTTACCAAAACTGTTACTTTGGCTCTTTGAAGTGTATTTCTGCCCTTTAAAAAAATAACTGGAAGATAAGCTCTAAATCGGGAGAAAACATTTATAAAACATCTAATAAAGAACTCACATTCAGAATATATAGACTTGCAAAGTTCAATATTTTAAAAATGGGGAAAAGATCCAAAGAGCCTAATGCCATGAAAAGCACAACCCCATCCTGAGCAATGCAGCCTGTCGGTCTCCTTGGTGACACATTGAAAAAGGAGAGGACTGCCAGGCCTACATCCAGGATGTGGTCAAGTGGGAGTTCATATGAACTAACTTCAGACAGCCGGACTACCTTCAGTGATGCCTGGATAAAGGCGACCCCCTTCTGTCATCTTAGCTCTGCCTCCTTGGCTCGACATCTAAAGTCCAGTGCCCAGTGGACAGCCTGGGCCAACCTGTTAGGATACTAGATACAGAAGCAGCAGGAATCAAAACCTGCATCTATTTACTGGCTGAGTGGAAGGACAAAAAAGATTACATCCTCCTCAGGCATCAGAAAGTGAGAAAGACATGGACTATTCTAGGTATAACTGTTGGTCTTGCTTGGATTACTGCAGGATAGAGGATGGATACCTAAGAGGAGACCCTCAGACACAGCACTCTCCAAAGTATGGGGCGTATTCCACTGGTGTATATACCCTTCATAGTGAACCACGCTGATTCATGTTAGGAGAATTACTCCCTTATGAATCCTCAGAATACCAAAGTCTGAGGTTGATGGTAGTATATTTTTAGCAACTGTTAGACACCTGAGTTTGGGAAGCACTGAATGAAGCTTGCTCAAGCTAACTGGCTATAGTGTAGAAGCAGTGACATCTAAGAACCCAGGGGGCAGGGGCCTGACCTTGGCTTCCTATGGCCTGAGGCCTCGATTCTGGTGACAGCGTGGGACTGGCCTCTCCCTGGCCACTGCCTGAGCCACTGCTATCAGGGGAGTCAGGCCCTTCACCAAACTTCTGGAAGCAGGCTCGGCAGCACCGCTCCTTCTTGCCACTGGGCTTAGTCACCGCATAGTTGTTGCAGCAGTAGTAACAGAAGATACGGCCACAAATCCTAGGAATGAAGCAAGCACAGGCTGTGAGGATGATACACTATGAACTGCTTGAGATCTTTTCAGCAACAGAAACAGGGCTGTTAGGATCCTGATGCCCTATGACTCTCCAGATCTAGTTATGCCCTCATTGTAGAGTGTGCTGTAAGTCCATTTCACAAGATTCCAACAAAACCTCTGTGGTAGGCTTAGTGGAGAATGGTTTACTTCCTAACATCCTGGAGGCGGGAGAGAAGGTGTGACTGACAGCAGGCTGCAGTGCACATTCCATGTTTGGGGGAGGCATATATCTGTAAGAGCACACAGGTGAAGGAGATCTGCACTCCTCAACTTGCCTTTGTGTCTACCTATCTTCTCTGGGTCCTGGAAGGTCTGTCCACTCTGTGCTACGTCTATCTCCCCAGAAAAGCTGGACCAGTTCTCAGCAGGGACCAGAGATGTGTGCCCATAAGCTCCCCACAGGCTGAAGAGTAGCTGCTGTAGGACTGCTGGTCTCGGATGAACCTCATGCCTGTGGGTTTCCTTAACCCCATCCTACTTCCCATGGAGATCAGAAGAGGGCGCTGGATTCCCCTGGAACTGGAGTTATGGATGGTTGTGAGTGCTGGGAGCCATCTTGGGCCCTCTGCAAGAGCAACCAGTGCTCTTAACCGCTGAGCCATCTCTTCAGGAGTTGTGTGTGTGTGTGTGTGTGTGTGTGTGTGTGTGTGTGTCACTCCCCCCCCCCCCCCCACCGCCATACACACCCCAACACACACACTTTCCTTCAGGGAGCCCTGAGTGTCCTGAGAGGACGGTAACTAACACATCCTCCTCTCCTGCTTCCCTGGATCAGGCAGAGTGCTCTGCCCACATTTATGTCACTGTGAGTGCAGCCTAGAGGCTTGCCTGCTGACCTGCAGTGGTGCCGTCGCACTATCCAGCTGAACTCGCGCTTGCAGTCGTGGCAATGGTTGGCATCGGTGTCCCCCAGCCACTTCTCTTCAGCACTGAGCTTCTGCTGGAATTCCAGTGCATCTGACTTCTGCCAGAGAGCGTCCTTGTCCCTGAGACAAAACCATATTTCAAGAATCCATGAGAAGAGAAGGACACCTACTTCACTTCAGGAGGCTGGGAATAAATGTCCTAAGCCACAGAAGGGAAAAGCATACCTTCCCTGGAAATGCCTTTTCCCCAACTTCAGGCTACCTCTGGCACCTACAAAATACAGGCTCTTTGACGAAGCCTCTGTGGGTACCCCAACATACAGGTTCTCTGATCCCATGTATGTGAGAGCATACAGGAAGCACATGATGTACACAGAAGGCTGTGTCTACAAGGAGTGGCCAGCACTGAAACATAACAGTACAGATTACTACGGACTGTAAGCTAAAGCAGGTGGCCACACAGATAAACACTGTGTTGACAGCTGTAAGCATGTGTGCAGGAATGTGTGCAGGCATGCTGTGAGCATGTGTGCAGGCATGCTGTGAGCGTGTGTGCAGGCATGCTGTGAATGTGTGTGCAGGCATACTGTGAGTGTGTGTGCAGGCATGCTGTGAGCGTGTGTGCAGGCATGCTGTGAGCGTGTATGTAGGCATGCTGTGAGCATGTGTAGGCATGCTGTGAGCATGTGTGCAGGAAGCCTGAACCACAAATGAACTCCCTGATAACTCTTAATGCTCTCTGGGCTTTTCAAGATATGGTTTGTTCAAATAAGAACCAATAAATAAGATAAAAGATTTCCCAGCCTAAAAATATTACTAGATATTAGCCTCCTTTGCTCCTTGGAGAGATTATATAATAATTCCAGGAAGCCAGTCTGAAAGAAGAGAAACTTTTCAGAAAGGTCTGGCAATAACCAAGTGCACCAGAGGAACCCGTACAGAGATGTCTGCATGTCTGCTTGCGGTTCTTTTCAGGGCTGCTGGTTCCTGGCATGGGAAGTTTCACTCTTTTCCACATGGAGCCCCAGCCAGCATCCAAGGGAGTGATGTGACCTGGCCAGACTCAGGCACTGATGATGTAGCAACAGGGCCAGTCCAGGTCCTGAGAGGCACTGGCACATCACCAGCCAAGAACCAAAGTCAACCGGAGATGTGTCCTCTTAAATAAACATGCCTAAACAGAGAAGTGACTGGCTTTTTAACAAGATATCTGAAAATGTTAGGAGGCAGGAAGACTCAATTCTCTGGACCAGGCTGCTCTTCCAGCTGGTCCGTAGCATCTGATATGTCCCTAGGAAGTCAGATATCCACTTCCTGGAATGTGGGAATGCTATCCAGCTTCTCTATCACATTCCTCAGGAAGACACCAGGAGTTTTCACGAATAGTGGATCTAGGCCCAGCATACTCATGGCTGCTACTATCACAAATGGAGGCAAGCTGGATCTTATCTGTCTCCAGGGAAGAGCCAAAACTGTAAGCCAGTTTTGTTTTAGGGTTTTGTTGTTGCTGTTGTTTGAGAGATGGTCTCCTTAGCCCTAACTGGCCTGGAACTCGTTGTGTAGACCAGACTTGCCTGATCCCACAGAGATCCTCCATGCAGTATTATCAAGTTTTCCTGATATGATATCACAAATCACATTCATTTCTCAAGGTGTGGTTATTTAATAAGAGCTCTTGTCTTAGAGGCCTGGTGTGGTGGCATAAACCTTTAAATCAAGCACTCATGAGACTGAGGCAAGCAGGTCTTTGTGAATTTGAGGCCAGCCTCAACTACACAGTGAGTCCCAAGTCAGCCAGGTGGGAAAATAAGAGTGACCACGGGCTGGCCCTGCAGAGGCTGGGCAATGGGTGCACAGGGATGTATTACTGCTGTGGCTTAAACCTGAAATCCCCTATCATGTGTATGAGGACTTGGTCCCAGGCTGGCAGTGCTGTTGGAGGAGGCTGTGGAGCCTTTGGGATGGAAGCCATGCTGGTGAGGTGAGTCGCTGGGTGTCTTTACTTGTCCATTCGCCAACATAGAGCTCGACTGCCATGGAGTGCTACTCTTACTGTGCACCTGGCCTGCCAAAACTATGAAACCTTCTGTAAATAAATGTTTCCTCTCTTAAGTTGCTTCTGTCAAGTACTGAGTCATAGTAAGAAGGAAAGTAACATATAGTTATAGTATTCTATTTTTGCATATTTGGAAATTCTCTTGAAAAAAAAAGTTAAGTTGTGAATGACTTGCAAACATTTAAAAATCAGGGTATTTCACATAAAAACCAAGCTTCCCACCATCTTTTGAAAAAGCCACCATGGCCACTCTCGAGTGGCAACAATGGAGCATGCTGGGTCCTTCAGAGCCCTTTCTAGTGTCTTAATGTCTTATATCCCAATGCTGGTGAAAGTGGGATAGTCGAGGAGGCCAAGAGGGCTCCTGAGAGAAGTGAACAAATGGGACAAGCTCCGGAACTACCAGGATGGCTGATCTCGGCGTCAGCAAATGGGACAAGCTCCAGAACTACCAGGATGGCTGATCTCGGCGTCAGCAAATGGGACAAGCTCCGGAACTACCAGGACGGCTGGTCTCGGTGTCAGCAAATGGGACAAGATCCGGAACTACCAGGACAGCTGGTCTCGGTGTCAGCAAATGGGACAAGCTCCGGAACTACCAAGATGGCTGATCTCAGCGTCAGCAAATGGGACAAGCTCCGGAACTACCAGGATGGCTGATCTCGGCGTCAGCTGGACAGACTTGGGAAAGGGAACCTCAACTGAGGGACTTCCTCCATCAGACTGGCCTGTGGACAGGTCCATGGGGCATCTCCTCCATCAGACTGACCTATGGGCAGGTCCATGGGGCATTTCCTCCATCAGACTGGCTTGTGGGCAGGTCCATGGGGCATTTCCTCCATCAGACTGACCTGTGGTCAGGTCCATGGAGCATTTCCTCCATCAGGCTGACCTATGGGCAGGTCCATGGGGCATTTCCTCCATCAGACTGACCTGTGGGCAGGTCCATGGGGCATTTCCTCCATCAGACTGACCTATGGGCAGGTCCATGGGGCATTTCCTCCATCAGACTGGCCTGTGGGCAGGTCCATGGGGCATTTCCTCCATCAGACTGACCTATGGGCAGGTCCGTGGGGCATTTCCTCCATCAGACTGGCCTGTAGGCAGGTCCATGGGGCATTTCCTCCATCAGACTGACCTATGGGCAGGTCCGTGGGGCATTTCCTCCATCAGACTGGCCTGTAGGCAGGTCCATGGGGCATTTCCTCCATCAGACTGACCTATGGGCAGGTCCGTGGGGCATTTCCTCCATCAGACTGGCCTGTAGGCAGGTCCATGGGGCATTTCCTCCATCAGACTGACCTATGGGCAGGTCCGTGGGGCATTTCCTCCATCAGACTGGCCTGTAGGCAGGTCCGTGGGGCATTTCCTCCATCAGACTGACCTATGGGCAGGTCCGTGGGGCATTTCCTCCATCAGACTGGCCTGTGGGCAGGTCCATGAGGCATCTCCTCCATCAGACTGGCCTGTGGGCAGGTCCATGGGACATTTCCTCCATCAGACTGACCTGTAGGCAGGTCCGTGGGGCATTTCCTCCATCAGACTGGCCTGTAGGCAGGTCCGTGGGGCATTTCCTCCATCAGACTGACCTATGGGCAGGTCCGTGGGGCATCTCCTCCATCAGACTGGCCTGTGGGCAGGTCCATGGGGCATCTCCTCCATCAGACTGACCTGTGGGCAGGTCCATGGGGCATTTCCTCCGTCAGACTGGCCTGTGGGCAGGTCCATGAGGCATCTCCTCCATCAGACTGGCCTGTGGGCAGGTCCATGAGGCATCTCCTCCATCAGACTGGCCTGTGGGCAGGTCCGTGGGGCATCTCCTCCATCAGACTGGCCTGTGGGCAGGTCTGTGAGGAGTTTTCTTGATTGCTGATTAAGTGCAAGAGCCTAGCTAAGTGTTGGCTAAAAGCGGCTGCGCAAGCCAAGGGAAGTGAGCCAGTAAGCAGTGTTCCTCCACGGTCCCTGCTTTAGTTCCTGCCTCCAGGCTCCTGCTTTGACTTCCCTTGTGACGGACTGTGACACGGAAACTGTAAGCTGAAATAAAAGTCTCTTTGCTCCCCAAGCTGCTTTTGGTCCTGGCATTTATCACTGCAACCGCAGCAAAGAGAACAGCTGCAAAATGTCATTCCCGTGGCTAGGCACCCAGAGGTTGGAAATAACCCCATGTCCACGTGAAAACCCAAACCCAGATGGACAAGCTCTGTATTACTTGTGTTTCTGTTGGTGTCATAATGCACCATGACCAAGGCAACTTAAAGAAGGAAGAGTTTATTTGGGCTTTCAGTTCCCACAAGTGGGAACAATGAGATCCAATCTTTGAGACTACCAAGGCCTGGGAAGACCCTGTAGGTGCACAACCCCCAACAACAGAGCACTGCGCAGAAGCAGAGAAGGCCCATTCCCAGTTTTCAGATGTCGTTTTTCTTTCTTTTTAAGGAAAATGCAATCCTGGCCGGGGTCCCCTGCTAGCCCTGCTCACCTGAGCAGCTCTATCAGCCGCTCCTCAAGGTACTTCTTGGTTCTGTTCAGGTCATCCAGGTCTGCGAGCATCTTCTGGTCATTCCTTTCCCGGTTTGTCACCTCTTGGCAGAGTTTGTTGCAATACTCTTGGATTTTTGACGTGGCCTTTTCAAGTTCCTTCTGGGTCCTGGGAGAGGAGGAGTAAGGTTTCCTGATTAGCTCCGCTGCTCTACAGAAACCCTGGATCGCCGGGGGTAACTAGGGACCCTGCTGCTGTTGGCTTTTCCCTCTCATGGTGGGGCATCATGATCTATTTGCACGTTATGCATTCACCCAGAATTTGAAACACTTTTCACTGAACCCCCACAAACACAACGGGGCATTCTAGGAGGGCAGGGAGACCCCAGGTTGCCAGAATACTCAAAGTAAGTGAGATACGATACCCCTCAATCCCTGGACAGGGCCTGAGGCTGGGAGGGGAAAGTTTTACTGGGTGGTGACGGAGTGAGCAGGGAGATGAGTCAGGGCACAGGGGGAGCTGTAGCCTCTTGGCTGCAAAGAGGTATGTGGCTCCCAGATGTCTCTGGGACAGTATGCCTAGGGAGAGTGCTGGGTCCACAACAGGGCTTCTATCTTGAGAGTCCCCCAAATCCTCCCAAATTCTGTTCTAGGACCTGTGGTATCTCAGCCTACGGCAGAGGGGTCTGGCTGAGTTGCATCATCTGTCTGATCCTATGCACTCCATGAGAATTTCTAAAGGTGTTTTAAGCTCCAAGGCCCAGCAACATGTTTTGTAGGAGCTCCATTAAACAGAGGGCTCTGTCAAGAACCTAACTCACTCACTTGGATTACTCCTAGCCGGGTCCACAGTACAAAGCTGTCAGAGGTTGTTGAGAAGATACTGCCCGCAAAATGATTTCAGGGTATTTAAGTGAAATCCAATCCTGGGGCAATGGACTGCAACCCTGAGCAACTAAGAGAAATGCTCTGAGATCTTCCATGTAACCACTCTTAAAGCATTTAAAAATATTCTGCTTGCAGGGCGTGGTGGCACATGCCTTTAATCCCAGCACTTGGGAGGCAGAGGTAGGCGAATCTTTGTGAGTTCAAGGCCAGCCTGGTCTACAGAGCAAATTCCAAGACAGCTGGGGCTACAGGAAGACCCTGTCTTGAAAAGACCAAAAAAAATTTTTTTTTACTTATTATTTTTTAAATTTTATGTGATGAATGTATTGCCTACATGTATGTAACTCCACCCATGTCCTGAAATGCCCATGGGGGTTTGAAGAGGGTGTTGAATCCTCTGGAACTGGACAGTTGTTAGCCGTCACGTGGGTGCTGGAATCAAACCTGGGTTCTCTGCAAGAGTAGGCAGTGCTCTTAAGCACTGAGTCATCTCAAGCCCCTCTTAAAGCATTTAAAGCATATTAATTCAAGTGTTTCCCCTGTTTAAATCATATCAACAAGACCCAGGTAGGACCTACAGGATCTTTTCCAGACAAGCAGATAAAAAAATGAGCCAATCACTAGGCCTCATTGAGCCTAGGGCCAAGTTGGAATCGGGAGGCAGGCAGGAGGCAGAGGTGGGTGCAATCCAGCCAATCTGATGTACTTGCTGCTGCTACTGCCAAGGTCTTTGGTCCTGGTAACCCCATCCCAGATCAATTACTCTCCTCAGGCCCTGGCTGCACCAGCTTGGCCCCATTTCCAGAGGTAGATTCAGGATCACAACTCCACATACCCCAAGTTGAGTGATAAAATGAGGAGAAACTAAACTTTCCTCATAGGACTGCTGGGAGGACTAAACATGTAATTACAGCCTGAGAATCCCTAATCCGAAAATACAAAATCCATACTGCTCAATCTGACAAAAGCAAGCACCTTCTGGTCCCAAGTCTTTCAGCTAAGGAGGCTCAGTAGACACATGCAGCACTTAGATACTTAGGTCAGGCTGCCGCACTGCAAGCATGGCTCAATGCTTGTTACTCTCATTATTCCCATTCCCTAACTTGTGCCTCCTCTCAGGTTTCTTAGAAGCATGCAGTCACTATTTTATTGCAGGAAGAAGCTGTACCAGGTAAAAGGTACCTGTGGATTGTGCCAGGCGGATGGCCCTGTGCTTTCTGAGGTCGTGGCTTTTCTTGCAGGATTTTCTTATTCAGCCCGAGTGGCTGACTTTCTAAATGAATGTACCTACCCACTCCCCAAGATAACCTGTGGCTAGGTGGGTGGCCCAGTGCCTGACCTTTCTAGGCTTATGCGCAGCGTGGCCCCCTCTTCGTCCTTTTGAAGTATGGCAGCCTGGTACTCTGTGAGGCGGCTGCTGGTGGAGTTCAGCTTCTCCTCCATGGCTGCCTTGGTGACCTGGCATAGGACATCAGAGAGAAGACACTGAGCTTACAAAGCTCACCCAACATGTATGAAGCAACTGATGTATGACCTGCTCCACATAGCAGGGTCATAAAAGGCCAGGAGCCTATGCCCTGTTTTTTTTTTTTAATTTTTTATTTTTTTATGCCCTGTATTTGTGGCTGTGATCTGCTCCTCGGGATGCTGGAATTCAGGTGGCAGGGAGAGGGGTCATGAGTGGGCCAGTGCCACCCTGTGCTCCTCAGTTTAGATCAGTGACACTGGAGAACACCAGAAGTGACCAAGGACAACTTCCTTCAACCAAGGCCCAGGGAGTGGAAGGGGTCGTGGCAGGGCTTGAGGTGGTATCTGAAGTGATGGCGGCTTTATGTGAGAACTGGCAGCACTGTGCGGAGCCCTCTTCTACAGCCCAGTAAAAGCAGACCAGATCCCTCTCCCTGACGGCACACTCCAGCCGGGCCCACCTTCAGCTCATGCACAGCATCCTCAGCCCCTTGCAGCTGTCGGCCTTGCTCCTCCAGCTGGGCCCTGAGGCTCCCACACTCTTCGTTGGCTGTCTGGAAAGGAAAGGAAGGCATCATAAAAGGGGGGTTCTTGCTCTGAGATGCTTTCAACTTTAATTATTTGTAAAACTAAGCCAGCACTGCTTCATAAAGTAGCTCCTTAACAAGCTTCTTGCTCTGCTGGTAACAAAATACTTCCAAGCTTACTAGGGAAACAAACTCAGCCTGGTCCTCAGATGGAATTAATTTCTGCAAGTGGAAAACAGTGGCTCATGAGCCCCCTGGGCACCGTGAGTCGCAGCAGCATGGAGAGGAAAGGGCACTTCTGGAGAAAGGTAGGCGAGAAGAGGGTGTGGCGTGGGCTGGGAGTGCAGAGGCTTGATGCAGAGCCGTCGGTGATACACACTGGAAATCAGAGCTCCATGGCAACCTGCCCCTCGTAACCTTGAGTCTCACAGACCTGTCAACCATAGGACCTTGGGACGGCTCCCTACGTCCTGTCAGCTACCAGGACAGCACCCAGAGGAGCTGTTTCTGCAGTGAGGACCGGAGCCACAATTCCAAGCTCTCACAGACTGCTGACCTATGGAGAAGGCTCTGGAGACTAAGGCAGCACTAAAAGCTGAGGCATGTGCTGAGGGGTCTCAGCACAAATGCGTGCAAGGGAAGCAGCAGAAGGCTGTGTGCACACTTTAAAGTGGTGCCACTACTGAGTGTCACCGCCAGCTACCATGTAAGGATGTGCACACAAGCTTTTAGATCTTCCGAGATTTCAAAAGAAGCCAGAAAACTGAATTTATGAACATCCTGCTCTGCCACTGTTGACTACTAACTTAAACAAGTTCCCTGTGGGCTAATACCTGCCCAGGTGGAAGCTTCTGGGCTAAGGTGTCACTCCTCGTGCTCTGCCTGATGTGTTCTGCAGAGAAATGTACACTTCCACAGCAGGGTGGAACCAGGATGCACTCTGCCCCGCACATTTTTCTTGCTGCAGGACCATCTACTCCTGGACCCAGCAGGCCCACCCTGAGAGATGGCTAAAGCTAGCTTACCTTTAGTCTGCTCTGGTGGTCCATGATTTCAGCACTGAGCTGGAACTTGAGGGCATGGCATTCATGCTGCGCAGCCTCCTGGAGGCTCTGGGTCCGCTCTTCAGCCTGGGCTAGCTGTGCCTGCAGGCCAGAGAGTGAGCTGGCTGCCTCCTCAGCCACCGTCAGCTTCTCCTGCAAGCTCTGCTTCTCCAGCCGCAGCCCTGCCACTTGCTGCTCCAGGCTTTCTCTTTCCCTTAATGCTGCCTCTCTGGAGTCCTGAAGCTCCTGGGCCAAGCTGGCCAGGGCTCCCTCAACCCGCTCCTTTTCAGCTGTCAGGGTGCAGACCTGCATGCCGAGCTCAGCTATGTCTGTGTTGGCTCGGTGCAGCTGCTCCTGCAACTCTGCATGCTCTAGCTGTGTTCCCTCAGAACTGCACCTCACCTGGGACAGCTCTGCATGCAGGGCCTGCAGCTCCTGCTCCTGCTGCTGGGCCCTCTGGGCTCTCTGCTCCTGCAGCGCCCCTTCCCGTTCTGAGCACTGCAGTAGCTCCTGCACATGGGCCCTGTTCAGGGCTTCGTTCTGCTCCTTCAGCTGCTGCACCAGGGTCTTGTGCTCCCTCAGGATTGCCTCAGTCACACCCAGCTGGCTCTGTACCTTGTCCCGGTCACCCAGAGCCACCTGGAGTTTGGCCTGGAGGTCTGTCACCTCAGCCTGCAACCGCTGGGCTTCCCCCTGGTGAATTTCCAGCTGTGCCTGAGACATGGCCAGCTGGGCTGTGTTGTCTTGGGCTAGGCTGAAACCCTGCTGGCCTTTCTCTGTAGAAAGGGCCTCGATGAGCTGAATCTGCTGTTGGCACTGGTTCTCAAGAGCCCTGAGCTCCTGGGCCTGGGCCTCTGTCCGCTGCCGGCACTGCTCTGCCTCCTCCTGCAGCCGCCGGCACTCGTCCTCCTTGCTCTGTAAGGCAGCCTCCTTCTCTGCGACCTGGGCCTTCATGGTCTCCTTGGCTTTTCTCACAGCCAGAAGGCTTGCCTCCATCTGGTCACCTAGGTGCCGGATGCTGGCCTGCTCAGCTTCCAGGGAGGCAAGGGAGCCCTGGATCGCTGCCTCTCGCTGCTGCAGTGCTTTGTAATCAGCCTGCAGGGCCTGTAGCTTGGCCTCCAGAAGCTGGTTGCGTACAGCCATGCTCTGCAGCTCCTTCTGCAGCTCCTGGTTGGCCTCACGCAGCTCCTCGTCTCCCCCTGGCGCCTTGGTGCTGCTCACCTGGGCCTCCTGCTGCTGCTGCTGCTGCTGCTGCTGGGGCTTTTCCCTGGCCTGTGGCGGGGCAGAGCTCAGGGAGGCCAGGGCTTCCTTCCTCTCCCCGCCCCCACGCAGCTCAGCCAGCTGTTCCAGTGTGCCCACCTTCTGGATGAGGTGGTCCCTGTCCTGGATAAGTTCCTTCTTCTGGTCCTCCAGGTCACTCACGTGCTGGTTCACCTGTGCTAGCTGGGTCTCCAGAAGTTGCAGGTGCCACCTCAGAGACCTGGCCTCCTGTTCCAGCAGGTACTTCTCCTCCTGCCTCTGCTTTTCCTGCTGTCTAGCTTCTGCCAGTTCCTCTTCCGCAGTACTCAAGTGGGCCAAGGCCTCCTGGAGCTGTCGTTGGAGCTGGGCTGACTCTTGCCTCTTCCCAGACAGTTCTTCCTGAAGTGGGGCCACACCCTTTGCCAAGTGCTCCAAGCCAGCGCGGGCCTCTTCCTTCAGCTGCAGGTCCTTGGCGAGCTGCTCTAGCTGGACGCTCTGCTGCCTGTTGAGCTCCTGGACCTTGGCATTCTCTCCCTCCAGGGCTTGAAGTTTCTCCCTCAGCTCCTGGAGCTGCAGGGCTGTGTTGGCAGGAACTGGTCCCTGCTGAAACTTTGTGTCCAGGGCTGGATCGTCCCTCTTCTCAGTCCTGGCCAGCCAGTCTGAAAGGCTAGCTAGAAGCTGGTTCTTCTTGCCCAAAGAGTCCCGTGCAGCCTCGAGCTCCTGAGCCAGGGGCTGCAGCAAGGCCTCCATCTGCTGCAGGGCTGAACAACTGTCCTCCTTCTTGTCCACATCCAGCTTCAGGGCCTGCAGGCATGTCTGGAGCTCCTTCACAGTGGCCTGGGTGACCTGGGTGACCTCTCCCTGCTTCTGCAGCTCTGCCATTAGGCCCTTGAGGCCAACGCTGTCTTCCACTGCAGGGTGCCCCATCTCCCTCTCCACCTGCAGCTGCTCCCCCTGCCTGCTGATCACTGCACGCAGCTCCTGGTTCTCCCTGTCCAGCTGCTGTACACGCTCCTGTAGCTGTCTCTCCCGTACTTCCAACTGGTCCAGCTCTAGCCGCATGTCATCGAAGCCTTCCATTGCATCGTTGTTTAGAGAACTGTTAAGGTCAAAGCTGGAGGCCATCTCCTGAGTCTAGGGGAGAAAGACAGGAGGCTTTGGAATGAAGCTGCCCAGATACTTAGATGAGCTTTTACATTCAAGGAGAGAAATAAAAACAAAGGAGTTACTTGATCTAAGGTGAGCTTAAAGAGCTATTCTAAGGACTAGAGCCCTTGTGTTCAAAGCACCTGCCACAAGGTCAGAGCACATTCAAAGCTCCATGACCTCTACCAACATGCAGACTTGCTTTTCCACCCAGCCTCTGTCTGCTTTTTAAAAATCTTATTTTATGAGTTTTGCCTGCATGTAAGTATACCACATGTGTGCAATGCCTGGGGAGGCCAGAAGAGGGCACTGTATCCACTGGAACTGGAGTTACATTTTTTAAATCTGCTATGTGGGTGCTGGGAACCAAACCCAGGTTCTTTGTAAGAGCAGCCAGTGCTCTTGGCTGTTGAACCATTTTTCCAGTTCCTTCACCAGCTTTCTTAAAGGATACTGGTTCTCATATACTACATGTGCAGTTACGATGAAATCATGGTTCTCATATACTATATGTGCAGTTACGATGAAATCATGGTTCTCATATACTAAGTGTTCAGTTACGATGAAATCACGGTTCTCATATACTATATGTGCAGTTATGATAAAATCACGGTTCTCATATATCATATGTGCAGTTACGATGAAATCACGGTTCTCATATACCATATGTGCAGTTACGATGAAATCACGATTCTCATATACTATATGTGCAGTTACGATGAAATCACGATTCTCATATACTATATGTGCAGTTACGATGAAATCATGGTTAGCCCACTGTACCCACAGTCCTGGCATGATCAAATCATAAAAATGAAGACAAAAGAGCAGTCTATTTTTTTGTTTGAGGTGAGTGTGTTTGTCTGTATGTTTGAGATGGGTCTCCTTGCACCCTAGCTGGCCTGGAACTTGCTATATAGACCACACTGGCCTTGATCTCATAGAAATCTGCCTGCCACTGCCTCCCAAGTGCTGGGATTAAAGCTATATACCACCATACTTGGCTATTTTCTATTTCTAATGTTTCTTATAGTGAACATTTAAAAAAAATATATATTTTAAATATATGTTTATGAATGTTTTGCCTACATGTATTTAAGTGTACCACATGTGTGCCTAATGCCCACGGAGTCCAGAAGAGGGCATTGGATCCCCTGAAACTGAGTTTTTTTTTTTTTTTTTTTTTTTTTTAAATTTTATTTATTTCTGTATGTGTATGAATGTACTGTCTGCATGCAAGTCTGTGCACTCGTGTCGTGCAATGCCGCGGAGGTCAGAAGAGGGTCTCGGATTCCCCTGGACCTGGAGTTCTCCTGGAATTGGAGTTTCAGACGGTTCTCGGCCGCCATGTGGGTGCTGGGGATCGAACCTGGGTCCTCTGTAAGAGCGGTCGGCGCTCTTAACCGCTAGGCCATCTCTCCAGCCCGAAACTGAGTTTAAGGATGGATGTTGGCCACCATGTAGATTCTGGGAACTGAACCTGGTCTCTGGAAGAGCAGTAAGTGCTCTTAACTGCTGAGCCACGCCTTCAGTCCTTATATTGAACCTTATTTTTTGTATGGCTAATCAATTTCAACAAAACTATCCATAGTTGTTCTTGATACACATTTCTGAAAAACTTAGTACTTCCTGACCCATCATCCTTAAGCACCTTGTTCACTCAGTGCTTCACTTGTGGGCAGGTTGATTTTATTTCCTTCTCTTACAGAGGAAGGAGTGGAAGCTTCAGTATAAGTAATTCCCTGGCAGGTGACAGAGTCGATTGTAGCCAAGGTGCCTACGCCTTGAAAGATACTTTAAATCTTTTAAGAGCTTAGTTTTAAAAGGATCTAAATTCTATTTGGTTGTGGAACCGTCGATCCCAGGACACAGATGATATAACTTGAGGGGTCATATTGCTCTGGCTGGAACAATAGGCATCTGAGCACATCAGCCTGGAATTGCTAGGGACAAGGAGACACTCTGGTCACAGGAGTCTAGTACCCCAGCCTCCCGACATTACCTGCAGGTAGCTGCTCACTAAGCTGCTCATGCTGGAGCTCCGGCTGGGGGGTTTCCACAAGTAAGCAGAAGAGCCAGTGCCCAGCGTCCTCCTGTGGAGCCACAGAACAGACACATGCATACTCAGATAAGAAAACACAAACACAGGTTGTGGTGATTTGAATAACAATGTTTCTCACAGGTTCCAAGTATGTGAACACTAGGTCAGTCGTTGGTGCTATTTGGGGGAGCATCATGGAACCTTCAGGAGGTGTGGCTTAGCTGGAGGTGGCCCACCCCTAGGGGTGGGCTTTGAGAATTCACAGCCTTGTCCCACTTTAGTCTTTCTGCTTCCTGTGTGTGCTTGAAAATGTGTAAGCCCAGCTTTCTGCTCTAGTCATCTTGCCTCTCTGCCATGATGGACTCTTACACTCTGGAACTGTAAGCCAAATCAGCTCTTCCTTCTGTAGCTGCCTTGATCACAGTATTTTATCACAGCAACAGAAAAGTAACTGATACACAGTTACATATACACACACTGGCAGTGGTGGTGGTGGTCACCAGGTGTTAGTAGGATATGGTCTGGATACCGTCCGAGTGTCTACCAAAGGGTTCACTTGTTGGGAGCTTGGTCCTTCAAGTAGTGGTGCTGAGAGATGGTGGACCCTTTCAAGAGTAAGGTTAATGTTAAATCTTTACATCAACTTTGAGGGTGCTCTTGGAAGGCACTGTGGAGCCCTAACTTCTGGCTCTCTACCTGAGAGGTATGATCTCTTCTGCAGAGTGCACACCCCCCTCTCCTCTAGATATTATGTACCCTGAAGTGATAGTTAGACTCACCCTTGCCAAAGCCCAAGCCTGATGCTTAGGCCTTTAGCCTCTGAAACCATGAGCGCAACAAACCACTTCCTTCTAAAAAGGAAGTATTCCAAACTTTTTGAAAATATTTAAAGATTTGGGCTGGAGAGATGGCCTAGCAGTTAAGAGTGCTGACTGCTCTTGCAGAGGACCTGGGTTCTATCCCCACCCTTTTCTGACCTCTGTGGCATTGCACGACATAGGTGCACAAACCTACATGCAGACAGTACACTCATACACATAAAAAAGAAATAAAATTAAAAAAAAAATTTAAATCTCTTTAAAAAATATTTAAAGATTTATTTTATGTTTATATTTGTATGAATGTATGTCATATGTGGGTGCCTGCGGAGGCCAGGATATAGGATTCCCTGGAGCTGGAGTTATAGGCAGCCGTGAACCTCCTACCACGGGTGTTGGGAACTGAATGGTAGTCCTCTGGAAGAAGAGTGCTCCTAGGTGCTGAGCCGTCTCGCCAGCTCTGAAGCCTCCCTTTTTTTATAGTTTTGCCTACTTCATGTTTTTCATTACAGTAGTGCAGAATAGATTAATGAAGAGGACTCCTTTTCGTACAGAGCATGAAGGAAAACTCAGTGGTTCACCCCAAAGAACACATCTCCATAGGCCTGTGGCAGGGAGCCTTCTGCTGTGGTTTACACATCTCCATAGGCCTGTGGCAGGGAGCCTTCTGCTGTGGTTTAAGCATAATGGCATGAGGCTAGAGGGATGGCTCAGCAGCAAAGAGCTGCTGACAGGCAATCATGAGGACTGGAGCTAGATCCCAGCACTGTAACAAGCTGGGCATCCCACACACACCTGAATCACACCTGTAATCCTACCTCCGAGGGAGGCAGAGACAGAAAGATCAATGGCCAAGAAAGTGGGAGCCTCAGGCTCAGTGAGGGTGTCTGCCTCAAAAGAATGGCCAGAGAATGACAGAAGACAACTGGTGCCTCTTCAGAGGCATGACACGTGCACACACAAACTCCTATCTACAGGAGTATATATATAAATCTAAACATGTGTCTCCTCTTCCCTGGCCCCCAAAACTAAGTAAATAAACTTTCCAACTTTGGGTTGAAGTTTTCTTGAGTTTTCGGTGCTTGCCAATGAGGAACAAGCAAAGAGTTGGTAAAAAAAAAAAAAAAAAAGGAGGGGGGAGGTCCCACTGTGCTGAGGGGCTTGTAATTGCCAGCTCATTACACAACTACAGTGCGGTTAAAGACCTGACTGAACTTCATGAGGCCACACTGGATAGGGCAACCATATAGCACCTCTTTCACTACAGAAAGTCTTACTGGACAGTGTGGGTCTAGAAATAGAGGTTTATTAGGTAACTCTCAATTTGAAGGAACACTTTTACCCCACCATCATCAATCTACAGCCACTGAACTGCCAGACCTCTTAGTCTCCACAACCCAGCAATGACTCTAGTCTTCCTCACAGCCATATGTGTGTACAGTGAGGGAGGAGAGAAGCCTTTAGCACGCTGTCAATAAGGTGGAACCAGCCTAAGTCCACCCCAGTGTGTTACCACAGTTAAGGTTATTCATATAGAATTCTCCACACTGTGGGTCTGCCAGAGAGCAAATATTTGGGGGTTATGAGCTATATGGTCTGTTCAATCACTGCCCTGCATGAAAGCTGCCCCAGAGTGTGAAGAGGTGGGCAAAATGACTCTCCTGGTGCCTGGCTTGTTCCCTTCTCCACAGCCTGGAAGCCCACATGCAAATACAGGGAAAACTACCTAAACAACGTGATGTAAGAAAGTGATTATCTCATGATCCAATGTAGACAAAATGAAACTATATATAATTACAATGCTATTTGTGGTTATCTGCATATATAATGAAGACAAAAACTTGGAATTGACATATGTCAATCATGGGGCTGTGGTTATTTCTGGATAGGATGAGAGGGGAAAGACAGCAGCCAAGTGGGCCTTGACTAGAGTTATCACATTTTATTTATCAAAAATGTATTATATAAAAGAAAAAATTCCCCATAAGCACCAGCCCAAGAGAGCTCTCACTAGCCAAATATGGAATAAGTTAGGCTTCAAAATAAATGACAGAATATAAGCCTGAAGTACCCACAAGTCAGTACTAAAGTAAATGACAGAATATAAGCCTAAAGTACCCATAAGTCAGTACTAAAATAAATTACAGAATATAAGCCTGAAGTACCCACAAGTCAGTACTAAAGTAAATGACAGAATATAAGCCTGAAGTACCCGTAAGTCAGTACTAAAATAAATGACAGAATATAAGCCTGAGGTACCCACAAGTCAGTACTAAAATAAATGAAATTAATGGGGAAGCAGGCAAAGGAGCTGCAAAGCTGGATGTAATTTACTGAGCAAGCAAACCAGCTGAGCAGACTGGTGTCTTTCCTTGACTTAAAAAAAAATAAATTATGTGTGCTGGGCGTGGTGGTGCACGCCTTTAATCCTAGCACTTGGGAGGCAGAGGCAGAGACAGGTGGATCTCTATGAGTTCAAGGCCAGTCTGGTCTACATAGTGAGCTCTAGGCCAGCTGAGACTAAAGGCAGACCTTGTCTCAAAAAGACAAAAAAAAAAAAAAAAAAAGACATGTATGAGTTTGGCTGCATCTGTAAGTGCTGCAAGTGTGGACTTGTGCCTACAGAGGCCGGAAGAGGGTGAGGGATCCCTGACACTGGAGTTAAGGATGAGTGTTAGCTGCCATGTTGAGTTCTGGAAAACAAACCTGGGTCCACTGCAAGAAGAGCCAGGACTCCTAACTGCTGAGCCATCCTATCTTTCAGCCCTTTCCTTTCCTTTTTAAACAAAGCAATTCCTTAACGTACCTGGCAAATGTTGGCCAGGCAGCATCCAGATCGTAGCCCCTTGATGCCAGGTCAAACTGAACCTCGGTTAGCTCATATAGTTGGCCGACAATGTCAGAGCTCAACTTTGGCTTCAGAAACGGACTTCTTGCATAATACCAGTCACTGCAGAAAACATACAGTGTGTGAATTATAGGAGCGGCGAGGGTAAGGAATAACCTATCAGACCACTGTGTAGCTCTGCATCATCAAATCCAGTAATTTGTGCCACTAAATCAATTAGAAACAAGCAAACCACTCTTCTTTTCACTGTAGGATCATGAGTTTTCAAATAAGCTTTCTTTTCTTCCAAGGAATTGTTACAGTGATATGGATGTTTATTCATTATATCATATCTCTTTCCTCCCGAAGAAGCTGAGACACGTAAATCTCAACACTTGCAAAGAAAGGGCCATTGTAAGAAGTAGGACACTTCCTTTCAGGATAACTTCATCTTCTAGTTCCCATCAAAAAGGACACACTGGGCTTACTGCTAACTTCTGTTCAGATACCAAATTAAAAGCCAGGCAACAAACTGTCTATCCAGAAATGCTATCTGCACCTTGTCATGGTGGATTTTTCATTTCACAGGAACATGGCATGGTGGCACACACCTTTAATTCCAGCACTCGGGAGGCAGAGGCAGGCAGATCTCTGTGAGTTCAAGGCCAGCCTGGTCTACATAGTGAGTTCCAGGTTAGCCAGGGCTACACAGTGAAACCCTGTCTCAAAAATACTAAAAAACAAAAACAAAAACAAAAAAACCAACCAACCAAACATAAAAAAGACAGTGCTGATGTATTTAAAGAACTCCTTGGCTGATGTCTGCGGGCTTTGAAGTTGAGATGTTTATGACAATCCTCACCAAACACCTAGGACAATACATCATTCAAATCAAATGTGCAAATGTTTACCACGACTCACGAGCTTGTCACATGGAAAAGAACTATTTCTTTATGCAAATTAATCTTAAAGGTGATAAAATGAAGCTAAACACTGTCCCTTTGTTCGTTAATTCAAAAGTGCTTTCTTTAATTAACCAGAATTTTCCTAGGGAGAGGCAGGTAGAACTGGAAAAGGGGTGCTGAGCTATCCAAAGAGGTCTAGCTGGTGGGCCCCAGATCTGTGGCTCCTAATCTAATGCCCCCACCCCCACCCCCAGTTTCAAACAGTCAAGCTGGCCACTCTCCTCCCTTGCTCTTTCCTGGTGAGGCTGTAGCACTTAGAGGCACAAAGGCTGCCATATGGGCAACCTGGCTTTGTAGTAGATCCCACTCTGGCTATCCTTCAGTCTGAAACCCTGGTGGATACTGATTCAGTGGTAGCTGAAGGCTTAGGCTCAATGGAGGAAGATGACACAGGCAATTCTGCTGAGAGGCAAAGGCTGGAGTCTGTCTTCAGGAGCACTGGCTCTACTCAGCCACCACCCATCAGGGAAAACCGTGTGGCATTAAAGTTAAGAGATCTGGCTCTAAGTTCCAGTGTCACAGTTTAGCTCATGGGGGGACTAGAAAAAGGCAGTCTACTCCCAGCCCTCTTTCTCCATTTGTGCAAGCTATGGGGTAAACCCAGCATGGTCGTGCAATTACCTGGTCACTCTGGTGTTCATGAAGCACTGCTGTAATGTGTCTGCCAACCTCTGGTGCACCAGAGAGTAGCGAATAAAGGCTCTGCCTTTCCCCAGAGATGTTCGGAGCTGAAAAAGCAGATTACATTGAGATGAACAGCAAAGACCAGATACAGGACAGGACATGCCATTCTACCCTACCCCCACACTGACAACACTAAAATTCCTCAGATGACACAAAACATTTGACACTGCTACTCTAGAATGAGGTCTGAAGTGGTAAGCTTTCCCAGGTTCACCCTGAGAATATTCTGCAGCCAACAAGGATGATAATTAATGAGACTGTGCATTCTGCTAGAGTCACTCCTCTCTCCATCAGAATTTGAGTTGGAGAGGAAATTCCTTGATTTAATCTGAAATAAGGAGTAAAACTTGGAAGAAATCGAAGGCTTCTTACAAGAACCCGAAGTAAGAAGATAGGATTCAGGCTCAGGAAGATGTCTCAGGGGCTTGTTAGGAACATGTCTGGAAAGGGAGAGATGGAAGAGGGTGGAGTTATGCAAGGGGGGCTCTGCAAAGGTTCTGCTGGATGTGTAACAGGCTCCTTGTTTCTACAAACATCAAAACCCCATGCATCTGTCCATGCTTTCTTTTGTTTTGTTTTTTTTGGTCTTTTCGAGACAGGGTCTCCCTGTAGTCCCAGCTGTCCTGGAACTCACTCTGTAGACCAGGCTGGCCTTGAACTCACAGAGATCCACCTGCCTCTGCCTCCCAAGTGCTAGGATTAAAGGTGTGCACCACCACGCCCGGCTGTAGATGTCCATGCTTTCTTGCTAGACTCGTCTGTCTTCAGATTAGCCAACTCAGTGTACCAGGGGTGAGAGCAGACTTTCCAGTCAGTCCTGTCACCCAGGAGGGCCCAGGTCCTAGAAACCTATAATGCCTATAGCAGCAAAACCACTCAGAGGAAGGCATGAAGGGAAGCACGTTTAGTTTAGTCACTCACAACATCGTATGCTAGGCAGAACTTGTCATGAGGGTGCAACACAGGGCCTTGTCACCTGGAGCACACAGCACCAGAGACAAGTGGATTAAAGGGAACTGCCACAGAGAACATAGGAAACAGGTTTGCAACTTAGTATTCATACTCCTGATATATCAGTCCCAGAAGCAGTCAAAGATTCAAACCACGCTGACATGCACCTGTTGGAGCAGGCTCTGGCTCCGAGCAGGGTGAGCAGGGCCAACGCTCTGCCACCCCTTCCAAGGACAGAAATGTGGTAGGAGAGGAGCAGTGGTCTGATCAAAAAGGGTCCTAATATTCCACACTATTAGGATGCTAACTGTGGCCCTGAATTGCAACAGGAAACATGTGGCAAACCACTGGGGCATTAGTGATTCTGTAAACACCTCAGTAGCACGGAACATCTTCAGCTCAGAACTGTGTTTTTGTACTGCTGATTCAGGAGAGATAACATAACATTTTTAAGTGGTTTTTCAAAAATTAAAAGATGTGAAACCTCATGAACTTCAGAAGCCCTAAGATGTTTCTATGTATCAGTACTGTGTACAGTCATAATGGCCATAGGAGAAGCAGGCAGCAGGTTGACTTGATATAAAGTACCATGGTGTGTTAATAGAGCGTTCAACTCAACAGATGCTCAGGGGACAACCTTGATGTCACCCCCCGCATACAAACACTTTCTCCACTGATGAGTTGCGAACAAAGTGCTCAGTGGGGACACCCAGGACACCTGGACAGCTGAGAAGAGCTGGGCACACCCAAGTGCATCCCCAAATACCCACTCATGGGGGCCTGTAAGACTAAACAGACTCTTGCACACAAAACAGCCTTGTCTGCAAGCTCCCCAAACAGGAGTTAATCCTTATTCCTTGCACAGTAAGACTTCATAAGTGGTAACACTTGAGCTCATCAGCTGAATGGATGAGTATATACAGAGAGCTACTGACTTTAAAGGTATTGTTAATGTTCTTTGGGGAAATGAATGCTTACTTTGTACTGCAAATGAATATTACATGGCCTTTATTAAAAATTTATTTTAATTTTATATGTATGTTTTACCAGCATGTAAGTGGACCTGTGTCATGCACTGCCTACAGAGGCCAGAGGAGAGTGTCTGATTCCATGGAATTGGAGTTACAACTATTAGCCACCATGTGGGTGCTGGGAACTAAACCAGGGTCCTCTGCAAGAGCAGCTAGTGCTCTTAACTGCTGAGCCATCTCTTCAGCCCTGGCCTTCTTTATTTTTAGATCACAAGTCCACTTATTCCCCAGTTCTTTCAGTTTTCTTAGCATCTAATCAGAACCCACATGCGCCATGCTGAGAAGAGACACGACAGCAGCACAGGGTGTGGGACCTGCAGGGACGCAAACTGTGCCTGCTTTAAACCAGACACTGTGCTATGAGCCTGGAGCAGAGCGGACCTCCACACACTGCAGGGCAATATGGTCCCAGAACAGTGCATTATTAGCCTCTAGAAGTGACTTACTAGAATTTTCACCTGTGTTAGCCCAAATGGCTATTTCTTGCCCCAAATGGCCTATAAATGCTTCTGATCCATTAACTTCTACTTACACTTGAGGATCCAGAGGGGATCCAACTACTGAGGTAACTGAGTATCCAACAGCTTCCCCAACTAGTGATGTTCCAAGACAGAGATCAAAGTCCTCAAACAACTGGACCCTGTGGAAAACAGCCTACAGCAGCCACCAAGACCTGTGTGAGCAAGTCAGGAGTCAGCACACAGCTCCCCTTAGCTTCTGCAGACTGCCTGTATGGCCTCAATGGGTCTGAATGTATCAAGAGGAAAGGAGGAAACTAAACAATACACTGTATGGCATAGAAGAATGGGAGTGAAGACTACTTACTTCTAGACTCCAGCGGTCTGAAGTCAAACAGTTGAAAGCTTCAGTGATCCGATGTAAAGGGGGAGGAGTGGTGAGGAGAGGGAAATGGGAACCTCTCCAGATTCCTGAAGCATTAAACACTACTATGTTGTAGACTCAAGTTTCTTACCTATCTCACCAGCCCACACCACAATGCACGTTAAAGACACATGCAGGACAAACTCTTGATTGAGCGCTAGGACCTTTCATTTGCCCAGAGATGGTGAGGCTGGTGGAGAATGCTGAGCCTTTGATGTCACTATGCTAAATACTGTCATCATCTATAAGAAGAAACACTTAGGCTCCAGCAGGCATGTGGGTAGGGCTGGGAAGTTGGGGGGGAGGGTGTCTTTCCAGAATACCCAACACTGTGGGATCTGAGGCCAGCTAAAGAGCCTGTATGCTGATTTCCCAAAAGATGCTGAAAAGATAAAATGCAAGAGTTTTCCAACTTCTTTCCCTAAACCTCAGGGTTCACTTGCTCTGTATAGGTGTGCTTCACTCCTAGGTAGACTGGGCTGATGAGAGAGGAGTCATTGGGGGTGGAGCTGGGAAAGAGGCAAGAAAGGAACCACCTGAGGTTTAGTCACAATATGGACTGCTGGGCAGACCCAGTCATGACGCTGCAACGCGGGGCCCTGCACAGCAGCCAAGACAAATGAATCAAAGGGAGTGCTACAGAAAACACTCAGGACAGATTTGTAGATTAAAACTCACTTTAAAGAGGCATGTGTGTGGTTGTGTTTGTGTGTGAGTATATGTGTGTGTGTGTGTGTGTGTGTGTGTGTGTGTGTGTGTGTATGTGGGCGTGTGCTTCTCTGGAGTTTTATAAAAAGACAAAGCCAGGGCACAGGGCATCTGGCCCTCTTTCAAGGGCCCAACCAGATGTGGGAAGTGCTTATCTGCCCTGTATGTTAAGAAATTAACTTGAGATTCCACTTCACTCTCTTCACATCAAATCCAAGTTTCCTGTGTAAAGTGCTAGGAAAATAGCCTAGCAATCTTTTTATAGAAAATTTGTTTATAGTAATTAATTAAAGGCGCACACCTAGAGCATGCATGTTTCATGATGCATGTGCAGAGGTCAGAAGACAACCTACAGGAGTCTGTTTCTTCCTTCTACCATGTGGATTCTGGGGCTCAGACTCAAGTTGTCAAGCTTACTCCCTGAGCCATTTTGCTGGTGCCTACCAACCTTTGATGAACTGTATTGTTTTAAAGGGAGAGCTGTCTTGTGCTGCATACTTCCACGATGCCATGAACAGAGACTTACAGTGTGGAGAGCCCAACTGGGAGGGGATATTTAGGATCTAGTCCTCCTCTGCATGTCCAATATTCAGCTGGTTTCCTTGAACCTGAGCCATAGCAACAGTGGTGCTCACTGTGCCTGGACAGGATGTCTTAGATTTTCGGTCACCCACAGACTCCATGCTGTACCTGACTCCCTGCTGTACCTGACTCCCTGCAGCAGAGGATGGTTTAGGCAGGAGACGGATAGTTCCTCCCTGCATGGGTCAACTCACCTCGGAGATGGACCTGACGAATCGGATCCCGTCACTTGCTCCCTTGACTTTGGCCAGGCAGGCACAGAAGTAATCCCAGTAATCCTTCTTGCTGCCCAGGAGGCTGGCTTTCTCCTTCTGATCAAACTGGGGAGGGAATGGGACAGAGAGGAGATGATCACACTGCTGTTCATGCCCCACTAACACATGATAAACATTAACATTAGCTTCCTAGGGACTGGCATGGGGGGAGGCCCTTTGCTGGTATTTTGGCTTATTGGGATATCAGAATGTTAATCACAAAACAAGGGTGTTTTTAATTCTTGATTTTTAGATGTGAGAACTAAGACTAGAAGAGATTAGCTCAAAGTCACATGACCAGTCATATTTAGGAATAGCAGCCCTCAAAGACTTATCTCTTGATGCTTGCCTAGCATGTACGAAGCCCTGGGTTCTACCCCTAGCACAGCAAGACAGATGACTGATAGGTGATAGAAAAAGAAAGGAAGGGAGGGGAGAAATAAGGGTGAAAGGAAGGAAATAGTAGGAAAGGAAAGGAAGAAAAGAAGAAAAAGAAAAAAGACTGATCCTTTAGAGGAGTTTCTGTACATAGAGTTTGGTAGAAAAAAAAATCTTTAAAAAAAAATCTTGAATGTGATAAGGAAATTCAAGTGAAGAGTCTTAAATTAACATGCTGAGTGTTAACTAAGCTCTAACTTAGGGAAATGAGGTAATGACATTTTCTTCTTCTTTTTTTTTTTTTTTTGGTCTTTTCCAGAAAGGGTCTCCCTTTAGCACTAGCTGCCCTGGAACTCACTATGTAGAACAGGCTGGCTTTGAACTCACAGAGATCTGCCTGCCTCTGCTTCCAGAGTGTTGGGATTAAAGGCGTGCGCCACCATGCCTGGCTAAGGCAATGATATTTCCTTCATTACTCAATTCTCAAGTGTCAATACTATCTTAAAATACATGTAAAATTTCAAATAAATGTCAGCTGTGAGTCACTTCAAATTCAAAACCAAAATGAGATTAACTGGGAACATAACCATTTAGTACCAAACAAAGAAGTAGGTGAAGGTAGGTGAGCCTTTCCGTGCCTGTCCTTACCCCCAGCAGCTCTCTGCATGCTTCGGTGGGATATGATACTGTAAAGTATAGTAGCTATCTTTCTATACCATTTATATAATTTTCCCCTGATTATGGAAGCAAGATACACACATTATTAAATCTAGATAAAACAAAACAAAAATGGAAGAAACAGTAATTCCTGGTACCACTGCCGTGAAGTAACTGTTACTACATCTCTTTCCTGCTCATTTCAGAAGCATGTGCTTCCCATGTCAGTGGAGTTGTTTGAGTCAGTGCTTCTCAAGCTAAGCAGGCATAGGAGTTACACCATGAAAATGTTAAAGTTTACTCCAGGAATACTGACTCAGTAGTAGCCAACCTCCTGGTGATTGTGCTGGTCTCAGATTCTGAAATGGGCCTTGGAGAATCTTCTAGGGTTTGCATTCTTGGAAACTGTCTTCATGCCTGGGTCATATATACATAGGCATGTCTATTAAGGCAAAGACACCACAGTGTCACCAAGCTCTCCAGGGGTAAGTATCTACCTTATAGCTAAGATCTTTTCTGACCAGGTGTGGTAGTGCATACCTTTAATCCCAGCACTCTGGAGGCAGATGCAGGTGGATTTCTGTGAGTTCAAGGCCAGCTTAGTCTACATAGTGAATTCCAGGCCATCTGGGGCTAAAGGGAGACCCTGTCTCAAAAAAGACAAAAAAAAAAAGGGCCTGTGACTTGCCTTAATGGCCTAAATCTCTAAGGAATACTCTCAGTTCTCCAAACTATCTTCAGGCAACAACCTGACTCACACAAACAACTGAGCACTTGTGGGTGGTACTCTACCTTCAGTTTCACCATGAGGGCTTAATGCTGTGTTGGGCTTTCTGGACCACATCCTGGAAGCTAACAAAAGTCACCCACATGGGAGCAAGAGACAACAGTTACAAAAACATCACATAATAGGCATCACTTACTTGCAAGAGATACTCAAGTTTATAAGAAAACTTATGCAAGCTGTTGCTGTCATCTGTGATGGGTTCTCCCGTTTCCTTAAATTCATTGCTTAGTTCTGTCACTGCATCTTTAAGACAAGAAACAGGAACAGGTGACCAAATAGACACATCTATCTACTTCACATTTTAACGTCCCTGAAAAAAGTAAGTCACAGAAAGAAATGGGAGTAATAGCAGGAAACAGGAGAGCAAGTGGTCAGTGATGGCCACCTCAGAAACATGCAGGGATGCAAATACTCCAGTACCATACCTTCAGGTAGGAGGGCTAAAATGCTCTTTCCAACAGCTTGCTGACTGGGCATGTTCCCTCTCATTCCTGTGTATCCACTACCAGGCTAGCACTGCGCATCCACAGAAAGTCAAAAATATTTGCTATGTGGATTAATCGATAGCTCTGTCCCCTGATACTGACTTCCAGAAAGCCTTATCCTAGACATAGTTCTTGCTCATCATTATTTTATTTTGTAGTAACAAAATATCCCAAAGTCTGTATATTCATAAAGTATATATTTCTTTCAAATTGTAACAGCCCTGAAATTGGGATTCATCTTAAAGATGTACTGCATAGATGTGTTGAAAAAACAAGGCAATATTTGCTCTGCAAAGGTGTGTTAACTGAGAGATAGGTAGGAACTATGGCTTCAGCTTGGAGCCCCCTTTGGTGGGCTCTAGTACTTAATAGTGTGAGGGGTCAGGTTTTTCATAGCTTGCTCTCACAGGAATCAAACCACACCTGGAAGACCTAACCTACTCGAAAGTTCTTAGGGTAGTCATGAACCAATCACCTCCTACCAGGCCCCACCTCTTAAAGATCCCATTACTTTCAACACTGCTTCAATAGGAGATAAGCTCATGGCATTTGCTACCACCCTATTGGTCAGCATAGGCTAACCGCAGGCTTCAAAGCATCCAGTATGAGTAACAATAACAGTAAGAACAATGACAATGTCTGCTTCTGTTAACAGGGTGGCTATGAGGGGCCACATCTTAACATGTATTTCCATTAATAGAGTTCTTCCTTTATTTCAACAAGTCTGAGATGGCATTTAAGATGCATCCTAGTTTCAGCACTCAGAAAAAGTGAAAAAAAAAATACAATGTGGAATCTATGAAGTCTCCTGTTATCACCCCCATTATACAGGTAAGGGATACAGAGGCCAAAGGCTTGGCCTAAGACCCTGTTGGCAAATAGCCGAGCTGTAAGGAGAACACTGGTTTTCACATGAGCCTCGGGAATCTGCAGGCCACCTCTCAAACTGAACAGTAAGTGGCCTCCCCATGCAGAAAGAGGGAACCCACCTAGATTGTCAGTGCTGTCTGTGCAGGGGGACAGAGACACTGCTAGATGCTGCATTTGGCTTATATAGAAAAATCTGGGCCCAGTTCAGGGAGCTGGGATGCACTGGGAAAACGTACCTTTTGATCTGACAGTGCTTGAAAAGAAGGAGCCCTAATCTCTGCTCCAGAGCACTATGGTTTGAAACAGACCTGCCTAGGCTGAGGCTGAACTTGAGCTGGCTAAGTCAGTCAGCCCTGACCCCTTGGGAAAAGGTCAGCAAAAAGGAGGAGGTTCCTGGGACTGTTATTACAAATGACTGCTGTCCAGCTGTGCCCTCCTCAAGTGTATGCTGCAGCTGGCACTGAGAGCCAGGGGACCAGGGAGCTGGGTAGGAGACAGCCTTCCTCCCTCACCCTCCTTCCTCCTTAGGCTGGGTAATGACTCAATTCTGGCAATTCCTGTTGCAAAACAGAGCTTATAGATGGACATGATATTTCCCCTCTCATTTCTGTGGTCCAAATGCACTATGAACCAAATTAGTTTCAAGAAATCTCAGTTGAGTCTCTCAATACTCCTGAGATTTATGTGCTGTCATCAAATCCAATTGGCACAGAAGGAGGACAACTGCATATTAGAGGTGAAGGGACTTGGCCAGGGTTTTCCAAGGTTAACAGAAAGACCTGGAATGCCACCTTACCCCAGAGCCCGGGTAGCTGTACCACCAAGATGATGTGAGATGTGTGGTCTAGAGTAAAAGCTGTGCATTGCACAAAGGTTCCCCAGTGAAAGGTATACCTCTCACAGTACAAGCTGGGGAGCTATATATTTATTAAGATACCCTAGGAAAATGGCGCTCTTTATGGATCCCCCAAGGGCTCTCTGGGCCATGTACGGGAAACTGAGACCACCCCAGGATGTCAGAGATAACCAGACTCAGTAGGTGAGTTACACAATAGTCTAGGTCATGAACGTGACCTGAGGGTCTTCCCTTTCTCTTTCCTCCCAGTAAGTATCTCTGGGTCCTAAAGCTTTCTTTGAAAAGTAGCCATTGTGACATAGAAAACACTCTGTAGTTAAACTTAGGAAAGTGAATAGCAAACACAGATTTGCCTTGACTGCCATTAAATAAATGAAAATATATCTGCATCTCTGAATAGATTTTTTTTTAAAGCACTAAATATGTTAGCAGACAGTAGTCTGTGTGGTCAGAAGTCAAGACAATTGGTAGACGACCTCAAGCTGTGCTCCTTACTACTGGCAGATGACCTCAAGTCCTGCTCCTACTACTGGTAGATGACCTCAAGCTCTGTTCCTTACTACTGACAGATGACCTCAAGCCCTGCTCCTTACTACTGGCAGATGACCTCAAGCCCTGCTCCTTACTACTGGCAGATGACCTCCAGCTCTGCTCCTTACTACTGGCAGATGACCTCAAGCCCTGCTCCTTACTACTGGCAGATGACCTCAAGCCCTGCTCCTTACTACTGGCAGATGACCTCAAGCCCTGCTCCTTACTACTGGCAGATGACCTCAAGCTCTGCTCCTTACTACTGGCAGATGACCTCAAGCCCTGCTCCTTACTACTGGCAGATGACCTCAAGCCCTGCTCCTTACTACTGGCAGATGACCTCAAGCCCTGCTCCTTACTACTGGCAGATGACCTCAAGCTCTGCTCCTTACTACTGGCAGATGACCTCAAGCCCTGCTCCTTACTACTGGCAGATGACCTCAAGCCCTGCTCCTTACTACTGGCAGATGACCTCAAGCCCTGCTCCTTACTACTGGCAGATGACCTCAAGCTCTGCTCCTTACTACTGGCAGATGACCTCAAGCCCTGCTCCTTACTACTGGCAGATGACCTCAAGCCCTGCTCCTTACTACTGGCAGATGACCTCAAGCCCTGCTCCTTACTACTGGCAGATGACCTCAAGCCCTGCTCCTTACTACTGGCAGATGACCTCAAGCCCTGCTCCTTACTACTGGCAGATGACCTCAAGCCCTGCTCCTTACTACTGGCAGATGACCTCAAGCCCTGCTCCTTACTACTGGCAGATGACCTCAAGCCCTGCTCCTTACTACTGGCAGATGACCTCAAGCCCTGCTCCTTACTACTGGCAGATGACCTCAAGCCCTGCTCCTTACTACTGGCAGATGACCTCAAGCCCTGCTCCTTACTACTGGCAGATGACCTCAAGCCCTGCTCCTTACTACTGGCAGATGACCTCAAGCCCTGCTCCTTACTACTGGCAGATGACCTCAAGCCCTGCTCCTTACTACTGGCAGATGACCTCCAGCCCTGCTCCTTACTACTGGCAGATGACCTCAAGCCCTGCTCCTTACTACTGGCAGATGACCTCAAGCCCTGCTCCTTACTACTGGCAGATGACCTCAAGCCCTGCTCCTTACTACTGGCAGATGACCTCAAGCCCTGCTCCTTACTACTGGCAGATGACCTCAAGCCCTGCTCCTTACTACTGGCAGATGACCTCAAGCCCTGCTCCTTACTACTGGCAGATGACCTCAAGCCCTGCTCCTTACTACTGGCAGATGACCTCAAGCCCTGCTCCTTACTACTGGCAGATGACCTCAAGCCCTGCTCCTTACTACTGGCAGATGACCTCAAGCCCTGCTCCTTACTACTGGCAGATGACCTCAAGCCCTGCTCCTTACTACTGGCAGATGACCTCAAGCTCTGCTCCTTACTACTGGCAGATGACCTCAAGCCCTGCTCCTTACTACTGGCAGATGACCTCAAGCCCTTCTCCTTACTACTGGCAGATGACCTCCAGCTCTGCTCCTTACTACTGGCAGATGACCTCAAGCCCTGCCCCTTACTACTGACAGATGACCTCAAGCCCTGCTCCTTACTACTGGCAGATGACCTCAAGCTCTGCTCCTTACTACTGGCAGATGACCTCAAGCCCTGCTCCTTACTACTGGCAGATGACCTCAAGCCCTGCTCCTTACTACTGGCAGATGACCTCCAGCTCTGCTCCTTACTACTGGCAGATGACCTCAAGCCCTGCCCCTTACTACTGGCAGATGACCTCAAGCCCTTCTCCTTACTACTGGCAGATGACCTCAAGCTCTGCTCCTTACTACTGGCAGATGACCTCAAGCCCTGCCCCTTACTACTGGCAGATGACCTCCAGCTCTGCTCCTTACTACTGGCAGATGACCTCCAGCTCTGCTCCTTACTGTTAGTAATGTCCTCCAGCTCTGGAGGACATGACCTCAAGCTCTGCTCCTTGCTGGCTATGTGATGGTAAGTTAGATCCCTTCCCTATGCCCGTTTCCATAACTGTAAGATGATAATGACATCTGCCTTAATGGGAAGACTCCATAGTCTTCTGTAAGATGCGTGCACAACAGTGTCTTGTGCACATGAAATGCCACCAATTAATTACGAAATGTAACTTCAAAAGACTGTGGATTTTGGTGCACTTTGGATTTCAGTTTTTCAAATTCGTTTCAACTAGTAAAGTATTCCAAAATCCACAAGAAATTCAAAATCTGAAATACATATCAGATAATGGACATTCTGACATGCATTAGTTATCAAAGGGCCCAAAGCACTATAAATAGAAGATGGTATGCCTTAAAAAATGGGTTTAACCTTGTTGACTTTGGGCCTCAGATGAGGACTGTGAACTGCAGTGAAGCTATCCCAGGCCAAAGAACCTTTCTGTGCGATCTCTTGATTGTGTGTCTAGCCCAAGCAGTCAGGAACTGGGTCCCTAGGTTGTCAGGGAAGTGTCACCATGGTTTCTCCAGGCACAACCTGTGAGGTGGCAAATGTGGGGGATGAAAACCTGCCAAATCTGGTCATTGGGATGTCATCTGCAAGGATAAAACTGGACTCTGCAGTCCATGGAGAAGGCAGCTGTTACGCTGCAGCCCTACCTCCAGCCCTACCTGTTTGCTCTCCCTACCTTTCTCCAATGGGGAAGGGCTACAAATCCCAGTGGCTCCCTCAGGAAGTCACATGATGGCAGGCAGGGACTGGGATGTGTGGCCTCAAGGGTCCCCAGTGGCTGGGGGTGGAACCTGCTTAAGAAAGGGGAAAATGCTCCTCCCCCAAGAAGCCAAATTCACCAAAGCCCACAGGTTGATTTCACCAGGGGTGACCAAAGAGTTTGAAGCACAAATACCGACTAAAACCAGCCCCAGTCCCTGCAGAAGTATCTCATTTTGTTTACAAACTAGTGCTTGGTCTGAGAGGAGTGAAATTAGCTCTTCAGCTGCACAGGAAGGGCACCTGAGAACCAAGTTTCAATGACACATCCTGAGGGCTCTAATTACTCTAGACACGAACAGAGAGGAAAGGGCTGAATTATAGACTGGCAACAGCTAGAGAACAGCCCCAAGGCCCTCGAAACCAAGCCCAGCACACTGGCCACCCAACCAGACCTTGCAAATCACGGATGATCCTCTGGAGCTGACTCTCAATGCTGCAAGATGCCATGGTGGGTCCCCTTTTTTGGTTACGTGGGTCCAGGGCAGTACAGTATTTCAAGGCTGTGTGGCTGCCAATCAGCAGTGGTCAGACTCCATGGTGACACCTGCATAAGGATGAGGCCACAGTTTGAAGAGTGTAGAGGACCTCTACTCTAGACACAAGGCCCCATTTGGTATCCTCCCTGAAGGGGAAGACTTGACCTTTCTGTGTGTGTCTCGTGGGCAGGCACTCAGGCTTGCTTCCAAGACACTTATTCAGATGCCATGACCTGATTTCAGGCTTAACAAGAAGAAGATCAAACAAACAGCACAGATTGTTCTTTCTGAGTGGCCCTCCCATCCTGCCCTAGACAGGACTGCTTTGCATTTCAACTTGATAAATGCCTTAATCGGCTCCCTCATGCCCTCCCAGAGAGGCCTGACCTGCTAATCTCAGATTCTGACACCCCTGAACCTGACTGAGGAGCCATGTCTCCCACAGTTCTGTCTAAGGGGCAGCCAGGAACCTCTAGCCAGGCAGTCCTGGGAGGGGGGGTTTGGGGCAGGCATGGAGGCAGAGATACATACCCTAGGGCTTCCAACATGGACATCCTGGCCTGCCTTGCAGGAAGTGGCTCGCTCTTTGTCAGGGAGTCTGAGTCTCTGCTGCTCTGTGTTTGACTAAGTACCCATGTAGCCCTCCTACCAGCCCAGGGACAGGTCTCTATTTTAAGCACAGTCCACTGCTGCTGGAGAGTCCCCAGTTGGCCCTAGTTGGGTAGCTGTTAATGTGATATAAGGACATAGTAGTAGCTGAACTCCAACAAAGGTTGAGGAGATGTGAGCTCTTAAGAGAGGAGGTCTGACCATCCATTAGGACACTGAGACCTCTCAGAAGCTTTAATTTGCCCCTTTGGTGTCCTGTGCAAAGGTGCAGTATCTGCTGTAAGGACTGGAGATGGCGTAGTAGTAGCCAGATTACTGAGGACCTGTTTCACACAGAACACTTTTACTTTGCCTAATCATCCTAATCACCTTTCTTATTTACAAAGGAAAATCTGACACTCTGCAACCTGTCCAGGGCCAGTAAGGAGAAGTGGTTTGAATATTGGTGTATGTGATTTCAAACCTGGGGTTTTTCCAGTAAGTCCTGCTGAACCCCTAAGATGATCCCATCATCACTACAGAGAATAAACAACCACTTCTCCTGGCTCCCAGGAACCACTTTGGACTTCAGTGTCTCCTAGCAACACGGAGTCTTTCTAACAGGGGCCAGCACTCACTGGCCCATGGAGTCTTTCTAACAGGGGCCAACCCTCACTGGCCCATGGCTACTGCCCCCTTTTGGCTCCAGGAGGCAGAACAAGGAGATCCTGGAAGGGAAATGGTCCTCGCCACAAGCAACTCCAAATATTTATATAAGCATTCCAGAGATAGGTCAGGTCAGTGAGGGTTTGTCACAAGACAGATACTTGGGGCCTATTTTTAACTCACAAGCCAGGGCAACTGTGACTCAATGGAAACAGAGGCTTCTCTGGCCTAGAAGGAAAGAGACAGGAGGCACATAGCTGGGCTACAGTCTTATTAATGCACACAAAGAGCTCCAGAGAGTCCCTTCCCCAAAGTTCCAAACAGGTGCTAGTATGGACACTAGACTAGGGACAGGAGTGGTTTATGAGAAGTCTATCTGCCCATCCCCAGGGTGTCTCCTGGGTCACCTGCTGAACACAGTGACTGGGCAAGGGCTTCCATGGCTCTAGAGACAGCCAGAGTCTAGGTTTAGTCAGCTTCTGCAGGCAAGACCCAGGCGGAAGACGGTATCTCTGATGACAAGGCAGGGATGACACAATATCCTCACCATCTGCATGAGGCTGCCCCGGAATCACCCTTTGTTAGATGTTTTGTGCAAGCTGAGGACACAGAGGCCCACAAAGCACAGTCTAGTGCTGCTGAAGCTTGGCTGTCTACGAAAGAGACTAACAGAAGCCATTTGATGCCCAGATGGAGTGCAAGCAGCCCATACAGGGTACTTGACAATAAAGAGGAATGGGTCACAGAAATACACAATCACACGCTGAACTCCAAGGTTACCGTCCTCCATGAAAGAAGCTCAGAAAATGCGACACAAAAAGAGAAATCAAAATACCTGTTGAAGAAATGTGGAGAAAGGATGAGTGTAACTGCAAAAAAGGGTGTGGAGCGCGAAACAGGAAAATTCACTTCCCGTCTGGATGATGGTGGTGATCTAGCACTATAGACTTGTCAAACATACATTTGTCAAAACTCACATATCTAGTTGAACTTAGTGGCATTCACCTATAATCCCAGTACTTGGGAGGGTGAGGCAAGTGGACTGCTTATGAGTTCAAAATCAGCCTGTTCTACCTGGCCAGCTGGGCTATATAGCAAGACCCTGTCTCAAACAACAATAGCAACAACAACAACAAACTTCAGAAGGCTGGGAATATAGAGGGCTACATTGTTAGACTGCTTGTCTAGGATGCTTAAGTCTTGGTTTAGGCCCCAGCACTAAAAGAAAAAAAAAACAACAACCCTAAAAACAGAAAGTAAAAAAAAAAAAAACCCTAACAATAAAACAAAAAACAAGCCAAAACCAACAAACACAAAAACCAACAATAATGGGTTTTTTGTCTTTTTTGAGACAGGGTCTCCCTGTCCCAGCTGTCCTGACACTCACTATGTAGACCAGGCTGGCCTTGAACTCACAGAAATCCACCTGCTTCTGCCTTCAGACTGCTAGGATTAAAGGCGTGCGCCACTGCACCTGGCCAAGTTTTTAAAATTTTATTGTCGGTGTGGCGGCATACTCCTTTAATCCAGCACTCAGAAGGCAGAGGCAGGTGGATTTCTGTGAGTTCAAGGCCAGCCTGGTCTGGTCTACAGAGTGAGTTCCAGGCCAGCTGGGGCTACAGGGAAACTCTGTCTCAAAAAAGACACCCCCCCCCCGAAAAAAAACCTCACCTCCCTGTAAATTACATCTCCCCCAAAGCAGTACTGTGCTTTTTTATGTCACGGGAGCTCACAAAGGGACAAATTTGTGTGAAGGGTGAGGCTGACAGACCCCTCTGAGATGGCCACTGAGTACCAGGGTGCTCCTGAAGGGAGACAGCCCAAGGAAGGCGAGGCGAAGGCTGAAGGCCACATCTTTCCTGCACACCTCATTCTACTGCTGTCAGCCCAGGATGATTGCTTCTAGATGTAACTGTGAGGGAACACAACTGCAGCCCTCATCCATGAAGCCCACGGATTGGCGCATGCTCCTGGGGAAGGGTGGAGTTTGGGAAGGACGTAAGAGCAATAACTGAGGATGGCCAGCATCCAGGCTGGGGATGAGACAAGGCATGCTCGGCACAATCCACTGTACTTCCCAGACTCTAGCCGATTTGAAGTCTAGCCTCGAGGAAAAGACGTCTGCCAACCAAACCAAGTCTTGGCATGAGGAACCTGGACACAGACAGAAATGGGCTCCTTTGAGGCTTTGTGGTGCTTGGGAGCTGCTGCCTGGCTCCACTGCATCAGGACTCATTTCTCTGTGGGACTTGACCTGGGTGGTGTGTTGGTTACTGTCAAGTTCTCAGGTCACAGGGTGAGTTGTTCCCAGCTACTAATCACACAAACTGATCTTCCAGTGTCTATGTCACTACCAAAGTAATAAGTACTAAGAACCTGCTTGCCTGGCCTGTATTCACAGAGGGCTCCCTCCCCGCCATGCTCTGGGTGGTCACCTCACAGGGACTCAGGAAGAACATCAAAGCTCCCTGGGCAGAATATGGCCATCTAGGGGATACTACTTCCACCTACTCTGAGCACCGTGCTCTTGATCTGGGATCATATTAACTAAGAAAAGACACAGAGTGGGACATGTTCATACTCCATACCACAGTCAACCTCTCCCTTATGTTGTTACACACTTTTTACCCTGGGACTGGGGGAGTCAGACCTCTAGAACAAAGAGGCCCATCCTGACATCAACAGCCCATGAGCAGGCTGCTCCCCTAACTCAGCATATACTAGAGTTTCCATACAAATGGCTATAGGCACTCCAGCATAAGAGAAGGACCCTGAGTCACCTCACAATACCACAAAGTACAGGCCACTAACCCATAGTCCTTGTGTAAGTTCTTTCAAGTATCAGAGAGATTAGTTTCATATAATCTTTGGAAATATTAGATTTTCTTGCCAACAACTCAAAGTTGTTTCCAAAGTTATATTTATTTATTTATTTTTTTAATTTTATTTATTTCTGTATGTGTACGAATGTACTGTCTGCTTGCAAGTCTGTGCACCCGTGTCGTGCAACGCCGCGGAGTTCAGAAGAGGGTCTCGGATTTCCCTGGAGCTGGAGTTCTCCTGGAATTGGAGCTTCAGACGGTTCTCAGCCGCCATGTGGGTGCTGGGGATCGAACCCGGGTCCTCTGTAAGAGGGGTCGGCGCTCTTAACCGCTAGGCCATCTCTCCAGCACCCCCAAAGTTATATTTAAGTCCATCTAAATGCCTTAAGCTATCCAATTTCTTGACAGAGAAGAAACTAAATGTATCAGTGCATATATGTATATTTGTTTAGAAGTGTAGGATGTTCCTTGACCTCCAAATTACTCGATACTTGCCCAGATGACCTACATGCTATAAACAACACATTAGTCCCTAATTAAGAAACAAAGACACTGACTCAAAGCTTATATATGCCATGTGCAAATGCTGGTCTTCAAAATGTTGCCTGCAAACTGGCTCAGGCAGGAACACTGTCTGAGGAGTCACACAAGGAAAGAGGAATCATAAGGGAAGGAGGAAGCTGGGGTGTGGAAATCAACCTTGCCAGCTTTCCCAAAACAACTGCCCCAGAGAGGACCGGGTACAGCTAGGCCCCTCCCCCATCCCAAAGGAAATGAAGCAAGCTGTAAATTATTCCACTTCAATCAAAGGAAATGCTAACAACAGTCCAAAAAGCAGAGGCCTTTCTGCAAGGGTCCATGGCTCAGGTCCTTGGCCTGGCTCAGCACACACAGAAGAATCTATCTAGTTGCCACCTACAGCAAGGGCTGCCCTTGGTTGGTACCTGCAGCTTTGAAGACCAGGAAGTCTCACTGCTTACGCATGGAAACTTGATGAGCAGACAGGCCACCCTCACCAGAACTTCACGAGGTGACTGTGGGAGTCTGTGGGGTGTCCAGAGGCCAGCCCAGCACAGGTGAGCACAGGTGAGCACAGGATCATTAGGTGAGCCAACCCCTTGGAGCTGTAATTAGAGTGCTTACCAGCTGGAAGCTTGGGTCATCTTTCCAAAACACTCCCTCTTGTGATCTTCTCTCTTTTAATGGGAATGAGAACTTGGGAAACTCATTGCTTTTTGAAACTTTACCCCTCCGCTCCCTACAACTCTAAGACATTCCTTGGTCATTCACTGAAAGCAAACACAAAACCAGCCACAATTTGGTCCATGGATCCAGAACAGGGTCAGAAGACCTGAGTGCAGGACAGGCTGCTCAGCTGTCTTCTTAAGAAAGCAGGCACTGGCCCCACAGGAAGGGCCGCGTCTGTCCTTGGGTCTGTGGACCATGATCCCACCACGGGGAAAGCCCAGAGAAAACATTCCAGGAGGTAAGAAGGCGCTGAAGCCGGGCGTGGTGGCACGCACCTTTAATCCTAGCACTCGGGAGGCAGAGGCAGGCGGATCTTTGTGAGTTCAAGGCCGGCCTGGTCTACAGAATGAGTTTCAAGCCAGCCAAGAATACACAGTGAGACTGTCTCAAAAACCAAACTAAGCCAAGCCAAGCCAAACCAAACCAAACCAAACCAAACCAAACCAAACCAAACCAACAAAAAGAACCTAGTCTTTGACAGAATGTGACACAGTCCCTTTATGACTTTCCTTACCTGACCAAACCAACCTAAGGGAGGGTGGCTCTGGCTCACAGTTCAAGGGAGCGGATTCCATCATGGCAGAGAAGGCATGGTGGTAGGAGCAAAAGGCCAGCTGGTCAGCATTTAGGAAGCAGAGAGTGAACTGGACGTGGAGCACTCCACTCCTATCCTGGCTGACTCATGTCCTCCAGCCAGGCTCAATCTTCTAAAGATTCCACAACCTTTGCAAACAGCCGTGAACTATGAGTGCAAACTCATGAGCCAATGGAAGACACTGCACATTCAAATCACAACAGCCAATAAGCACAGGCTTGAAGAAACCTAGGTAACCTCTGGTGCTAACAAGCTGAGAGCCAGGCAGGGGATAGTGTTGGCACCATGTTAAGGAAGGTCTGACCAAGAAGTGTGTGTGTGTGGGGGGGGGGTCACAACTATGAACAAAAGTGCTGTGGGGGGTGGGGAGGCAAAGGAACATGGCTTTTAAGGAATGTAGCTCAGTGGGAAGAAACAGACAATATGGCCCCAATAAGCTTACAGACAAGAAAGAGGCTTGACAAATGCTTGGATGAAAATAAACTGTCCAGCCGGGCATGGTGGCGCACGCCTTTAATCCTAGCACTTGGGAAGCAGAGGCAGGCGGATCTTTGTTAGTTCAAGGTCAGCCTGGTCTACAGAGTGAGTTCCAGGACAGCTGGGACTACAGGGAGACCCTGTCTCGAAAA
Source organism: Rhizomys pruinosus (assembly GCA_009823505.1). NCBI lineage: Eukaryota > Metazoa > Chordata > Mammalia > Rodentia > Spalacidae > Rhizomys > Rhizomys pruinosus. The sequence continues at coordinate 2,351,058 of VZQC01000091.1, read as the reverse complement.
GACCAAAAAGAAAAAAAAAAAAAGAAAATAAACTGTCCAGTGGTCATGTTTATAAGCCTCTGCTGCAGGGTCTCATGCTCCATTTGTGGCTTTGGGACTGTTTTGGGACTTGTCCTAGAAAGTCCATTACTGTCCATATTTTCCCAGCACCAAGCACAATTAAGGGATGTGAAGCGTGCTCGATAAACTACTTGCCAAGTCAGAGACACAACACAGATACTCAGTACATAAAGAAACTAAACATTGAGGAGTGAAAATATGTCAAAAATGTAATAAAAATCATTCACTTAAACATGACATTGTGGAGATTATTATCTTTATTGTGAGACTCTTATGGAACTGCTACTATCCCAAGAGTGAGCAGAATGTCATAATTCAGGGATGGATTAGGAATATCTCCTCTATCTTAGCCTGTATAAACAGACCCCCAGTCTCCTGAGTGCTCAGGGGATTGCTATCAGTCCTGTGTTCACATGCCTTAGCCTGGCCCACAAAGCACCATTTTCTCAAACGACAGCACTGTCCTCTAATCCCCTCCTAGCTGTGTCTAGCCTAGACTATCCTGCAGAACCATTTTCTCCTAGCTGTGTCTAGCCTAGACTATCCTGCAAACCATTTTCTCAAATGACAGCACTGTCCCCTAATCCCCTCCTAGCTGTGTCTAGCCTAGACTATCCTGCAGAGCCATTTTCTCCTGTATCTAGCCTAGACTATCCTGCAGAACCATTTTCTCCTAGTTGTGTCTAGCCTAGACTATCCTGCAGAACCATTTTCTCCTAGCTGTGTCTAGCCTAGACTATCCTGCAGAGCCATTTTCTCCTGTGTCTAGCCTAGACTATCCTGCAGAATCATTTTCTCTTAGCTGTGTCTAGCCTAGACTATCCTGCAGAACCATTTTCTCAAATGACAGCACTGTCCCCAATCCCCTCCTAGCTGTGTCTAGCCTAGACTATCCTGCAGAACCATTTTCCTCAGCTGTGTCTAGCCTAGACTATCCTGCAGAACCATTTTCTCCTAGCTGTGTCTAGCCTACACTATCCTGCAGAACCCAGGCCCTGGCTCCAGGTTTGATACTTTTGCCCTTTATCAAAGACTGAGCTTTGCCTCATGTTCCCCAAACCTTTCCCTGACCAACTCCTCCAGGCCTTTCTGGTCTTATCTTGGACACAAGACTTGTGTGCCAGAGTTTGATCTCTGAGGTAGCCATCCTTAGACATCTCCACCCCCCCCCCAAGACAATAACCAAAGTACCCACCAGTACCCCTGCTAACTCAACCTTTTTAAAGGCAGCACTATGTGCCCCACCTGGCCCTCTTAGGCTGAAGCTCTAACTCTCTATTTCAGAATGTGACTGTATTTGAACACATGGTCTTTAGAGAAGTATCTGGGACTAAATGAGGCTATGAAAAACAGGTCCTAATTCAGTCTGATTTGTGTTCTCATAAGGGGAACCCGGAACACAGAAAACACTAGGGACATGTGAACACAGGAGAAGTAAGGCTACGGGAGGACGCGGTGAGGCTACGGGAGGACGCGGTGAGGCTACGGGAGGACGCGGTGAGGCTACGGGAGGACGCGGTGAGGCTACGGGAGGACGCGGTGAGGCTACGGAGGACGCGGTGAGGCTACGGAGGACACGGTGAGGCTACGGGAGGACACGGTGAGGCTACGGAGGACACGGTGAGGCTACGGAGGACACGGTGAGGCTACAGAGGACAAAGTGAGAAGGTGCCCATTTCCAAAGAGGCCTCAGTCCCAGTCAAACCTTTATCCTGGACTTCCAGCCTTCAAAGCTGTGGGAAAATAAGTCTCTGCTGCTTAAGCCTCATTTGTGGCATTTTCTTATGGTGGCTTCTCAAGGAACACATCTCTCATCAACCAGGCAAACTGGAGGTGTGTGGAGGTGTGTGTATGGAGGTGTGTGTGTGTGGAGGTATGTGTGTGTGGAGGTGTGTGTGGGTGTGTGTGGGTGAAGAGGTGTGTGGAGGTGTGTGGAGGTGTATGTGGGTGTGTGGGGGGTGTGGAGGTGTGTGGAGGTGTGTGGAGGAACATCCAAGGAAGACCTGGGTGGCTCCAAAGCTTGAGCTGAGGCAATGGACAAGATAGTTTTCTTCATGGTACCTGAGTTTTGTCCACTTGCACCCTATTCAGACTTTTTTTTTTTTTTTTTTTTTTTTTGTCTTTTTTGAGACAGGGTCTCCCTGTAGCTCCAGCTGTCCTGGAACTCATTCTGTAGACCAGGCTGGCCTTGAACTGACAAAGATCCACCTGCCTCTGCCTCCCAGGTGCTAGGATTAAAGACGTGCACCACCATGCCCAGCCACCCTATTCAGACTTTCAAACTGGTTATATGGACTTTACTATGTAACAAACGTCATGAAGCTCATGCCGTGGCTGGATGAGACTTGGTGTACACTTGGCTTACCTTCAGTAGTTATCAGATCTCTTTCTATGTGGTTCCCCACACCCTAGTTGGCTTTATCTTCCTTCATACAGGGCGAGTAAAAGCTATTGTCCTTGGATAAGTGGGAAAGGGGAAGAGATATTCTCAATGGCTAACTCTTGAGTGAGCTTTTAAAATATCTTTTCCATGTTCCTGACCAAGTCTGTGGCTGCCCTGGAAAAATCACCCAGGGCTACAGGGGCAGCTTTGGCCAAGTCCTTCCAGCTTCATTTCAGCTGACCACCTCTGGCTCAGCTGTCCAACAGGACAGTGATCTGCTCTGGGGATTCTTGGCTAACCTTCATGCCTACTGAGGGTTTGCTTGGACTGCTTTTTTGGGTTTAAGGTTTTCAGATGCTAAGAAATCCCCTAAGTTGATGTCCTGCTCCAGGCTACTAGAGTGGTTGAGTGGACAGTTCTTAGGCCCTGAAACTGGCCACTAGACCACAGTATGATAAGCAAACCACGCCGTTTTCCTTATGGCCTTCCTCAGAACTACAATGTATGTGTATTCTCATCCTTCCCACTGGGACATGGACTACATGGAAATGGGCCCATGGTGCCGCTCAAATGATAGAGAGCCGTACAAACAACAGACCATTGGTAGCCACTGAAACCATTGGGCTAAACAAGCAGCTCCGGTGTGGGAGAAGGGGAGCAGTGGTGTAAGGCGAGTCCCTTCTTGCCACGTGAACGCAGCTGGAACCTGTCCGCTCCCAGGATGGTACAGACATTTCAGTCATTTCCAGTGATCATCAAAAAATAATAAGAAGCCGGGCATAGTGGTGCGTGCCTTTAGTCCCAGCACTCAGGAAACCAGCTTGGTCTACTGTTCCAGGTCAGCTGGGACCACAGAGACCCTGTATTGAAAAAAGAAAAAAACCAAAACCAAAACCAAAACCAAAACAAATGTGGCTGCCAGGGAGGGGACCTTGGGACTTGAAGAGCTTATATGGCTCTGAAAATAGGAACCCCAGGCCTGTGCGGTTTTCTATCTTTGCTTTATTTCTTCATCCACACATGGGCACTAAAGACACAGAGAGCTCTGCTTTTATACTCACAGTCATGAGAGTCACAGATGAATATTTACACAACAGTGAATAATAATAAAGTGGCCAGAATGTGAAGCATGAGCAAGATAGCATTACCCGTAATATGCCTTCCTGAGAGAACAGTGTCTCCTGAGAAACGAGGGGAGCCAGCATTCTGGAGAGAAGTCCTCAGCAAGCAGTCCTGCATATGTTTTCTCATGAGACTACTGTCTAGGCATACATGCTCAAGGTTACAGCTTAATTTACCAAACATATTTTTAAACCCTATTTCACAGTCCCTACAAAACAAAACAACAAAAACTAAGAAGGCAGGCAGTGTGAACTCTTAGAAATATGCCACAATTTCTACTCTACTAACTTTTTGGCTGTTTAAATGGTGTTTGAGGTGGGAATACAGGCACTGCCTAGGTGATGGGATATCAACATGACCATAGACAATTTGCTTCTGTTTACAGGAATTTTTTTTTTTTTTTTTTTTTTTGGTGTTTTCGAGACAGGGTCTCCCTATAGCCCCAGCTGTCCTGGAACTCATTCTGTAGACCAGGCTGGCCTTGAACTCACAAAGATCCACCTGCCTTTGCCTCCCAAGTGCTAGGATTAAAAGCGTGTGCCACCACGCCCGGCTAGGTACTTCTGAGATTATGGCTGTAACCACCCTTGCTGCTGCTGCTGCTGCTGCTGCTGCTTAGGCTTGCTGTGAGTTCTATCAGTGGTTTCCACCATGACACCACAGCTAGTCAATGTTTCTCCTAGCCCATGTCTTGCGTCCCTAAAATCTTGTTTTTGGACTCTCCATAAATCACTGGTGACCTATCAGCCACACTCTATAAAGGGAACTCATAGCTGACAAGAAATGTCTTGAGTATTCTGTGTTTGGAGGTCCCAGCCTCAAGGACTGACAGTAGGTCCTCTGACAGTAGGTCCTAGCCACCAGATGTTATCTACGATCTTGCTCTTACAAGTGGTGCGCCTCTTATCCAGACCCAAAGGACTGGGCTCAAAACTTGGTTCTTACCCATCCTGGTATCCCAAACCCCAACCTAAAAGGGCAAAGGGGCAGGTGAAGGATTACTGCCTGAGGCCACTGCCAAGTTCTAAGGCAACTGCACAAGTAAAGTAAAATATTAAGAGCATATGGATGGTATTGTACAGTTCTTTCAAAGATTCTCTACACTTTACCTCTTTTCTTAATAAAACATAGAAAACAACTTCAAAAATAAACAAAGCGGTGCACAGTAGCAGATAAAGCTTGTTTCCTAAAACAATAGCCTTCTCGGGTCCTTCTAGTGAAAGGAGGCCAAGAGTCAACACTGTGCTGATTTCCAGGGTAATCCCGGAATGCCCTATTACAGAGCATTCAACAAGGCAGGAATAGGTTGTCAGAGAAAGGTGGGGGGGGGGGGAGCCACTCAACATGAGCACACTTCAGAAGGTTGCAAAACAGCAGAAACCTGTAGCTTGACACCCCTCCTCCCACCCCAGTATCATCAGACAGATGGCAGGGGATTTAACCTTGCCCCTGACCACAAGGCCCATAGCTGAGGGAGGCTGTGAGAAGATTAAGCCCTGATCCTTTATCCATAGAAGCCTCTGACCCATTTCTCAGTCAGGAAAGGAAACTGCTGTGGTTCATTCAGTTACGCAGACAAGAGACTAACTAACCCACACAGGCAGTGTCAACAAGTGCTGTTTTTGTGGAGGAGGCAGCAGTGAGAACAGTGAGTATCAAGGTGAACCAGAGATGCATTACCAGGCAGCGGCTGTGCGTTAACAGGTGGGCAAAGTGTCAACCACATGTACCCTTCTTATATAAACAAGCTGCTGCCCCGCTTCCCCCACCCTGGGTTCCAACAGCACCGGCTCTACACAGCCCAGTGCTACCACACCAGATACACTTTCTAGGCTGTCCAAAAGGTGTTCTTCAGAAACATCACCTGCGCGCCACCTTGAGACCTTGCATCAGGGCATAAGAACAGGGGGTGAAGGCAGTGGGCTGTGACCCGAGGACACTGGAAGGAGTAAACTGCACCTCCTGGGAGAAGGGATAAGACCTGGGCGTCAGGAGTCTCGCCAACCGGAGGTTGTGGCTTCCTGAGCACGCGAGGCAACACCAGTTGGAACTCCAGGGGTCAGCTCCGGTGCCAGGGAACCTGCGAGGCTCCAGAGGAGGCCCCACAGGATAGCCTCACGGGGCGGGTCCAACCCGAGGTTCCACAGGGTGGCCCCTCTGCCGACTCGGGACTGGGACTACTGTTTGAGCTCTTTCTTTCCAGCCGCGCCACTGGCAGCTTGCGGGGTCAGCCCAGCCGACAAACTCTACTCCAGCGCCGACAGCGGCAGCTGGGGGGCCGAGTGGGCGGGGTCAGCCGCGGCAACAGGTGACCAGCCGCGCCCCGGGGAGCCTCTCTGCGCCGGGACCCAGAGCGGACCCTCTGTCCCCGAAGTCCCGCCGGTCGCCTGCCGCACTTACACACTCATGGGTCCACCGCTGGGCAGAACTGAAACTTTCTGGGGCTGAGCGGAAGAGTTCCCGAGAGCGGTGCCGCCGGCCATGACACACAGAGCCCACAAGACCGCGCCTGGACTACGACTCCCAGAATGCTTCACGAGACTAAGGCCTACAACTCCCATCTGGCCCATCACTGGCCCCCGGACTGCGACTGCCCTGTGCTCTGCCTAGCGGCAGCCTTACCCAAAAGCTCTTAACTAGCTTTGAGATCCACGAGGGTACTGAAGTCCAGTGGCTAATCCGGAACCTACTGCTGTCTGGTGTGAGCTGTGTCATCATGTACTGATTCTAAAGCCCGAAAACAGAATGTAAAATAGCTCATTAATGTTTTTGTATTGTTACGTGTTGATTTTTTACTTATTGAGCTAAATTTAAAAAATATATTTCTGGGCCTAAATTCTCAGTATTTGATCCCCCCCTTTATTAACATAAAATCAGTCCGGAGGTGCTGTAGAGGTGACCCAGCGGTTAACAGCTCTGATTGGTCTTGCAGAGGACTCTGAGTTTGGTTCCTAGTACCCAGATGGCAGCTAACAACTGTCCATAACTCCAATTCCAGGGGATCCAACACCATCTTCCAGCTCTGGGCATTGCACGATATGTGTACTTACATACAGGCAAAACACATATACATAAAGTAAAAATAAAAATTGTAGTGTATTTCTAAAATCAAAATCAGTGCTTGAAACTGTGTCAATGAACTACCTACCATGCTTAATTTCCTCAGCCCATTTCTATATATATATATATATATATATGTATATTTTATCAAATCTAGACCCATGTCCCCCCATCCCCCCACCCCACCAGAGCTCACGCATCTGCCAAACATGCTTTTCATTTCTTTCTCAGTCTTTCTCAATATTCTCTATGTGGAAGTTGACTGTTTTGAACAGAAGTTCACTGTTTCAGTCAGTTCTTTGATGCAGTCCTTTCTGTTGTTGTTGTTGTTGTTTCCAATATGCATCACTCCCAAGTGCTTTGGACAAAAGCTCAAGGGGCCATGCACAAGAGATACAACTAGGTAATTGGCACTAGCATCCACAGATGAGGGATACCATTCATCGTTTGTTTTTCTGGGACTGTGTTACTTCACTCAGCATGATGTCCTCTAGCTCCAGCCATTTTCCTGCAAAGCTCTTGATGTCTTTACTGCTGCATAGAACTCCATTGTGTAGATGTACCACATTTTCTCTATCCACTCATCAGTTGAGGGGCATTTGGGTTGGTTCCAGCTCCTTGCTATTGTGAAGAGAGCTGAAATAAACATGGCTGTGCATGTATCTCTGCGGTGGGGTGAGTCTTGAGGGTACATGCCTAGGAGTGGTATGGCTGAGTCGGGTGGCAAGTTCATTCCAAGTCTTCCAAGGGTTCTCCACACTGCTTTCCATAGTGGCTGTACGAATTTACATTCCCAGCAGCAGTGGAGGAGTGTTCCCCTTTCCCCACAACCTCTCCAGCACTTGGTATCATTTGTTTTCTTGATCCTAGCCAGTCTTATTGGAGTAAGATGATATCTTAAAGTGGTTTTGATTTGCATTTCCTTAATGATTAGTGATGTTGAACACTTCTTAAGGTGTTTCTCAGCCATCTCTAATTCCTCACTTGTGAAGTCTCTGTTCAGCTCTTTGCTCCATCTATTGAGTGGGTCATTCGTTTTCTTTCTTCTTTGTTTTTTGGAAAAGAGGAAGTCAAGCTATCCCTATTTGCTGATGATATGACTGTTTACTTAAGGGATGCTAAAAACTCCACCAGAAAACTCCTAGAAACGATTAACAGCTTCAGCAAAGTGGCAGGATACAAAATCAACCTAAAAAAAATCAATGGCCTTTCTTTACACCAACAACAAGCAACTGGAGAAAGAATTCAAAGAGACCTTCCCACTCAAAATAGCCTCAAAAACAATAAAATACCTAAGAACAAACCTAACCAAAGAAACCAAAGATCTCTACAACAAAAATTTTAAACCTTTAAAGAAAGAAATTGAAGAAGACATCAGAAGATGGAAAAACCTCCCACGCTCATGGATTGGGAATTAACATTATAAAAATGTCCATTCTACTGAAACTCTTGTATAGATTTAACGCAATCCCAATCAAAATCCCCAAGAGTTTCTTCACAGGCTTGGAAAAACAAAAGACCCCGAATAGCCAAAACAACCCTGAGCGAAAAGGGCTACACAGGGGAGATCTCTATACCAGACTTCAAACTATACTACAGGGCTATAGTCATAAAAACAGCCTGGTACTGGCACAAAAACAGACCTGTTGACCAATGGAACAAAACCAAAGATCCAAACCTGAGCACATACAATTTCAGCCATCTCATATTTGATGAGGGGGCCAAGAAGACACAATGGAGCAAAGACAGCATCTTCAGCAAGTGGTGTTGACAAAACTGGATCACCACTTGTAGAATGGAATTAAACCCCTACTTCTCACCCTGTACAAAAGTCAACTCCAGATGGATCAAAGACCTCAACGTGAAACCCCAAACTCTGAAGGTGATAGAAGAAAAAGTTGGCAGCAGACTACAAGACATAGGCGTAGGAAAAGACTTCCTAAATCAGACAGCAGCTGCACAAGAATTAAGGTTGACAATTGACAAATGGGACCTCATTAACCTCAAAGCTTCTGTACATCAAAAGAAACAGTCAAGGAAGTGAAGAGAAATCCCACAGAGTGGGAGGAAACCTTCGCTGCAGAAACATCTGACAAAGCATTGATTTCCAGAATATATAAACTACTCAGCCCATTTCTTGTATGTTGTGTATTGTAAAACACTGTGAAGTCTAACGAGCTGGTGCATTCCATAAGGACTATGGGTGGTGGTGCTAGAGAAAGAGGATTGTACACAGAAATGTCAGCCTGTGATTGGGTTCTGTTGCTCAACTCTGGCTGCCTACCTCACATTCCACCTAATTCTCACCATTTGAGCTAGAAGTGCCCATCCACCTGGAAGGCCTTTAGCGAGCTAGTGACATCAGAGAAGCCGGAGCATTACAGGATTTAAGGGTGGATTAATTAAACAAGAAATAGATTTCTTAGCTAACCTTAGTGTGTGGTATCCCATTTGTCATTTTCATGTTAGATGTACACAAAACAGCACATTAACTTGATGGAATTGTTAGATTCTGGATGGGAGTGAAAAGGAACCATCCAGACAGAATTAGAGGAAAACAAGAAAGAGAAGAGGTTGGAGGAGATGACAAAGGGAAATGAAAGATAGTCAACATATTGACCAAGGAAAAACTATTGCTCCAACCACAGTCTGACCAACTTTGGGGATGAGAGAGATTTCAAACAATCTTGTTTGAAACTTAGACCCAAAATGAGTTTACAAAGAAGCAGAAGGCATAGCGTGAACAGTCGTGTGTTATTTCATGGCAGTGACACATTCTGAGAGTTGCTAGTTAAGCAACTCAGTGTATACAGAATTAAGATGGCTACGATGACACTAGATGACACAATCTTGGGAAACTACAGCTGTATATGTGGTTTACCAGTTACCAAAATATTGCTGTGCAGCAGATGACTGTATATATGAAGACTCTATGATATGTGACATCCTAACCAAGAAAACCCTATGTAGCATTCTGCTTAAAACTCACCACAAGTCTATGATAAAAGTAGGATTCATTTCTGTACTTCAAAGATAAGGAGATCGAAATGCAAAGAGGTAAAGGACTTGTCTAAGCTTACTGGATAGTGAGTGAGGAGTGGAGGGTGCTAGAAGCTAGAATGGAGTTGGGGGCTCTTGAAGGGTCAGTTTTCTGTCTACCCAGCACATGTCAGCTATATGAAAGGAACTTCATAAATGTTAGGTCTGGGCTTCCCAGAATTCCAAGGGATACAGATGTCCACTTCCTCCAGAGGCTGTCAATCTTCTGATCTCTTCCCCTGTACCTGAGGTCCCGCCCTGTGGCTATAAAGGGGTGTGCCTCAGTCGCCATCTTGCTGTTGCTGCTACTACCCCACCATGTGCCAACAGGTAGTCAGCCCTGGCAATTCCTGAAGTAAATTATGTTCCCAGAGTGACTAAGCCTCACATGCCTGTCTTTTATCGGGGTTTGCCCCATTATAATCTAACATAATGGTGCCATGAACTGGGTTGATGGTTGAGATGTTTTGGGTCAGGTGTGGCTTGCTCACCAGATCTCCCCTCAAAAAGAGCCTAGCAATTTTTTTGCAACCCCCTGGGAATTGCCAGAAACGTATTTCTCTGGAGAACCAGCTTCCACATCTCACAATAAGGTTTGGGTAGTTTAGCTTGGAATTTAGTTTCTTTGTAGATAAAACACACTTAACCTCTCTGTTAGGGAAACTCAGCATATTCTTGTGTCCTGATCTGAATTCATATAAGATAACAAGGTGAGGTTCAGAATCAGCCAAACCAACATATCTCCTTTTCCTTACAGCCTGGTTAGCAGCAAGAAAAGCAGGAGAGAAATCTGTGCTTCCGAGGAAGCTGGCCTTACCTGTGGCCAAGGTGAGGGAAGAGACCTGCAAGTAATTGTTCCCATTCTCCAAGGGCTTTACATGTGTGTAACCATGTTTAGTTTTCTCCTTGCCTTAGTCTTATGACACATAATTATCCCCATTGAGCAAAAGGATTGGATGTTAAAGACCATCCTTGGCTGTACAGCAAGTTGGAGGACAGCTTGGAGTGTACTTGCACAGATTAAGATGGCTATGACAGTTCTAGACAGTATGATCATGTGGGAGCCTGTCTCAAAAAAGAGTATCAACAAATACTCATTGAGTGCTTACTGTTCTAGTATTTGATAACTGTTTCTGTAAAAGCCCAAATAATAAGTCCTTTAGCTTTTATGAATCACATTCTCTCAATTGCAACTGTGTAGCTCCTTACAATGCAAGTAGCCAAGGTCAATATATAATGAACGGGCATGACTGTGTTCCAGTACAACTTTATGTTGTTGTTGTTGTTGTTGTTGTTTTTTTGTCTTTTTGAGACAGGGTCTTCTTTAGTTCCAGCTGGCCTGGAGCTTGCTCTGTAGACCAGGCTGGCCTTGAGCTCACAGAGATCCGCCTGCCTCTGCCTCCCAAGTGCTAGGATTAAAAGCATGCACCACCACGCCCGATGTGATTAAGTTTTTTGTTGTTTTTTTTTTTTTGTTTTTGTTTTTTTTTTGTCTTTTTGCCAGTACAACTTTGTGAAAACATGCAGTAGGCTAGATAGGGCAATTTCCTCATCCAGGGCTTAGACTGCTCACTTTTATCAGTTGACAAAAGAGACGAAAATCCCTATTCTCATAGAATTTATATTTCAGAGGAGACAGACAACAAACATGAAAAAGAAGTAGATTGAGTAATACACTAGAGGGTTACACATACCACCATGGTGGAAAAAGAGCAGTGCAAAGAGAATCCAAGGCCGGGACTAAAGGGCAGGAGGGAAAGTATGTCTTAGAAGGTGATGTGTTACCAGACTCCAAGGTGAGAATGAATGACAGCTTTAGAACATGTTCACAAAGTGTAACAGCACTGTCATCCAGAGGTGTTTCCTCCCTCCCTGACGTACATGACCTGCTTGTATTCTGTGGATTGCAGAAGTGATTGATATCTAATTTCTGAGGCCAGGTTAGAACAGCACAGTTTCTTTCTACTAGTTTCTTTGGAATTGTTCTCTGTGGGAGGCAGATGATGTGTAAGAAGTTTGATTCTCTGAGAGCTGTTTGTTCAAATAGCCATATCTACAGCTAGCAGAGCTCCAGTTGGCAGTGGTATCATTTAACAGACCATGTTTGTTCCAGCTTAGACATTCACTCAGACAAGTCACACTGGTATCTGATTACAGTTTGTGGGTGAACTTGGGTGAAAACTGCCCCATGAGCCCTTCCTATATTCCTGATACACAAAATTATGACCAAAATCAAATAATGATCATTTGTTACACAGAAATGGTATATGGAATGGAAATTTAAAATGGAAATGAAAATTAATGGTATATGGAAATGGTAACATTATATGGAAATGATATATGGGATGGAAATTAAAAGTGAGATGGAAAGAGTAACTATCAGATTGTATTTTCAAAAGATAATCACAAAAATGTGTCATCCCACAATTTCGTCTATAGCGTGACCTTCTCTTCCATAAAGAGGGAGAATCTAACTTCTAGAGCTTTGAGTCTTCGTAGCTAGTTACTGGTTGTATCAACAGAGAATGGCAGAAGTGACACCTGAGACTTGGAAAGCTGAGTAGCAAAAGTGCTGCAGTCATCCCTCTGAACTCTCATGTAAGAAAGCTGACTACCCCAAGGCAGCCAGGCTTCAAGGAAGTCTACAAGTGAGGTGGCCAGGGAGTGAGCTTCAGGGATAACTGGAAGAATTTTAGGGGAAAAGAAGAGCCAATTCAGAGGCTTTGAGTCAAGTGCTTGCCTGGTAAAGTTAAGGGACCTCAAGGAGGCCAGCACAGCAGAATAGACAGAAAAACTTTGGAGACTTCAGGTGAGGCAGGTGTTGGAGAAGGGCTGGGAGGGAAATAGTTGAGTCATAAGACCCAGTCCAGAAGATGTGCTCACTGGTTTCAAGAGAATGGAAGGAACTAGCAATGACAGGAATCGCTCTGGCTTTAGCCAACTTTGTATTTTATTTTATTAGTTTGCTTCTGTGGTATGAAGATACTGTTGAAAATGTCAAAAAGGCCCGTAGTTACCCTTATGGGAAACAATGATAAGCCCCAAAGAGGTCTGTTTATCTGCAGCACAGAAAGTGTTAAGCTGTCTGAGAAACTAAATGAGGTAAGTGTGAAATGTCTCTCAAAAGAGTGAGATGGCCAGAAGAGATGGGAGGGTAAGCCACTGGAGCCGCACACTGAAAGCGATGAGCAGAATTTAATGAAAATTCTAAAGAGCATTCCAGACAGGTAAAAAAAAAAAACAAAAGATCTCAACTGTGTCCCGAAGAAGTGGATTTGTCAGTGTCCCAGTGAAACCTGCCAGTTAATGGTTTTCCTATCCTGAAATAAAGATTTATTAGGGTGATCTAAAGATTAAAATGAATTGTAAATAGAACAGGTTGATTACAGGAGCTAAAGAATTCGCTTTGAAAAGATTTGTGGTGCTAAAGCATCTACTGATCAGGAAGGAAGAAGCAGAGAAATTCACTGGCAAGTGGCCAAGGTTACTGCTGATAGAAATCTGATGCCAGAACAAGGCCACGGTGGTGAAGAAACACCATTTAGATACCACACTGGAAAGACACTGGCCCCAGCTGATGATGAGACACCTCCATGGGATTCAGGATGCTGAGGACAGAGTAATTGCAGGCAGGTGTCAACACAAAAGGCACACACAGCTGTGCACTTGCTGTGATAGTCACAGCCTGCATCCTCTGTTTTAGAGGACTGCTTGTCTTACCACCTGTTTATTCTAACAACAAACAAATGTGAACGAAAGTTCCTAGGAAACCTGGATTAAACGTTTAATTATTTTATTTTATTTTATTTTTTTCTGCATATGAGTGTACTGTCTGCACCCATGTTGTGCAATGCTGCAGAGGTCAGAAGAGGGCATCGGATTCCCCTAGAACTGGAGTTAAAGACAGTGCTTAGCTGCCATGTGGGTGCTGAGAATCAAACCCGGGTCCTCTGCAAGAGCAGTCAGCACTCTTAACTGCTGAGCCATCTCTCCAGCCCTGGATTAAACTTTTAATTGAACCTTTCTGTGAAGGCTCATCAACTCAGTGACTGTGGAGAATTTGGACAGTTGCAGGTCCAGAGCCTAATTTATCTTTTTTCTTGGGCTATTTTTAGCCCCTAAATAGCCACTCCTTGCCCACCTGTTTCTGACTTAACATACTATAACAATTAAAAATAAAAGAAAAAAAACTTTTGAAAGTATTAACTGGCAAACCACCAGCTCCCACCAACCAAAGTACTGAGTGCCCTCAGATAGCATCCGAGCCCTAGAGCTCAGCGTTCACTTTTGCTGTGATGACTTAAGGTTTCCACCAATGTATTTGAAAAGTGTCTTGATTTGACTTTTCTTTGTTCTGTTATAGAAACTTCATGAAACTGCTTCTATGCTGGAACATGGAATTTGGGGTAACCTGATTCTGCATTCCTGGGCCATGGTCACTCATATTTGGCTCCAGAATAAACTATTTCCTATCCCCTTTGGGGTGAAAGTTGTGCTTTTGCATCAACACAGACAACACAGATCACATAGGACCTTACTGGCCTTCCCTCCTTCCTTCCCCTCTTCTGCTTTCCCCTCCTCTTCCTTTCTGTCTTCTCTATGCCTTTTCCCTTTTCTGTCTTCTCTAAGCCTTTTCTTTTCCTCGTGGATGTGTGTGCAAACACTACCTACTGAGCTGTCTCACTGTTTTATTCCAGTCTTCATTGCTAGGTGCTAACTTGAAGGTAGGGCTCATTTGTCTTTGTCGAGAACTCCTGCAAACATGCTGTGCTGGATAGCTTTAGTGTCAACTTGACACACCTGGGTTGAGGGAGCCTCAATTGGGGAATTGGCTCCATTGGATTGGACTGTGGCCACATCTGTGGAGTATCGTCTGATTGTCTAGCAGTGTGGGAAGGCCCAGCCCACAATGGGTGGTGCCACCCTGGGCAGGTTGTTGTGTACCGTATAAGGAGGCAGGCTGGGCATGAGTCAGGGGAGCAAGCCAGTGAACAGCATTCTTCCATGGCTTGTGCTTCAGCTCCTGCCTCCAGGTTCCTGCCCTGAGTTCCTGCTTTGGGCTCCATGAGAGATGAACTGTGATGTAGGAGGTGTAAGCTGAATAAACCCTTTCCTCCCCAAGTTGGTGTCGGTCAGAGTGTTTTGTCACAGCAATGGAAGACAAACTAGAACACATGGGTTGTGTGCTGCAGAGAGCAGATGCTCCACAGATGTGGTCAGCGATGGAGTGAAGGTCTTCACGTCCTTTCTCACCCCTACCACTACAGTCTGCACACCTAGCCTTTGTCCATGTCTTTCCTTTAACCCTGGGTGATGCTCAAGGCTGGTTTTTCTGAACTGTTCAAATTAAGGAACCTGGCTGCCTTTTTTTCTCCTTTGGTCTCATTTTCGTGAAGGTTCTGTTGGGAATGGAGTAAGATCTTGGCTAGCCCAAGGTGGAGAGGGAAGATCTTCATTCAAAATAACATGACTCAAAACACATACGAGAGTCTCTTTCCCTCTTGAAATCCCCCAGTCTTCAAAATGGTTTTCAGTGGGGCATCGTGGCACATGCCTTTAATCCCAGCACTAGGGAGGCAGAGGCAGGTGGATCTCTGTGAGTTCAAGGTCAGCCTGGTCTACAGAGTGAGCTCCAGGCCAGCTGGGACTAAAGGGAGACCCTGTCTCAAAAACAAAACAAAACAAAAAGGTTCTTTATCTATCGGGATGCTGAAATTCCCTGCAGGGAATGTTACCAGTATTATTCATTCCCACAATAGGGGGCTGTATCTCAGAAAGTTTTTTTTTTTTCAGAAAGGTTCTTTTTTCAGAAAGATTCAAACAAGTCCTGGTGTTAGGTAGCTAGACCAGCTTTACTAGGCCTGGAGGGCAGTAAGGATGGGCTCTACCCATCCTCATAATCTACCTTGGACTGCAGCTCCCATTTCCCTGGCCCGCACACTAATTTTAGAGCAGGGAAACCCTCATAATTGCCCTTGGGCTTTGACACTGCATGAAAGGAGGGAGGAAGTATTACAATCGCTCTGCTAGACTTAAAATAAACATATAAAAGAAGGAAGGCTTGGAGGGAAGTAGGGCTTTGTTAAAGTCCATTAAGGGCAAGTTATTTCTTCCTGGTAAAGCATAGCTATTTTATGGCTTTATTTTTTATTTTTGTTTTATTCTTTAAAATCTACTATTATAGCCGGGCGTGGTGGCACACGCCTTTAATCCCAGCACTCGGGAGGCAGAGATAGCCAGATCTCTGTGAGTTCAAGGCCAGCCTGGTCTACAGAGCGAGCTCCAGTACTAGAAGGGAGACCCTGTCTCAAAAATACCCAAAAAAGGATAAAACTAAAAAAAAAAAAAAAAATCTATTATATGATTTTTTATGTGATTTTTGTTTTTGTTGTTATTGATTTTTTTGTTGTTGTTGTTAATAAAGGAATGAGATCTGGCTTCTACCACTGGCCTGAGTGGAGTGACATGCTAAACTGCCCAAAAGATTATAATGTTACTGGAAATCTTGGGGAGTCCCAGTGGAGGTACCACATGGCACCAGGGAAATTGGAGTCCCCTCTTGGGGTTCTTAGTCTTATTAACAAAATAATTTAAGGATGGACTCAGAAGGAAGCTCGAAGACAATTTTATTGAAGTTTAAAGGAACTTAAACAGGGCAGGCAAGGTGTAACTCTTAGCAGCTGTCACGGGGTGGACAGTGGGACAGCAGAAGAGAACAGGCCCTGTTGTTTCAGTCAAGCCAGGATGGAAGTCAGACACACAGTGGACAGGCAGCCACAGGGCAGGGAGAGGAGCTTCAAAGAAAGGCTGAAGCCCAAAGTGCTAGAAAAACCATGCTCAGGGGCTGGAGAGATGGCCTAGCGGTTAAGAGCACTGACTGCTCTTGCAGAGGACCTGGGTTCGATCCCCAGCACCCATTTGGCAGCTGAGAAACATCTGTAACTCGATTCCAGGAGAACTCCAGTTCCAGGGGAACCTGAGACCCTCTTCTGACCTCCACGGCATTGCACGACACAGGTGCACAAACCTACATGCAGACAGTACATTCATACACATAAAAAGTAAATAAAATTAAAAAAAAAAAAAAAAGAAAAAGGCTCAGAGCTGTGTGTAGTGGCACAGGCCTTTAGTCCCAGCAGTCAGGAGGTAGAAGCAGGCCAGCCCCTTCTACATAGCGAGTTCCAGGCCAGCTGGGGCTACAGAGATACACTTTCTCAAAAACAAAACAAAAATTCACAGACTAATGACTAGCTTCCGGCGGTGCTCTAGCTGACGAATAAAAGACTCATGCTCTGGCCTCTTAAGCTGAGCAAAGAACATGGAGGACCTGGCGCTGTTCTTGGGGAAGGAGTAGTTGAGCTCTTTATTTCGAGCTCGTAGATTTGGGGTAGTGGAAAAATATCGTATAAAAAGCCTTCCAGGATCCCAAAAAGCCACTTAGGTCGACTTATTCTTTAATTGGCTTTTCCACACAAAGCATCCTTGTACTCTTAGAGTTATCTGATAACCCGCCTTGACACCTGTCGCATTGCCCCCTGTTTTTATAGGACCCCTTGTCACATTAGGGGTGCTCTTAGTAATTTCCCCATGTGTTATCCAGTACATTAAAGGCCAACTTAACAACCTACCTGAGGTTGCAGCCAAAAGTATTCTGGTGCATCTTTGACTTCTTCCGCTAAGCTAGGCCCTCCAACCTCATTTTCTGTGAACAAATATTATGACAAACTTCCCCCTTAAAAACAACATAAAACAACAAACACAAACAAAGGGGGAGCTGTAGGGCCTGATGAATATTTATGGCTGAGTGATAAGAAGAGCTGGCATTCTTTATATCCCCAATAACCTTCTAATTGGATTTCATCCCAAAACCCTAGAAGGCCAGCAGGTAGATGTAGAACCAACTTCCATCCCATACTTCATATCAAGCGACATCTGCAGCCGCAGCTCCCAAGGGGAGGTGCCAGCTTGAAAATATGTAGCATTCCCTATATCTATCCTCCTTGCAGGCATTAGTCCCGCCCCAGTCCCTCTGGAAGAGTAGTGGCTCACAAGCACATAAAAATTAATCATCTATAGAGGCTAATGGTGGGTTTTTCTTGCATAAAACTTACCCATTGCGAATGCACTCACTTCTATGTCTGTTCCTACATTGGGTCCGGCTTCCCTGTCCAAGAGCCCAATAAAAAGATAAAAAGTGACTTTAGAACCTCCTGCCAATAGATGAGTTTTTGGCTTGCTCTGATAATATAGTAGGAAAATATCCAGGTCTCCGTCTTCTTGTGGATCTGATTTTTTCCCGAGGTTTTAATCGCCCTAACTCAGGTGAGGACACCAAGAAACTACTTGAATAGTGATTTTGCGCTCAATGATATACGTCGACTTCAAGAAATCTGACCTACGTAGCTCACTTCCCTCCTTAAAAGTGCCCCCAGCAGTGCAAAGCCAATGAGGCCAGACGCAATGAACTGCCAAATCCCTATAGAAGGTGCTCCTTGTGAAAGGCTGGTCGAGCAACTGGCTAGGCAAGGAACGCTCACATATCAGGGATGGAACACACACCCAGCCTTCAATTCCTACCTCGAATTATTTAACCACTAGGTGGCCCTAAGTCACCTAGTTTGGAACAAGCCCTCCCTTTAATAAAGACTCCTGTTTCTGTCAAGGGGCTTCTGAAACAGAGCATTAAAAGTTTTCAAAAACATACACTTTGGAGGTCCCTTTGTTCAATAAGCCTTTTTTCTTAACCACTAGTAAACCAGCCCTAATCTTCATGACTTTAGTTTCTCAGTAGCACCGTTTTTGCCCCTTCTTCTACTCTATCTACCAAAGCCCGTCTGATTTTATCCGTTGGGGATATTGTCTCTTTTTTGTGGCACACTATACCTTCTGGGTGTCTCTAAATAGAGCTCTTATTACCATAAATGGTCTTCATCTGTAAAATTCTACGTTACGGGGGCCTTATATCCTCGCTCTTATAGCACTGTCTCATGCTACTCACCGCACTATCACCAAAGCTCTCTCCCAGAGCTGCCGCGAATGGTGTTGGCATAAGTTGCTAAATTATAGCAACAGTTTGACCGTTTTTTTCTGGGCCTTTCACTGTCAGTCACTTCCCCTCCTTCACATTCCTTTCCCTGGTCCCCAAGCCTTCCCTGCCGCGGCGGAAATGCGGGGCTCTACCTTTATTGCCTGACTTATAGCGATCTTTCTACCATTGGCACTAACACTACCCCTATCTACACACCACGTGTCTGCGGTTAATTCCCCTGCCTTCGTTCCCTCTTTTCTACAGTTCATTTTTGCTCACAGCCCCCCTTAAGCATGTTGGACGCCTGGCTTTTTTTTCTTTTTCATTGTGTGTGTATTACGGTCGACTATCCCCCGGGACATCTTGTGCCTTTCCTAGGTCATTCTCCTTTTGTCACTTTATCGTAGACCTCTGTATATTTCCTCTTTGGTCTCCAGGCTGGCCAATACGATTGTCGGATTTGGAGCTCAAGGGAAATCACACATGCATTGTAAAAGTAAAATTATACCTTTTCCCTTCCTCTGTCTGACCACCATTCCTACGCAACGGTCGAGGCCACTTCTTTGTTTTCTGTTCGACCTCTGCTGTTACTCCGTGCATTACTTAATCATGTTTCCTGTCTATCCTCTTATCGGACCTCTCCCCTTTCTCCTTGGGATTTAGTCTTCCATCCCTTACTCCGTCAGGCTGCACGCGGCCACCATCAGCCTGAGGAGCTTGATTGGCGCACACCCTAAATCGCTATTGTGCTCTCTTTCCCATTAACTTACGGGCTCCTTACGCTTGCTCTCTCCTCTTCATGTGTGTTTTTCACGCATAATGGAGTATCCATCCTCTATAGTGGGTGGCCATTTCACTCTTGGTCATATATAGTATCACCACCATCAGTGTCCCTTATCCATTCAACCCTTATCGCCGTGGGTGGCTTCGCTGGGCCTTTGTCCCTTGCCATCACCGCTTCTGCACTTTCTTTGGCTTCACTCTGGTTTTCCAGATCTTTCTTCCAGCGCCTTGTGCGAATGCTTAGCACCGCACTCCCTGCCCGGATTCCTGTGCCATTTTATCCTCTGGGGTTTCCCCCACTCACAGCTTGTCTTCGTACCCGGAGTTCTCTACACGGCACATGGAGACACGCCAATCCTATAAGAGTGCTTTCCCGTGATCTTGCTTCACTCCCCCGAGGCTCGTTAGGCTGGGTGCAATGAGATCTCAACATTCCCTCCCTTCGTAATATCATACTGTCTGCCCCAGGCATTATACCTTCCTCTTCAATGCCCCACCAGGAGAGCCTTCCAGTAGCTCTAAGGTGCTTCCTTGAGAATTGTGAAGAGCGACCTGGCCACTGGCACCCACAGGGCTCCAAAGCCCCAAGGAGAAGAGGGACTACCAGCAGAATCCCCCTTTAGAGCCGTTTTTTTTCACTTCTGACTTCTCTCTAAGCACTCTACCTTTCTGGTACCCACCCTCTGTCTTTCGTCTGTTTGGTTTGTCTCTCAACTGCCGTCTTCGTCCCCAGGCACGACTCTTCTTTCTGTCTCTATCCCTGTGTTGGTTTTTTGCTCTTTTTTGTCTTCCTGGGAGTTCACACGTCGTACACCACCCGTCGCTGCCCCTCCTGGGAGGCTGCGCACTCCAGGGAACTGCTCCGTCTGGGTACGTGCTCAGGCCTGATTCTCCGTAGTCACTCTGGTTAGGTCCTGCAGCGCCAATGCAGTGCTGCTTCCCGGACGCTCGCCGGAACTGGTCTCACCGACTCCCCAGCGCTTGAGAGGGTTCGCAGGGTTGCCTCCTCGCCGCCGCCTCGCCCTCCCTTGGCACGCGTGCCGGCACACAGACTGGCTGGCATGCCATACGGGCTCAGCGCTCCCATCTGGCACTTGAGAAGCCTTGTGTCAGATAGTCCTACCCTCCGCCTTAGCAGTGCCATAGCCGGTCACTGCCCTTCCCTTTATTATTGAGGGTTGTGGTCTCCGTACCAGTTGAGGACGGTCCATCGCCGATCACCTACGTTTTCTTTCTTTGTTCCTTTCTCCGTCCTCATCCGCTTTGACTAGCACACACTAGTTTCCACTCGCAGTGACTAGATTTGCGCACAATACCATAAAAATACAAGAATTTAAAAGCGCTGCCGAGTTCTCCCTGAACTACCCTTTTATAGTCACCTGAGAATGTTTGTCTTTTGCACATACCATCTCTGCCCTCTGCCCTATGCCCAACTTATTCAATTGTGTGATGAGCCTTATGTCCTATCCTTCTCCGACCCAGGGGACCCCCTGCGTGCCACATGCACGCCTTGCCCACCGTGTTCTGCTGTCCCGCCCCGCTATGATCTTTCCCCATCGCTTCCGCCGTTCCTCCAGGCAGCCAGGAGGACTCTTCTCTAGCCTGGGCTTGCTACAGGTGTGTGGAGATAAGCCTATTCACGACTGAAAGAATTAGCACCAGCTGGAGTTGGTTGCTGGGTCCTTTATCATTAAGCATCTTTTTTTTGCACCAACACGGCGCCCCAGCGAGTCTGCACCTTCTTGAACTATCCCTGCCTTGTGCCGTCGCCTCAGGAGTTTAACATTTCAACGCTGGCGGGAGACGACGCGCCCTGTTCCGCTGCTGGTCACTGTGGCTATGAGTCTTTTTTTTTTCTTTTTTCTTTCTTTATTCCCTGTTATGTCTGTGTCGTGCGGTGGTCCTGTTGCTGTCGGTTTGGTGCCCTGTGGTAGTGCACTGCTAATGGAAGAGATTCCCACGCGGGCTCGCGTTGGCTTCCGCTGGACACTTTGAAGACTCTCCCCGCTGTTCTTCAGCCTCCACTACTGTGGTGGTGCTGGGGAAATATCCCCCCCTGGTCCTCTGCAACGCGCGTCGGTCCTTTCACTGCTGAGATAGAGAGAATACCATCTCTCGCGCCAGCCATACTGTGTGGTTCTGACTTTTATATCTCTACCTTGGCATCCTTTCCACCTCTGCGTCTGAGTTACACCTGCGTTTCCGTCGCCACGAGCACTTCCCTGCAGCCTCCCCGACCCACTGGGGCGAAGACGCTGGCACTTCTTGGGCTTTGACACTGTAGCTCTCCTCTCCGTCTACGAAACTCATTGCCTGGTCCTAACGTCCAATTCATATCACAGAACGCTCTTCCCACATTTTCCCACCGCCATACGTACTTCCCCGCCCTTTTGCGTTACTTCACCATCGTGGTGGGGCTGGGCGAGCTGGGCCTCGCAGGTTGGCAGTGCGACCGTTTCTGCGCGGCCCTGGCCGCCACCGCGCTGGTCACCACCACCTCCATATCACGGGGACTAGTCAACACAGTTCCGGAGAGCACTCGCCTGCCCCGCCTATTGTCTTTTTGCATAAAAGAACATTTCTGACAACTCTCTCGCCAGACGTTGACGACGACACGCGGTGCCTACCCGCCTCTTGCCTTGTCGCAGATAACAAAGTACTCATTCCTACCCCATCACCAGACATCATCTTCACTATTATTCCCACGTATTTTTTCACTGTGGTTCGACAACCACGCCGTTTCTTCTTGCGGACCCTCTGGTCTCCATGGAAGTTGCTGGTGTAAGCCGACGCTCTGACTTCTCTTCCCTGACCTGCTTGTCCGTTTCCCGGGTCTTTCTCACCGCAGCTTGTATTTCCTGCATTGGCCGCGTGCAAGTAATCTTCCTGGGATCTTCTCTGGCTGGCTGCTGCAGTTCCCACTGGGGGACGGAGTAGCGTTTTTGGCGCACGTAGGGAGGAAATGGGTAGATGGCCCACCATCGTGTGCCCGCCACCTGTGAGCCTGCGAAACCTAACTGGACGTTTCAGTTGTGTTGTCTCTTGTTCCACCATCTGTCTCCCCACCCTGCCTCCCTGTATGCTCCTCTGCGCACCAACCGTAATTTTGAATAGTCAGCACGATGTGCAAACATTTTGCCAATACATCAGACGGCTTAATCCTACTGTGATATAAAATCGGTACGCAATATGCTATTGTGAAGCGTGGCGTCCTTATATTAGTTCCTCTAAGGCTGCATCTGAGCCCCAATTCACTAATTGCAATTATTGGTATTCTCCCTCTCGTGCTAGATCTTGAGAATGCCACGACTACTTCTCTCTTTTCTGTACTGACGGCCAAAGGTGTTGATCACAGCCCACTTTCCAAGGATTGCGAAAAGTCTGATAAAACATTCTTCACAATATCGATAATCACACACCATCGGCAACGATAAATCGCGTACCGCTGCACCCCGCCGCGGTTGTGCTACGTCGTCCTGATTCTTGCCACTCCTCGATGTCCTACTGTATGCCCTGAGGCTGCGTCCTGTATTAGGGGCACTCACTTCGCTCGAAAAACACAGCCTTATATTCTTCGCTTTCGGTCTCCTTTGTTTTTTTGTTTTTTTTTTCTTCCTCTTTTGTTTCGTTTCTTTGGGTGTGTGTTTTCGTTGACTCCTCTGGTCAAAACCTGTATCTTTACCTGGATGGTGAGTTCGGTTCCTCCCTACTTTGAACACTTCTTTGAGATACGTTTTTTTCCCTCTTGTTCTTGATTTGTTGTTGGTTTATGCGCCTCTCTCTTTGGTGCCCACGCTTCACTCCCCGCCTGAACACACGCGCCCGCTGTTATAAGCTCCCAGTTGAGGTATGCCTCAGCTGTGCAGGATTTTCCCTTTGCTCTCAGTTGCAGAGAAAGCTGCAAACGGGGCCCCCCCATCGCTCCTGTGGGCACGGATGAAACCCTTCATCTGCTCCGAAAGCCTATTGCGCCCCGAATGGAGTTTTCTCATTCTTTGCCCCCTGGGCTTGGGCCTGCACGATTGTGATTGGCACCGTTTCCTCCTTCTGCCTTTCTCCTAGTGCCCGCATGTTGCTGGGGTCTCTGGCCCTCAGCCGTCTCTTGTTATGGGTCCCTTCCTACCATTCTTCCTCAAAACCATAGCATTTACCGTTAACTCGCCTTCTATGGCCACTGAACCCCGAGGCTCTCCTGGCGCTCCTTTGGGCTTTTCGCTCGCCTGCCCCTCAATAAGGGGTCCTCTCTTTCAGCCCCTGGCGCGAGACCGAGGCTCGGCACGTTCTATCCCGCGCGTCTCAACGCACTTGGTCCGACCGTTTCTTGCCTTGACCTGAGATTCTTCATCTGCTTCTGCTTGCGGAACCTGGGTCCGGCCGTTGGACCGGGTTTTTCCATGCTCGCGGTAGCTGTGGCTGGGTACCTACTCTTGAGGAGCTCAGGTTTCGCGCTGATTGTTAACCCGCTCGCATATCACTCTAACGGAGGCCTGCGTTAGCCCCCCGTCCGCCCCGCCGCCAACTTCCCCCGCACCCTGCACCGCCCTCGGGTGGCGCGGTGCCCTCCCGAGCTATGTTCTAAGGAGCCTGTGCAAAGGAAGGGCCCGGCATGCATGATGCTCCATGTAGCTTGGGACAGGAAGAGCACCTGCCTGTTGTGTGCCGGGCTTGAAGCTGCCTAACTGACCACCCTCTCATACGTCCACGACTTTCAGACTCGGTGCCACCCAAACGGTGGACGACTGTGTTGCCCACCATTGCAGGCTCTGGCAGCCTGTTAGGGCCAGCAGTGTGGCGACTCGTCTTGCAGGACGACCGCAACGCATGGGGGGCACTTGCCTTGAATACTTGTTGCGGTTCCGACCTGTCCCAGTCCCAGAACTTCTGAGGTTTCTGCATAATAATGACAGTGCATCTCAAACCATCAAAGCATGCCTTTGTTTCTTGATGTTTATTTTTATTCTGGCTAAAGAGATCCGTCCAATTTTTGCTACACAAAGATCCCTTATTCATTTACAGATTAATGTGTTTCTCTATGTACTAAGCATCCCAACTTAGGCCATATGGAGGTATAAATTACAGTATAGTAATTTAATTGGAGCCACACACTCTGCCCTTCCCTTCTGGTGGGATGATATACATGACCCATCTGAGCCTCGTTGGTTTTGAATGTACACAGCTAGCTGATAAGCCCTACCCATTGGTGTAAATTGAGTATACTCTACATTTTTACTTTTTGACTCAAGGCCCTGCTCATCATCCTTGAGGGGATGCTGTATTTCTTCCGCCTCCTTCTCTCATATTCTCTTACATTCTGAACGAGCACTCGTCCATCCCATGGTTGGTGACATCTTACTCTCCCAATAACTCGGATGATCCTTCGGCGTTATATCCCCAGTCCTATGCACTATGTTTGGCATGGACCTAGAGCTAAGTGGTACAACAGACATTGGTCCCTCCTCAATCAGTCCTCTCTATATATACCACACTCCTCGTGTTTTACGCTGGAGAGGTGCTCCTCAAATGTAACCAGAAGCCACACATGGAGAGAATCGAGATGCAAAGGTGACATACTGATTAATGACTTTGATACCTAGAAATATTTAACTATTGATTGCCCTCATGTGAGAGCTGAAAAGTAGTCCCAAAATCAGTAAGCCTCCTCTTGCCCTTACAACTACGATGGCTTTCGAGTGTCTCGAGGAACATCGGGAACTGTCCTAACAACAGATGCGAGTCTGTGACAATTCTAAAGGTCCAGGCCTCGTGATGTATCTCAGTAGTGCCCATCTGGTGGCTGAGGCCCGATGGATATTCCCGGCAGATTCCTTGCCCCCAGATACTCCGGAGTACCGTCGCTGGGGATCCCGAGGGTTGTCCAACGCACGGACCAAGACACAATCCTCCTTACTTAGAAGTGGGGATGCGGGCAGGACAAAGTTCAGCCTCAGGACCAGGATGTGGAGACCCCAGCTCATCCACTTCTCGGCCCTCGTTGTGCCTTGTAACTACTGCCTGCTTGGGCGGTACCTCTTATCCCTCCATTTGGGCGGGGCAATCCCTGCGAGTTGACAGGTGGGTCCCATACGACAGACTCCTTTTTTTTCTTCTTTGTTCTTTTTAACAGTTCCAGCTCAAAGTTTTGCTCTACCATCTCTAGATTACTCACACTCTAATGTCTGTGGTCCATTGGGCATTTGTATAGCATCCTAGCAACCAAGGCCCTATACACATAATCACTAGTATCCAAAAGGGGGCGGTAATTTAGCTACAAAAAAAATCAATAAATAGAAATAAATTAGGCAGATATTACAATCAGACTATAACTCTGCGAAGCTTTTTCTGAGTGTTCTTCTTTTCCCTCAAGTTTCTAAGGTTATGAAGAAGAATAAAAGCTCTTTTTCTAAAGTACAATCAAAACATCACTCCAAAACATGTCTTCAAGACCATAGTCGGAATGTATATTTAAATATCTTTTCACCTGCATGCCAGGTATGCACTGTATAATAGGGATTACTGTGAATCTCCTAAAATATATGTCTTGCAAATTAATCTAATAGTGTTTATTGGTTGAGACTTTGGTAAAACCTTGTAGTGTAAAGGTGTTGTACTATACGAATGTATTATTGGAGTAATAGTTAGGAAACTGCAAAAGAGCCTTTTACTTCACTGAAAATCCTCGGCATGGGCTGGGACACCGCCTGAACACCAGGGGAGAAAGACAATGAGATTTCATGGACTCTGTCTTGGGCGGTGGGGGCAGGTATTGGGACTGACGGAAACTACGGCGCCGATGAAATCTGGATTCAAATGAAAAGATTTTACTTTTTTCCCCAATGAGGAATCAAAAAAGGACAGTCAGATTTTCACCACAGGTTGTGAGAAACAGCAAGGGGTCAGGCTGGTCAGGTAACTGAGCTTCCTTATAAGTATGTGCTTTCTGTGCCAAAATCGAAGAATACACTCCCTATAATCTCCCTGCCTCACTTCTCACTTTTTATTAAAGTGGTCGTATGTGCACAGGCGCCTTTGGGAGTAATTAACTGTTTAAATTAACCCACTATTATTTTATGTTGGGTGAAATACCTGTGGCCTGGAAGTGGCGCCCCTAATCACCTAGGCTCCCGGGGACACAGGAAACTAAAAGTGTGCATAACAGTGGGCTTCTATGGCTTTACCCAAGGTGGACAACTGGCATACTGTTTGGTCGTAAAACATCCCAGCACTGGATGGTTGTGATCGTCATATTAAAGCTCAAAGTAACATCAGAGGAAAGAATTGCTGAGGTCTTGGATGAATAGCGACAAGTAAGAGTTGAGTCTGCTCGCCAATTGAGTGGTGGGGAAGACTGAGCCTACTCCGAACCTAACAAAAAGAGGCCCCGGGGGCAGAGTTTTTGGCAGCTTTCATAACTCCAATGGCAAGCAAATCGAGTCTTACCAATTACACCCGATCAATGTAAATATAAGATTTAAATAGACAAAATGAAAGATAAGTATAGCTGCAAGCAGGCTCCTAGCCCCACCATAGGCATTCATGGTGGGTTTTTTTTGCTTTCCTTTCCACCACAGAGAGCATTTTCACTTCAGGAAATACGAACTACGGCATCTCAGGAGGGTTGAGAGAACCTGGTCAGCCCACAAACCACAAAGCTAAAGATGCCAGCAAATAACTCTGGNAAACAGAACACAAAGAACAACAGCAGCAAATACTTAGAAAAGAGATAGAGGAAAAGGAAAGTTATGCTTTCTGAGTAATTCAGAAAAGTTATGCTTTCATGACTAATGTGCAGAAAATCAGACTTACAAAGTTGCCTAATTGCAGCTCTATAACTGACTGTGGTGGGGGTGGGAATTCTGGAGAGGAAAAGTACATTATCTCAGTAAAAGGATAATTATTCCTCCTATATCTTTGGCATGGCTAAGGGTGAACTGCTTATCTGAGGGGTGGTCTCTTGGCTGGGCGATTGACTGGACTGACTAGATTTAGTCTTCTGTGTTTTGGATGCTTTTCTATCAATGCCTAACAGGCCTCCACAAAGCCCTAATCAAGGCTATTGTAACAATAAGATTATAGAAACACGTGACCAGACTTTTCTTGGCAGTTAATCCAAGTGGGCCTGTTGATCAGCTGGACTGGAAAAAATTTACAGTGTGCCTGTCCTGTTTTTCCTCTCAAATTCAAATAAAATGGTCCTTTGAGTTTCCTTTAGTCTGTTTCAAAATTCTTTTATCTATGATACTAAGAAACAACAAGCAGGGCATGGAGGTGCTTGCCTTTAATCCTAGCACTTGGGAGGCAGAGGCAGGCAGATCTTTGTGAGTTCAAGGCCAGCCTGGTCTAGAGTGAGTTCCAGGACAGCTGGGGCTATAGGGAGACCCCCGTCTTGAAAAAAAAAAAAAAAAGAAACAACAAAAGAAGCCATGTGTCCCCAGCCACTTAGGACTTAGAGACAGAAGACTTGGGTGTCTATGCAGGGAAAAGATGGAGACACTAAACTAACTGTGTCACAAAGCCCCCAAGACAGACATGGGCTCCTCAAGCCAGTGTCCTTACCATCCCAAACCACACAGGCCTGTCCCACACTTTATTTTCCAGCCCTAAGCTTTAACTCAGGTTCTCTGGAAGTGTGCTTTTCAGAGCTGAGCAGCTAGGGCGATAACTCAGTGTGGCACACCACTTGCCTAACATACATGAGGGTGTGGATTGGGGCCCCAGTAACACAAAAAATAAATTACTTTAATACTCTTTAGTAAGGAAGGTAACCAAGACTGTGGACTGGGTGTTTATAAGTAAAAACCGCCCAGAAATGAGTGAATGCAGCAGCTCTGTGCACAGTACAGTGAGGCGCTTTGCTTTTTTGTTTGTTTGTTTGTTTTGGTCTTTTGACAGGGTCATCCCTTTAGCCCCAGTGTCCTGGAACTCACTCTGTAGACCAGGCTGGCCTTGAACTCACAAAGATCCGCCGCCTGCCGCTGCCTCAAGTGCTAGGATTAAAGGTGTGAGCCACCACGCCTGGCTGGTGCTTTGCTTTTGTGATACGATTTCATAGTAACTGATAGTAAGTACTTCGGCACACGTAACTTCATGTACACCCCATACAATGAGTGACTTTGTGATATTCGTTTTTCTGAGTTCTTTTTTTTTTTTTACATATGAAGAACCTAAGACCTCCAAAAGGCCCAAAGTTGTAGTGGGTAAAGAAAATACCTTGGGGGGTTGGAGAGATGGCCTAGTGGTTAAAGCTCCGACTGCTCTTGCAGAGAACCCGGGTTCGATCCCCGCCCCCACATGGCGGCTGCTGAGAACGTCTTAACTCCAATTCCAGGAGAACTCCAGTTCCAGGAAATCAAACACCCTCTTCTGACCTCTATGGCATTGCAGACACGTGGGCACAAACCACACTGGGTGCAACAACCACATGCATATAGTACATTCAAACACATAATTAATTAATTAAATAATAAAAAGGAAAGTACCTTGGGTGTGTCAGGTTGTGAGATCCAGAAACCATTGGAATGCAGAGACACCCATTGAGAATGTTGCCCAAGAACCTGCTGTACCAGGCATAGCCTTGGCTGGCTAAAGCAGGCCACCACCGATTACTCAGGAATCTTCCGCCTGCCGCTTCGCCCTTCTGGAAGCCAGATTCCAATTCGACCCACCCCACTCTCACTGAATCCACTGCCCCACCTTCTCCTTTAAATTCCCAAGCCAGACGCATTCTGTGCTTGGCTCTCTCTCTCTCCCCTGAGCCTAGCCCGCTGCCTTGAATTAAACTTTGCTCTGGAAACTTAGACCTCGTGGCCTTCATTCCAGGGGGGAGCGTGCCATAACCTTACAGGTTGGTGGTTTGAGCCCAGAGTTCAAATGCTGCAAGCCTTTTTGCAGTTTACTTTGAGGTTCTCTGTTACTAGATTTTATGTACTTGTGGGCTTTGTGTCCCACCAAAGGTGAGCTTCACAAATGCAAGCTGTCAGGAGTTCAACAAAGCTGAATCCCATAGGAGCAAGGCCATGCTTGGATTGGTAGACTCTAGTGAACAGCTTCATGGGAAGACCACTGGGCAGGACCTGATATGGGCAGGAAGAGGCAATGTAGGAAATATGGTAATAAAAAGGGGCCAAAAAGTGGTGTGCTGTCTGCAATACCAAGTGAGATACATAGAGGAATGTTGCATAGGGATGGTGGAATTAAGAGTCCTTTATTAATAGCTGTTTCGGTTGGAGAGGGGGCTAATGCCAAAAGAACTTTCCCCCAAGAGAAAGACAGGGTTTATAAAGCTCATAAAACAATTACATCATGCCAGGGTCAAAGTCAATAACCATAGTTGGGTCAGATCACCATAGTTACTGTACACCAGACCATGGGCAGGACAGTTTAACAAAGAGATTTTCATTTAAGTAAAAGTTTCAATAAGGAAAAAAGAAGTTTCTCAGAATTGCAGAAATAATGGCTCCTGGAGACGCAAGTAAGCTAGGAGGGACCTGCTGTCTGAGGTGCTATCTGGTTACTTATAAGTTTCCCATGACTGTAGAAACAATGTATTGCCCTGAAACCACCTGTATGAGACTTTTGCCTGGCTGGCACAGTGAGAATGCTGGGCAGAAACACGGTAAAGCAAAAGTCAGCTAGAAAAAAATGGAGTCAGCTTTGCCATTCCACTGTCCACTTGCTCAACCAAATGCAAACATTGCTAGATATTGAGGGCAGTCCTAAAGACTAGCCTGAGAGCGTTGCCTTTACCTGAGGCCATTTGCAATGTGGGGCTGTGCTGGGCTTAGGGATATGCTCTTTTTCAGGAATCAGTGAGCCTCCTTCCTTGTTGGTTCTGAGAGGGTGTGCAGAAGGGAATGCCGGGGAGTTTGTCCTTTAGAAATTATTCTCTTGAATGAGTGGCTGGAGGCCTGAAGTAGTGTCCAACACTTCTCTGACTGAAGTGAGATACAGGCAATGAGTCAAGTTGAGGAGAGACCGTGAGATACAGGCAATGAGTCAAGTTGAGGGAGACCGTGGTTTCTGTGGGTGGAGTGGGGAGGCTGTGGTCGGTGAAAGGCTGTTCTCAGAATGCAGTGCTCTGGATGCTCCTCTTCAGCAGCCCATCTCTTGTGCATCTCCTCTCCTCCTCCTCCTCCTCCCTCCCCGCTCCTCCCCCCCCCCCTCCTCCTCCCCTCCTCCACCTCCTCTCCTCCTCCCTTCCTCCTCTTCCTTTTTTGCTCCTTCTCCTCTTCCCCCTCTCCTTTTTCTTCCTCCCCCAAGGTTGGTTCTTTCCTCCTCTTTTTTAAAAATTAGAATTTTTTGCCCGGTGTAGTGGTGCACACCTTTAATCCCAGCCACTCAGAATCTCTGTGAGTGTTCAAGGCCAGCCTGGTCTACATAGCAAGTTCAGGACAGCTGAGGCTACAGGGGAACCCCTCTCAAAAAAAAAAAATTAGAGTAGTTTGAATGTAGAATACAAAGAAATAGGCTTGATTATGACAGTTTTGTGATATATAGTTTTTTTTTCTATTCATCCCCCCCCATCTCCTTCCCCTCAATGGTCTCCTTCTGCCTTTCAGGTCATATTTATCCTGTTTCCACTCTCCTCCTCTTCCTCTTCCTTAAGATCTCTTTTTCACCTTTCATGGTCCCTTTTCTAATTTCACTACCTACATCCACCTGTGCATATATTCACATTAAAATCTAAGTTCCACATATGAGAGAAAACATGCAGTATTTGTCTTTCAGAGCCTGGCTTATTCATTCCCATAGCAATTTTCAGTTCCATGTATTTTATTTCATTTTCTTTACTACCAGAATAAATTGTAATTGTGCGATGAACCACATTTTCTTTATCCATTCCTCTGTTGCTGGGCGTTTAAGCAGCTTCTGTTATTAGTTATTATGAACAATGCATCTGGTACATCTACCATATGCCCTACCTTACCATTCACAGCTCTCTCATTGGACATCTTCCTGTGGATACTTAAAGAATAAATTGGCAAAGACTCTTGATTTAAGAGTGTACTGGGAGCTCTGTGACAGACGCCTGAACATCATTAGACATATCAAAAGACATGGGATTGTGTTCAATGAAGTGCTCCCAGGGAGATGCGTTGAAAGAGATACTTATTTTGGGAAGCAAAGGGTGAGGAAGGGATGGGCAAGACGGAGTCAGCCTTTCAGGGGCATGGTGCCTGGGGATATACAGCCTCCAGTTCTGCTTTCTACAAAGTTTAAGTTCAAAACCAAAGGTGCTTTGGTTTGGCCAAGCGGGTGTGTGAGCTGGGTTTCTCTGCCCTATGTTCCCTGAGTCAGCCTACCCTCTAAATAAAGCGAGCACAAAATTTGAGCATAATTTGGAAGAGTGCTGACAAACACCTAAACACTTACCAAGTAATAATAGGCCTAGCTCTGATCACTGAATTTATTTATGAATCTCCTTCCCTCAGTTTCTTCTATCAATGGTGAGTGATGGCCCCATCTATGGGTTGGCAAGTCCCTGGAACCTTATCTCTTGCCAGCTATTCCACCTGTCTTCTCCAGCAGGTGTATTTAATTTTATGATTAAAACCAGACCCTTGCTCTTTCCTAGACAGTCATTACTTTTCTCCAGGCTGGCTACCCAGTGAAAATAGAGATCAAAGTTGTATCTAGAGCCGAAAAGGGGAAATGTCCTACATTATCTAGGTCACCAAGCAGCTCTATCTGTAATAGTGATTGTTTTATTCCATAAGTGTATACTGAATGCCTTTTACATGAAGTCTTGCTCAAGGGACCGTGGAAGAATTTGGGGCCTCCGCAATGACCTAGTTGTAAGTATTTCTTGTGCACGTCCCCTTGACTTTTTGTCCAAAGCAGTTGACCGTATGCAGAAGGGAAGCTACTGAAATGAATGGAGCTCTGGCAGACTTCAGAGACATGTCCATACAGGCTGAGAACCACCATAAACCACAAGAAAGGAAAACATCCAGAATTCCAACTGACCCTCACCTCCACCAAATCTCCATCACACTTTCCAGTTCTCAAGGGCAAACAAGGAAGCTATTCACTATTCCATCTACTTTTCTTTCCTCCCTTATTCCCCCTTTTAATGAGACTTTCATTAGTGCTTTTATTATTTTCATACTTTAAAAATTTTTTTATTCTTTATTCCCCTTCACACACTTACCTAATTCTGTTTATGCATTTTTCTCATTATTAGGCAATCTTTTGTTTTCTTCTTTGGCTTTCTGGTAGTTACTTTCCCCTTTTTTCCTGCTATATCATAATAGTATTTTAGTTTATCTTGTTGCTTTATAGAACTTTTATGTTTTAAATTTTTATTCCCTTTCTTATATTTATCTAATATTGGTTATACATTTTTCTGAGTAATGGGAAAATAATTTTTTCTTTTCCTTTTTCTAATCTTTTGGATATTTTCTTCTCAGTCAAATATTCTTCTCCAATCTTCTTTTTCCTTTTACTATTTTTTTTTTTTTGCTTCTTTTCTGTTTTTCTACTTTTCCTGGTTCTTTCCTTTATCTTATCCAGTTACTATTTTCCTATTTCCCCTAAACAGTTTTCAATCTTACAGTATACTGTACATTAATTTTGTCCTTTTGTGTACTTTGGTGACTGGTGACATGCTAGAGGGATTAAAGTTATTTTGAGGGTATTTCTCATCTTTCATGGGTTGATGTCATTGCTTCTGCAATAGTTTGTTTTCTAGTCATTGAGTGGTAATGAAGACTGACTCCTCAAGAGTAGACTGCTCAATAAGCAGACCCTGAAATAAAACTGCAAAACACATACAAACCAACATATGTGTAAATCCCAACATGGAAACATAAGGATGTGACTCCCAACAGATTATAACTTTTCAACTACCAAATTCAAAGACATTGAAATAGGTTAAATGACAGGTAAGATTTCAAAATCTATTAGTAAAAATGACACAATGAAATCCAGGAGACCCCCAAATAAATAGCCAAATGATGATTCTCAGGTTCTTAGAAAAGCAAGGACAACTTCGACACCTGAGATCAGAAGATGCCAAGAAATGATAAAGATAGGACAGAAATTAGAGACTAAAGGGACAATACATAGAATTGATAAAATAGTCTTTGAAAAATAAACAAGATTGACAAAACCATAGCCAATCTAACTAAAAGAACAAGAGACCGAAATTAATAAAATAAAAGATGAAGGAGGAGGGGGTTTTACAAGAGATGACTGTGAAATCCAGAAGCTCATTAGAGAATACTAAAATTTAAAATAATAAAATATTTGTTTTGGTCTTTTCAAGACAGGGTCTCCCTGTAGTCCCAGCTGTTCTGGAACTCACTCTGTAGACTAGGCTGGCCTTGAACTCACAAAGATCCACCTACCTCTGCCTCCCAAGTGCTAGGATTAAAGGCATGTGCCACCAACACCCAGCTAAAATACTAAAATATTTTTAAAAGAAAATGTATACTCCAAGAAATTGGTAAGTGTAGAAAAAATGGGGCTGGAGAGATGGCCTAGTGGTTAAGAGCTCCTACTGCTCTTGCAGAGGACCCGGGTTCGATCCCCAGCACCCACATGGCGGCTGAGAACTGTCTGTAACTCCAATTCCAGGAGAACTCCAGTTCCAGGGGAATCTAACACCCTCTTCTGACCTCTATGGCATTGCACGACCTGGGTGCACAAACCTACCTGGGTGCACAAACCAACATGCAGATAGTACATTCAAACACATAATTAATTAATTAAATAATAAAAAGGAAAGTACCTTGGGTTGTGTCAGGTTGTGAGCTCCAGAAGCCCATTGGAATGCAGAGACACCCATTGGAATGTTGCCCAAGAACCTGCTGTACCAGGCATAGCCTTTGGCTATGCTAAAGCAGGCCACCACCGATTACTCAGGAATCTTCCGCCTCGCCCTTCGCCCTTCGGAAGCCAGATTCCAGATTCCGACCCACCCCACTCTCACTGCATCCCACTCCCACCTTCTTCCTTAAATTCCCAAGCCAGACGCCATTCTGTGCTTGGCTCTCTCTCTCCCCTGAGCCTAGCCCCAGCTACCCTGAATTAAACTTTGCTCCGAAAAACTTAGACCTCGTGGCCTTTCATTCCAGGGGGGAGCGTGCCATAACCTTACAGGTTGGTGGTTTGAGCCCAGAGTTCAAATGCTGCAAGCCTTTTTGCAGTTTACTTTGAGGTTCTCTGTTACTAGATTTTATGTACTTGTGGGCTTTGTGTCCCACCAAAGGTGAGCTTCACAAATGCAAGCTGTCAGGAGTTCAACAAAGCTGAATCCCATAGGAGCAAGGCCATGCTTGGATTGGTAGACTCTAGTGAACAGCTTCATGGGAAGACCACTGGGCAGGACCTGATATGGGCAGGAAGAGGCAATGTAGGAAATATGGTAATAAAAAGGGGCCAAAAAGTGGTGTGCTGTCTGCAATACCAAGTGAGATACATAGAGGAATGTTGCATAGGGATGGTGGAATTAAGAGTCCTTTATTAATAGCTGTCGGTTGGAGAGGGGGCTAATGCCAAAAGAACTTTTGGCCCCAAGGAGAAGAGCAGGGTTTATAAAGCTTAAAATCAGAATTACATCATGCCAGGGGCAAAGTCAATAACCATAGTTGGGTCAGATCACCATAGTTACTTACACCAGACCATGGGCAGGACAGTTTAACAAAGAGATTTTCAGTTAAGTAAAAGTTTCAATAAGGAAAAAAGAAGTTTCTCAGAATTGCAGAAATAATGGGCTCCGTGGAGACGCAAGTAGAGCTGGGAGGACCTGCTGTCTGGATGTGCTATCTGGTTACTTATAAGTTTCCCATGACTGTAGAAACAATGTATTCCCTGAAACCACCTGTATGAGACTTTTGCCTGGCTGGCTACAGTGGGAATGGCTGGGCAGAAACACAGGGTAAAGCAAAAGTCAGCTAGAAAAAAATGGAGTCAGCTTTGCCATTCCACTGTCCACTTGCTCAACCAAATGCAAACATTGCTAGATATTGAGGGCAGTCCTAAAGACTAGCCTGAGAGCGTTGCCTTTACCTGAGGCCATTTGCAATGTGGGGCTGTGCTGGGCTTAGGGATATGCTCTTTTTCAGGAATCAGTGAGCCTCCTTCCT
This sequence comes from Rhizomys pruinosus, assembly GCA_009823505.1. NCBI lineage: Eukaryota > Metazoa > Chordata > Mammalia > Rodentia > Spalacidae > Rhizomys > Rhizomys pruinosus. The sequence continues at coordinate 2,315,498 of VZQC01000091.1, read as the reverse complement.
TGTTGGTTCTGAGAGGGTGTGCAGAAGGGAATGCCGGGGAGTTTGTCCTTTAGAAATTATTCTCTTGAATGAGTGGCTGGAGGCCTGAAGTAGTGTCCAACACTTCTCTGACTGAAGTGAGATACAGGCAATGAGTCAAGTTGAGGAGAGACCGTGAGATACAGGCAATGAGTCAAGTTGAGGGAGACCGTGGTTTCTGTGGGTGGAGTGGGGAGGCTGTGGTCGGTGAAAGGCTGTTCTCAGAATGCAGTGCTCTGGATGCTCCTCTTCAGCAGCCCTATCTGTGGGATCATCATCTCCTCCTCCTCCTCCTCCTCCTCCTCCTCCTCCTCCTCCTCCTCCTCCTCCACCTCCTCCTCCTCCTCCTCCTCCTCTTCCTTCTCCTCTTCCTCCTCTTCCTGCTCCTTCTCCTCTTCCCCCTCCTCCTTTTCTTCTTCCTCCCCTCAAGTTTGTTCTTTCCTCCTCTTTTTTAAAAATTAGAATTTTTTGCCCGGTGTAGTGGTGCACACCTTTAATCCCAGCACTCAGGAGGATCTCTGTGAGTTCAAGGCCAGCCTGGTCTACATAGCAAGTTCAAGGACAGCTGAGGCTACAGGGGAACCCCGTCTCAAAAAAAAAAAAATTAGAGTATTTTGAAGTTAGAATACAAAGAAATAGGCTTGATTATGACAGTTTTGTATATAGTTTTTTTTTCTATTCATCCCCCCCCATCTCCTTCCTCCTCAATGGTCTCCTTCTGCTTTCATGTCATATTTATCCTGTTTCCACTCTCCTCCTCTTCCTCTTCCTTAAGATCTCTTTTTCACCTTTCATGGTCCCTTTTCTAATTTCACTACCTACATCCACCTGTGCATATATTCACATTAAAATCTAAGTTCCACATATGGAAGAAAACATGCAGTATTTGTCTTTCAGAGCCTGGCTTATTTCATTTACCATAGCAATTTTCAGTTCCATGTATTTTATTTCATTTTCTTTACTACCGAATAAAATTGTAATGTGTCGATGAACCACATTTTCTTTATCCATTCCTCTGTTGCTGGGCGTTTAAGCAGCTTCTGTTATTAGTTATTATGAACAATGCATCTGGTACATCTACCATATGCCCTACCTTACCATTCACAGCTCTCTCATTGGACATCTTCCTGTGGATACTTAAAGAATAAATTGGCAAAGACTCTTGATTTAAGAGTGTACTGGGAGCTCTGTGACAGACGCCTGAACATCATTAGACATATCAAAAGACATGGGATTGTGTTCAATGAAGTGCTCCCAGGGAGATGCGTTGAAAGAGATACTTATTTTGGGAAGCAAAGGGTGAGGAAGGGATGGGCAAGACGGAGTCAGCCTTTCAGGGGCATGGTGCCTGGGGATATACAGCCTCCAGTTCTGCTTTCTACAAAGTTTAAGTTCAAAACCAAAGGTGCTTTGGTTTGGCCAAGCGGGTGTGTGAGCTGGGTTTCTCTGCCCTATGTTCCCTGAGTCAGCCTACCCTCTAAATAAAAGCTGAGCACAATTGTCATAATTTGAAAGAGTGCTGACAAACTACCTTTACCAAGGGCTAATAATAGGCCTAGCTCTGATCACTGAATTTATTTATGAATCTCCTTCCCTCAGTTTCTTCTATCAATGGTGAGTGATGGCCCCATCTATGGGTTGGCAAGTCCCTGGAACCTTATCTCTTGCCAGCTATTCCACCTGTCTTCTCCAGCAGGTGTATTTAATTTTATGATTAAAACCAGACCCTTGCTCTTTCCTAGACAGTCATTAGCTTTCTCCAGGGCTGGCTACCCAGTGGAAAATAGAATAACAAAGTTGTATCTAGAGCAGAAGGGGAAAATGTCCTACAAGTTATCTAGGGTCCAACCAGCAGCTCTATCTGTAATAGTGATTGTTTTATTCCATAAGTGTATACTGAATGCCTTTTACATGAAGTCTTGCTCAAGGGACCGTGGAAGAATTTGGGGCCTCCCAATTACCTAGTTGTAAGTATTTCTTGTGCACGGCCCCTTGAGCTTTTGTCCTAGCAGTTGGGAGTGATGCATATTGGAAACAACAATAACAACAACAACAACAACAGAAAGGACTGCATCAAAGACCTGACTGAAACAATGAACTTCTGCTCAAAACAGTCAACTTCCACATGGAGAATTTTGAGAAAGACTGAGAAAGAGATGAAAAGCATGTTTGGCAGAATACATGAGCATTGGGGCCTCCATTTTCAAGGAGTTGTAGCTACGCGTTCCTCACTATGGCAAATGCCAGAAGCACATGGGAAGTGTTTTCCAGTCCCCATCCAGAGTGGTCTCAGGCCCACAGATTGGGCCTGAGTCTTTGTAGAGTCACTTGTATCCATGATCTTGGGCAGTGTAAGGAGGCAGACCCATACTATGCTATCTGGAAGGCAAGGTTGAGTATAGCCATTGCCACAGAGAGAACTTATCCATGTGCTCTGAGAATGTGGCCTAGGAAAGAGGTTAATGTTTATAGAGAATTAACATTAAGAACCTCCTGGCACGATGGTAGCACATCTGACTCCAGACAAACAATATTAAAATGTGTTCATGGTCTGCCACCCCAAAGAGCACAAATTTGAAGGGTAATGACAGCTGTCATTCTTTGGTTTCTATAACAAAACACCAGGGCTCAAGGCCAGGTTCCTGCCCTCAAGCAGTGACATGGACATCCACGTGTGTAACAATAATAGCAGATAGTGTGAGAAGTGCCCCTGGAGTGGGACAGAGTACCACAGCACTCTGATTTGCCTGCTGGTGAGCTTCCTGGAACTCTTCTTTCAGCTGCAGCTTGGAGGATGGGATGGAGAAGGGCCAGGGCTTTAGACTCCCTTAATAGCATGACGAAAGCCCAGAGCCAGGAGGCTAGAGAGGAGGGTGCTAGAAGAAAGCCAGTTGTCTTTTGTGTTAAATCCACGGGGCTTAGAATGGAATAAGAATAGAAAAATTTGGGGATATCAGTGGTACAGGCTTTGAAAGTCTTGCTGAGGTGTTTTCCCTTTATTTATAAGCATTTATAAACAATATGAGGCTAAGAAGGGCTTCAAAGTCTCCTGGACGACCTGGTTGTGAAAAAGAGGAGGAGCAGGAATATGTGAAGAAGGTAGCCCATATTGGGCTGGAGGGATAGTGTAGCTGTCAAAGAGGCTAAGAACTGCAAAAAAAAAGAAGGTAGCACATATTGCTTTCATTATATATGGGCTAAATATTTCAAGGCCATTTTATTATTTTTTTTTCTTTTTTTAACAGAATTTTTATTATAGTGAAAATCATTACATCCAAATAATGCTTCATGGACTAGTTAAGGCTGTATGATATATACATATCCACAATCAGGCTGAAATTCTTTTCATTCTATAGATTGGAACCAGGCCTTGATTCAAGCATGAGAGCTTCAAAGCAAGGTTAAAGGCCAGTTTGTGTGCCAGCAGCTGTTGCCAGGATACAGAACTATCATTTGCCTGGTGGGTTTTCAGGATCTAGATTTCATTCTGACTGTAGGGATGTCATTACTCATGTCTTGAGGGCAGTTTCATCCAGTAATCACTGAGTAGCACAGAACCAGTCCCCTACAAAGTGAACAAATCAGCTGGAACAACTCCTTGTACCTGCATCCTCACTGCACAACTATTACACACGGTGAAGCCTCCCCAAAGCATGGAAATCATTCCATGTAGGACCTTCTGACAAATCGTCGATAAGCAATCCGTGTCTAATAAGCGAGAGACTGAATGAAGAGCTCAGAGTCTAAGGAGTGTTCTGGATGGCAATATCAAATGCTCAGCTGGAAGCCGCTTTGCCACGGGTGTCATGCCCTCCCTTCCCGGCCTTGCAGGGTTGCAGGCATCTCCACTGTTCTGTCTTCTGCAGTGCGCCTTCTGGATCCACTTTTCTGTGCTCTGCTCAACTCCCCTGGCCACCTCCCTGTGCCCTTCTCCTCTCCTCTCAGTAGAAGGAGGGGCCCTCATAGCCAAAGGATCCAGGACCGTGGGGAAACTGGGCAGCACTGGCTGTCTGCTGCCGGCTAAGCCAGACCTGTTGGAGGAGACTTTTGAGGTGTCTGCGGAACTTGACCCCGACGAAGACATAGAGCACCGGGTTGAAGCAGCAGTGGGAAAAGGCCAACTTGCGGCAGAGGAGCAGAGCAACTTCCAGGCGCTGGTTGATCTCACAGCTCTGGATGATCCCGGTTTTCAGCAGTGTCTGCAGGAAGAGTATAACGTTGTAAGGCGCCCAGCTGAGGAAGTATGCTGCCACGATGGTGAAGATGAGCCTGACGGTCCGGTGTCGCTTTCTGGACCTCGAGCGGAACAAGGTCCTGAGAATCTGCACATAGCAGAACAGGATGACCCCCATGGAGAGCAGAAAGAAGATGTTGTGTTGGTAGACTGAGGTTAAGTACCCATGAAGTTCAGAATAAATACAGTCTGAGGAAATCACCTTGTGGAAGATGGCATCCGGGATGGAGGATAGGATACTGGCTGCCCATACAGATGATGTCACCAGCATGCGGCAACGGAAGGTGTGGATGCCCAAGGTGGAGAGGGGGCTTACCACCGACAGATAGCGATGGACGGTCATGATGGTGAGGAAGAAGATGCTGCTGTAGAGGCTGACGGAGAAGATCATGTTGAGGAGCTTGCAGAGGAAGTCGCCCAGCATCCAACCCCAGAGTGTTGCTGAGACCCACACAGGCAGTAGGCAAGAGAACATTAGGTCTGAGAGGCACAGGTTGAGGATGAAGATGTTGGTGAGTGACTCTAGGTTCTCATACTTCACCAGGACCCACAACACCAGGCTGTTACCCACCAGGCTGAGGACTAACACCACAGAGTACAAGATGGTGATGGACAAGGTGGCAAAGAGGATGGTCTGGCTCTCACACAGAAGGCTTTCTTGTTCATATTCGAAAGTGCCAAGCTCAAAGACTGTTGAGGTCTCCATGGGGACCCAGGCAGCATCGGTACTGAGAGCATCTGAAATGGTAGACATATGGGGTTTAAAGCCATATGGTTGCACTAGAGGTGATTAGGACCCATATTACAAAAACGTAAAGTCCGCAGTCCAGCTTTCACTGGCAAACTATATGATGAGATTGAGAACTTATGCCAGAACATAGTCATTAAGCATTTTGATAAGTTTGGCAAACATTTTTCCTTTCCATAGCAAGAGTTTCTTTGTGAAAGATGCATGACATTGATTTACATTCTGTCACAGCCTCATTTCTCCTTACAGACTGGCCACTGAGCAGTCTTAAGATAGCAGTTTCCCAGTAGATGTAGGAGAAAAAGAAGTGGAACTGGACTCAAAGCCTTGAGATCATAGTGGGCCCCAGATATTTTGTGCCCTCGGGCAAATTATTTAACCTCTCTAAATCTTAGTTGCTTGTGTATGAAAAGGTTAATGATCCCAGAATCATTCATTCAATTATTCAATAAATGACTGGAGAGCATTTACTGCATTCCCATCTTCCCCGTCCCTTCATTTCCTCCCTTCCTATTCTTCCCCCCACGAATTGCTCAAGTCCTGATGGCAAAAATGGTGTTAGGAAATATGCTCTTTCTTGGAATAACTTAGAAAAATGAGGAGGCAGACAAGGCCAAACAATGCCAAGGTTGCAGTTGAAATTCTGAAAGACCAAATCCTTGCTCACACAGAGGATTAACTTTCAGGGCAGAAAGCTCTAACAGTTGAGAGTTTGGTTTAGTATGTCTTCTAGAGTCAGGCAAGTGCCTGGAAGCAGGTAAGGCAGAAAGCATCTAAGAAAACTGTACTGAGCCAAACTTACACAACTCTCTCTCTGCTAGCTGAGTACTAGAAACAGTGAGATAAGGCTGAGGGAGCATCGAGAGGAGCCAGAATTTTCATTGCAATAGGTCACTGAGGCCTTCAGGCCTTAGAAAGCTGCTTGAGCCAAGTAAGTATGTTCCCATCATCTGCTATGTAGTAGGACTATACCCACAAGCTGTAGTAACTGTTATGGGCCCCTGACTTTTGGTGGGGCATGTCTACTTCCATTTCATAGGATAGGAAAGTGGTCCAGCCTGATGAAATTACCTCATTGTTACCAAACCAGAAACCTGCGCACAGCTAAGACTTCAAGTCACACTCCTATGTCCTTGTATTTTGAGGAAGATAAGTGGGGAAATAACCTGAGTTTCTCATGTATTAAGATTGGAGGAAACATGGAACTAGAAGGTATTATGTTAAGTGAAGTAACACAGTCCCAGAAAAACAAACGACGAATGGTTATCTCTCATCTGTGGATGCTAGTGCCAATTACCTAGTAGTAAGTATTTCTTGTGCAGGGCTCCTTGAGCTTTTGTCCAAGTAGTTGGGAGTGGTGCATATTGGAAACAACAACAACAACAGAAAAGACTGCATCAAAGAACTGACTGAAACGGTTAACTTCTGCTTGAAACAGTCAACGTCTATAGCGAGAATTTTGAGAAAGACTGAGAAAAGATGAAAAACATGTTTGGCAGAATGCATGAGCTCTGGTGTGGTGGGGGGGTAGGGAGGGGGACACGGGTCTAGATTTGATTTGTAACATAATCTTGTAATATATATATATATATGTATATATATCAATAAAAAAAGATTGGAGGAAGCTGGACATGGTAGTGCAAACATATAATTTGGCCACTTGGACACTAGTGAGTTTGAGGTTAGCCACAGCTATCTAATGGGACCATGTTTCATTTTATTTAAAAAGTATGTTGTACCATAATAAAAACAGTATGTTAGGGAAATTGAAACAGACACTTGGGTCAATAGAATAGAATAGAGAACCCAGAAATAAATCCACACGACTACAGCCACTTGATTTTTTTGACAAAAGATACCAAAGCATACATTAGGGAAAAGATAAACAAATGGTGCTAGGGAAACCAGATATCCGCACGTAGAAAATGGAAGCAAGCAAACAGACAAACAGAGGAATGGCCAGAAGGAGCCAGGTGCTCCCCACCTCTGAAAACCAGAGTCCCCCCTGAAGACCAGAAACTCAAATGAACTTGAGAAAACAAAGTTTGGTTAATCTGGGGTAATTGTGTGGACTTAAGCATCCAAAAGGAAGGTATAACAAAAAGATAAATAGTCAATATATTTCTTTTAAAGCCTGAAAAATTGGGCCTCCACATATGGGGTGTGAAGTTATATGAAATAATGTTAAACAGGCATAAAAACCTTAGATCTTGGCCTTGATTAACAGCGTAGGGTCACCTGCAGCCAAAGGGCAAGTCCACTATTGTTAATCAATGCTCAATAATAAAATTTCCTCTTTCTTTTTAGCAACTAAGTGGAAACTCATATCCTGACTATTAAAAGGCCTGAAAAGCAGATCCTGAGTGCAGACATCATGGCCAAATGAACAGAAGGACAAAACTAATAAATGGATCCTGCAAAACCCCTGGCCAAGAAATTCTAATGGGCTTTTAAGTTGGACATTGGAATTCACCCTGTTCGTACTTCTCCTGGTCCCCTGCCTAGTTCATGTGGCTACTCCTGCCTTCATTTCACTTTCATGGGCACCAGCCAAGGATTTTTTTTCCCTCTATAGTTATACTTGGGGGTCTTTTAGATTGACCCTCTGAATGGGGGATACTCCAGTTGCCACACCCAACATCCCTTTTCAGCATTGAAGAAGTCAGAATGGTTGGCATCCCAATTCCCTTCTGGTGATTGGGGTGACCCTGTTTAGAGGGTAACATAACTAAGCAGGAGCTAGAAATTGATTAAGCAATTTAGGGATGAGAGCCCCCCATCCCCAAATTAACCAGACTCTTTCTCAGCTGAGAACTCAAGGCTTCCTGGACTAGCCAGTAAACACATATCCTTCTGGTAGCCCAGAAAGAGCAGGAAAAGAAGAAAGAAAAGAAAGAGAGAAGAAAAAAGAGAAGTACATACCAAGCCCTGCAGACTGATCCTTTATTTCACCAGAATAAGAAATGGAAATCCCCCATTATTGTTTTGTTTTTGTTCTTACTGCTTTGTTTTTTTTATTGTCATTTTGTATTGTTTCTGTTTTCTTGTGAAAAGAAAAAAATAGCAAAAAAATCTATTCAAAATCGATCAAAGACTTTAATGTCAGATCTGAAACTATTAGAGGAAAACAGGGACAACATATAAAGATGGAGGCAGAGGGGCTGTGGTGGTTTGAATGAGTGTGTCCCCCACAGACTTTAAGTATTCACACATTTTGTCTCCAGTTGGTGGCACTGTTCTTGGCTGTCTTAGAAGGTGTGGCCATGCTGGAGGAAGTACATCACTGGGGGTGGGCTTAGTGAGTTTAACAAGCCTTGTGGTCTTCAGTCTCTCTCTCTTTCTCTCTCTCTCTCTCTCTCTCTCTCTCTCTCTCTCTCTCTCTCTCTCTCCAGTGCTTATTGCGAGATGTGAACCTCGGCTTTCTGCTCCAGCCCCGGCCGCCATGCCTCCGGCCACAATGGACTCTGATTCCCTGGAACCATCAGTCGTAAGCTCAAATAAACTCTTCCTTTTATAAGTTCCCTTGGTCATGGTGGTTTATCACAGCAACAGAAAAGTGACTAATGCAGGGGCCTTTGCAGAAAAGGCCTTAGAGACTCAGGAAATCCTATATAAATAGGATTATGTGAAATTAAAAAGCTTCCTCACAGCAAAGGAAGCAACTGAGTGAAGAGATATCCTTTTTTTTTTTTTTTTTTTTTCAAGAAAGGGTCTCCCTGTAGCTCCAGCTGTCCTGGAACTCACTCTGTAGACTAGGCTGGCCTTGAACTCACAAACATCCTCCTGCCTCTGCCTCCCAAGTGCCAGAATTAAAGGCGTGTGCTACCTCACCCAGCTGAAGAGATATCTTATAGAAGGAGAGAAAAATCTTTGCTAGTTATACCTGATGGAAGATTAGGTATCTAAGTTATGAAGAAATTAAAAAGGCCAGGAATGATGGTGCACACGTGTAATCCCAGCACTCGAGAGGCAGAGGCAGGTGGATCTCTGTGAGTTCAAGCCCAGCCTGGTCTACATAATGAGTTCCAGGCCAGCTGTGGCTACAGGGAGATCCTGTCTCAAAAAAAATTGCTAAATATGAAAAATACCAAACAACTCAATTGATAAATGAGCTAAGGAAATAAACAGAGTTCTCAAAGTATGAAGTACAAATGGCCAAAACTATATGAAAAGATATCCAACATCCTTAGTCACCAGAGAAATGCAAATTAAAAGTATACTGTAGCTTCACTCCCCCACCCCATTAGAACGTCTACCATTATGAAGACAAAAACACGTGGTGAGTGGATAAAGAGGAACCCTGATTCCCTGTTTATGGGGGATGCAAACTGGTATGGCCACCATGGAAATCGTTATGGAGATTCCTCCAAAAGCTAAAACTAGAGCTACCATATGGCCCAGATGTATCATGTATGGGAATATAAATAAAGGAGTCTAAATCTAAGTAACACAGAGGTACATGCACATCTATGTTTCTTGTAGCACTATTTACAATAGTCAAGTTATGGAATCACCCAGAGGCTGTCTGCTAACAGATAAATGGATAAAGAAAATGTGGTATATACACAATGGAGTTTTATTCACTCATGAAGAAGAATGGAATTATACCATTTGCTGCAAAATGGATGCAATTGGAGATCATTATATTAAACTAAATAAGCCATACTCAGAAAGACGAATATTACATATTTTTTTCCTCCCTTGAAGAATCAGATAGCCAAGTTTGGGGCAAAAATAGCTACTGGAAAATGAGGGAGAGCTGGAAATCTTGGAGATGGGACTCTCATATTCTGTCCATAAATTCTGTTCCGATGTTTGGTTTTCTTTGAACCACAAAAATGTGCTTGTGAGACTGACATTAGTTAGATAAGCTCACCAGACTCCAGTGGATGGTGTCACACCAAGGGACATCTGGGGACACAAACTTGACTTGATAGGCCTTAACATATATGACAGAGTAGATAATATGTGGCAGGGGGGTTCAGATAAGGAAGGGGGTCTAAATATGACCAAGATGCATTGTATAAATGGCACAAAAATTCAATAAAAATTTAAAAATGTGCTGGTGGTATCTAAAAGAACTGAACTGAGAGTTGAGATGCTGCCCCCTTCAGGCAAGACAGAGCTTAGAGTTTGAGCCTTCCACATTATGCCTGCTCAGAGAAACAGCAGTCAACACTTTATGGAAAATATAATTCAGAATCTCCACAGTTGAATCATAGTGTCCAGGATACAACCACAAATTACTCACTATATGAAGAAATAAGAACTCATGACCCATACTCAAAAGACAAGGCAACCAACCAAGTCTGACATGAACTGTTTCTGTTATATCTGTGCTCAAGAAACAGAGCTGGGAGTGGTGGTCACATGGGAGACTAGTTTGAAATCAGCTTGTGTTATATAGTGAGTTCCTGGCAAGCCTGGGCTACAGTGTGAAACCCTGTATCAAAAGGGGAAAAATAAACAAATTAAAAAAATAAATAAAAGTACATTCATAATTAATGGAATGATAAGAAATAACAATTTAAAAAGTTATATAAATGACCCAGAGAAGTTAGAAGTCAGTAAGATGTCTTAAAAAAATCTCTAATTATTTGTAGATGCAACAACATAACTTCTAAAGAATGAGTTAGAGGAAGAAATAAAAAGGCAAATTCTAAAATGTTGTGAATCAAATAATAATAAAGATACCGCATATCAAACTTCATGGGAAAGAGCTAATGCAGTGGTTAAATAGAAATACATAGCTTTGAATGTTTTATGAGAAAGAATAAAGTTCTGAAATGAAAGGCCCATAATCAGTGGCGTAGGAAGCAGGAAGAAGGGCAAATAGGGATGAAAAAAGGAGAGAAAGGAATAATAAGAAATAAAAACAGAAATAAAGGATCCAGAAAGCAAAAAAGAGATAAGATGAACAAATTGGTTGTTTGAAAAATACTTAAAAATTAATAAAATCATCCCCCTCAGTGGATCCCCCACCTCCCACCCCGCCAAAGTCATAAAAGTAGGACGGAGATGAGTTAGGAAGAAGAAAGGGTTCAGAGGCAGATGTAGTGGTCAGACTATTGTGGGTTCAGGGACAACCTGGGCTACATAGTGAGTTTTAGGATAGCCTGGCCTACCAAGTGAGACTCTGTTTCAAAAATGAAAAATTACTACCACTACCACCACCACCACTACCAGAAAACCAGGGGAGGGGAAGAGAGAGAGAGAGAGAGAGAGAGAGAGAGAGAGAGAGAGAGAGAGAATGAATCAAAGACTTCCTCCTGTAGATTTTCCAGACTTTGAAGGAACAACAAGGAAATATTTTGACCAATTTTATACAAAGTCAATGCCTTAAACACAATGGATGAATTTCTTTAAATACATTGTAGAAAAATCTCAAGAGCCCTATGTTTATAATAGAAATATAATTAACAGTAAAACGATTGTCAAAAGATAACTCCAGAACTAGAGTATTTTTCTAAGAAAAAAATTTCAAACATTTGAGGAAGAATTAACACCAATTTTACACAAACTTTGAAATAGAAGATAGATCCCTTTCAACCTGATTTATGAGAGCATAGACCCGATACCAAAATCAGACAAAATTATAATCAACAAAAATTAATGACCAATATTTTTTAGAAACAAAGTTACGAAAATTCTCCCTTTTTTTGACAGTGTCTCATGTATCCTCGGCTACTTTTGAACTCACTATGTAGCCTAGACTCTTGTATTTCCAATCTTCCTGACTCTACCTTGAGACTGCTGAGATTCCAGGCCTCGGGCACCATACCAGGTTATATGGTGCTGGGGACTGAATATAAAACTTTGTGTATGGCAGGCAAAACACTCTACTAATTGAGCAACATACACCATCACTCCAACATGAAAACTTACCAAAATAGAAGGTAAGTCAAATTTAGCAATACATTTAAAACATTTATTTAGGTGTGTGTGTGTGTGTGTGTGTGTGTGTGTGTGTGTGTGTGTGTATGTGTGTGTAGCTCAAGGACAACTTGGGGAATTCGGTTCTCTCCTTCTATGATGTAGGTTCCAGGGAAAGAACTCAGGTTGTTTGACACTGAGCCACCTCTCTGTCCCTAGTAATATAATTTAACTAAGTAGGGCTTATTGTAGAAATGGGAGGTTGGGAAAATATTTGAATGCTAATCAATCTAGGTCACCATATTAACAGAGTAGAAATAAAACTTCCATGATCTTTTTTTTGCTAAATGCAGAAATATATTTGACAAAGTTCAATGTCCACTCACAATACAGCTCTCAACAATTAGAAATGAAAAGGATTTTGGGCATTCACAAGACCATACCATTTTGAAAATTTCATAGGTATCCTGTTCTTTCCCAGGGATTCCACGGAGAAGGGTAGCAACTTCCCAAACTTTCCAAGTAACATCTTTAAACCGAAGCTCTCTAGAGAAGCTGCCGTCTATGTATTGAAGCCTGAAGACTCTGTCCTGGGCTTACTAGAGCATGATGATTGTGGAGAGATAGAATGTTTTAAGTAAAGAGCCAGTTGTCTGTAGATTCTTGTAATAGCCACTTCCTGCTGGGTTCTGTATTTGACCTAATATCCCAGCCCTTACCAGTCCAGATGCTTTGCCATCTCAGAACCATACAGGAGCTCCCATGACCTGCTGTAGCTCCCTACCTGAGGAACCCAACAATGCAATTAGTCAATACATGGTTTCATGACTTTCCTTTGTTCTGTGACTATCAAAGTTCAAGTGGAAGCCAAGTGTAGTATTACATGGCTGTAATCTCAACACTTGGAAGGTGGAGGCAGGAGTACCAAGAGTTTAAGGCCATGCTCAACTACATAGTCAATTCTAGGGCAGCTGGGGCTACATGAGACCCTGTCTCAAAAAGAGGGGTGTGTGTGAAGAGATGGCTTAGCAGTTAAGAAAGATGGCTTAGCAGTTGCTGCTCTTCCAGAGGACTGGAGTCAAGTTCCCAACACCCATATCGGGCAGCTCACGACTGCCTGTAATTGTAGCTTGAGGGTTCTGATGCTCTTTTCTGGTCTCCACAGGCACCTGCACTCACACAAACATGCATGTCTATGCAAATGTATTCATAAACAATAATAAAATACATCTTTAAAAAATTCATGTAACTTTGTTCCTGGTGCACCAGCTCTTTCAGTGACTGTGTTATAGCTCATGGCCACTCATACTTGGCCTAGAATATACTGTTATTTCCTTTAGATCCAGAGTTGTTATTTTATGTCAACACAGTCTAGGAGTTTGGCTCCCCTTTGCCTGCTATGCCTCCTTCTTGCCATCCCATGGGCTAGCTCAACTTTAAGGCAGTGAATTTAGGTTTTTTTTGCTCATGAGATAACTTAGATTGAGAAATACAGATCTAAGTTATACCATCATGAAAAATAACCAGTACATATATATAGACTTGGAGTCAAATAAATCTCTCTACTTCTTCAGCAGAAGGAAAACATTATGCATTATGTAGCAGCTCTAGTCAAGATAAGGAGAACAGACTGCACTCTCTAAAAGTGGAGATTCTTGGGAAGTTCCAGATGAAAGAAATCTGAGGCAGGCCTCAGAACTCAGTAGGCTTACAAGCTTGCCAAGTAGTGGTTCTGATGCCCATCAAAGGTCAAGAACCCCTAGTGCAAGCTATTAAATAAGAGGAGGGGCTGGAGAGATGGCCTAGCCGTTAGGAGTGCCGACGCTCTTGCAGAGGACCCGGGTTCAATCCCCAGCACCCACATGGCGGCCGAGAACCATCTGAAACTCCGGTTCCGGGAGAACTCCAGTTCCAGGGGAATCCGACACCCTCTTCTGACCTCCGTGGCATTGCACGACACGGGTGCACAAACTTGCATGCAGACAGTACATTCATACACATATAGAAATAAATAAAATTAATAAAAAGATTAAAATAAAATAAAATAAGAGGAAAGCATAGGTTTTAAATGTCTGCAAAGGAGCTCACCTGAATCCATGCCTCTTTCCATGTCACCTCTTCAAGTCTGTATGCCTTTGTTTCCTTTATTTTCCTCTTCCCGGGCTGTGTCCTCACACACTGGAGGCAATCACTCTACTGAGACAGAATCCCATTAAGTTATCTAGGCTGGCCTCAGACTTCCTCTTTGTTAAGGTAGGTAATAATGAGAGTATACAGAAATCAGGTATTTAATTTTAGGCTGTAGTCCCTTATGTTTGGTTTCAGTAGGAATAGCATGAATGCTCCAATCTTCAACATAAAGCTTTAAACACTGGTCAGACATGAACTGGGGGTGTTATGGTCTAATTGGCCTGCCACCTTCAACAAGATGCATGGTTCTGTTTGAGTTGCAGTCCCATGCAAAACTGGATTAGCCATTGGCATACTGTCATATGAAAGAGACTGCTGTTTTCTAGGTGTGGTGGTATGTGACAGTAATGACAGTAATCCTAGTGCTTAGGAGATAGAAGCAGGGAGGTCAGAGTCGAAGGTAAACCTTGGCTACATAGTGAGTTGAAGGTCAGCCTTGGCTCCATGAGTCCCTGTCTGAACAAAAACCAAACAAACATATAAATAATCCCCAAAGAAAAGGTACTTCTGTTGCTTGGGGACCCCCTGGGGACGGAATCTGAGCCTGACGTTCACAAGGGTGTCATGCCTGCAGTCATAGATGCAATGAGGGACCAGCCTCAGGTAGCCCAGAAGTTCAAGGATGCGATGAGGACTGGAATGGAAGAATCCTGCAGCTTTGTTGATAACACTTGAGACCTCTCTAGGACAGTCATCATTAACCAAAATGGGTTTGGAGTAATGGGGGTGGGAAGAGGGGTGCTGAGGTCCTGGCATGGATGCCCATGTCTGGGTGTTAAGCTAATATGGAACTTACTAAAGTTTGTAACAGCTTCAACAAAACATTTGGCGAGCACTAAGTAGCTGTGTAAGAGAATATGCCCACCCTTAGGAAATGCCCACTTAGAGATAAAAAGTCATGGGGTATATAATATGCCTTCAAATAACTCGGAAAAAGGAGAAAGTCCTGAACACAAGCCAAGGGTAGGAAATGGAAACCTTTACTTCAGTTTCTTGCCTCCAAACTAGTTACATTGATTCGTTCATTTCCTTCTAAGATTTCTTTTTGTAAATATAAGCAACATGTATATCAATTCCCAGGCAATTTTTGCATGAACTTGTGATCTACAGGCTGTTTAGCCTCTTCCAAAGTCACCCTAATGGCTTCCTCTTTTGAGTTTTACTACAAAAGTGAATCAGTCAGATCCAGTGGGGCCCAAGGGTTAGCCAGGAACTAGAACAGTTGACCTAAAGAAGCCAACAACTGGTGGAATCTTTAGCAGATAAGCTATCTTTAGCAGATAACTGGGGTGTGATGAAGAGGCCGTCTCTAGGTGTGCTCTCTGGTAAATTCAGGATGGGAAAACTAAACAGGGTGCCTCGGATAAGCTGCTTGTGACCCGGATTCTGTAACTTGCAAGTGCCTGGGGAAGCTGGGCTTCTTACTTGACCAGTGGGAGGGCGGTGTAGAAAGATGGATTCAGGGAGCTGCCACCGATGACTTGGTCAGGTTTCTTAAGAGAACCACGAGGAAGAATCTCTCAGAATTTGAATTTTATTGATGAGATAGGAGGGGAGGTTAAAGAGCAGGCAAATGTCATTCCAGTGGGTTCTGTCCAGCTCGTCTGGCTCCAAACGCTGCAGTTTCTGGGGCATTGCATGGCTTTGAGTGAGTCAGGTTTCTTTCCAAGAATAAGCCTAGGGTTGAAGATGGGAGTCTCTGAGTCCTGAGGCTAGGGTGCCCTGCCCTACTCTCCTGGCTGATGTTCTCATAACTCCCACAGCACATATGCTCACTGCATATGTGTCAGGCTAGAATTTCAAGATGTCATTTCAATGCTTTTGTTTTTACCAGAAAAAGTTTAGAACGGCATAACTAACAAAGAGCTATTTTGAATCAAAATGAAAACTTGGGTGGATGGCACGACCATTCTGGAAAACAATTTCGGGTGCTTGATAAAAGGTTAAACATACAGCTATGTGATCCAGGCACCCTGATACTCAGTATTTACTGACTCAAGAGGAAAAACACACACACACACACACACACACACACACACACACACACACAAAAGCTCATGATAGTAGCAAATACTTGCTCACAAATGATGATAACAGCTTTAGTTATAATAGTGTGAAGCTTGAAGCTACCTGCTCGTGGGTGAACTAACTGGACTATCCTTAAGTGGAATATGCTTACATTAAAAACAAATAGACTCCTGCCGGACATGGTGGCACATGCCTTTAATCCTATCACTTGGGAGTCAGAGGCAGGTGGATCTTTGTGAGTTCAAGGCCAGCCTGGTCTACAGAGTGAGTTCTAGGACAGCTTGGCTATAGAGAGACCCTGTCTCAAAAAAAAGAAATTAAGGACTACCTGGTGTGGTGGCACAAGCCTTTAATCCCAGCAGTCTGGAAGCAGAGGGAGGTGGATCTCTGTGAGATGGAGGCCAGCCTGGTCTACAACAGAGAGTTCCAGGCCAGCTGGGGTTACAGAGAGAAACTTTCTCAAAAATGAAAAGAAAAAGAAAGGGGTCGTGGATCTGATTAACATCTACAATCAACTGATTTCGTGTAGAGGAGATGATTTCTGATTGATTCAATCAGTCCAAAGACCTTAATATAGAACTAAAGCTTCTCTGAGGAAGAAGAAACTCTGCCTGTGAAGTGCAGAGTAGGCTCCTGCCTAAGGTCCCAGCTACCTTCCTATGACCTACCCTGTAGGATTTGCTTAGTCAGCTGGGATGGTTCATTTCAATAGTTAATTGACAAGGTCTTAAGCCACCTGATGGTAGTCTCACTGTAGGATTGTCTAGATTAGGTTGGCCTGTGGGAATGTCTGTGAAGGATCTTCAGTGGGATAACTGAGGTGGGAAATCCACAGTCTGTGCAGCATAATTTTATGGGCTGAGTCTTGGACTGAATGAAGATGAGGGAAGGAAGGGGCTGAGCACAAGGATTCCTTGCTCCCTGCTTCTTGACTGTGTATGCAACGCGACCTGTTGTGGGGAGCTCCTGCTACCTAGTCTTCCCCATCACAATGGACAGTAACCAGGAACTGTGGGCCAGAATAAACCTTTCTCCTATAAGTTGTATTTCTCAGGGTATCTTATTACAGCAACAGAAAAGAAACTAAGACAGCCTTCCAACTGAACAAGATAAGTTCTTAGAGTGTCTATAATATATCCATCCCATTATTCTATCTATCTATCTATCTATCTATCTATCTATCTATCTATCTATCTATCTATCATCATCTATCTATGTGTCCATCCATCATCAATCATCTATCAATCAGCTATCTATCATCTACCATTATCTATCTGTCATCTCTAATCTATTACCATCATCTAGCTGACTATTTAGCTCCTATATCTTTTTTTTTTTTTTTTGGTATTTTTGAGACTGGGTCTCCCTATAGCCCCAACTGTCCCAGAACTCACTTCATAGACCAAGCTGGCCTTGAACTCACAGAGATCCAGCTGCCTCTGCCTCCCAAGTGCTGAGATTAAAGGCAAGCACCACCGCACCTGGCTATAACTTACTAGCTTTGTTCTTCTGGCAGGAGCATGACTTTGGAAATGAAAGTGGTTCTAGAAAAACAGAAGCTTAAGTTGGGTATGGAGGAATGTGCCTGTGTTCTCAACACTCAGGAGGATCATAAGTTCAAGGCCCTCTTTAGTGACAGTGAGATTGAAGCCAGGCTGAGCTAGCTACTTGAGACCCAAAAAATAAAAACAAGATAAAGTGTAAGGATGAATCATATGACTGGATCTTGGTTTTCCAGAATTGATTCACCAGTTACTAGGGTTAGGGTTAGGGTTAGGGTTTAGAATTAAGGTTAGGGATAGGGTTAGGGTGAGGGTTAGGGATAGAGTTAGGGTTAGGGTTAGGGTTAGGGTTAGGGTTAAGTTAGGGTTAGGGTTAGGGTTAGGGTTAGGGTTAGGGTTAGGTTAGGGTTAGGGTTAGGGTTAGGGTTAAAGCCACTCATGGTCATTTTCCAAGTAAAGAGAACATGAGGAAGATGGAGAGACATTGCAACTGAACATCTCTAAACAAATACTCAGAAACATTAACGTTATGTGTGGCCCTAAGTTTAATATGTTAGGACATTTTAATTAACATTGGCTTCAAAATGAGATTGGCTGGTTGCTCCTGTCTGTGCTAGAGAAGGTAAGAAGATGATGAAATCAGCTTTCTAATGCTGGGTGAGCTCTGAGTGAATGAAGTGAGATGGATGTGCCTGTGTCTGACCCTATAAAACCCCTAACGCTAAATGGCCAAGAAATCCGAAAGTCAAATTCTGTGTCTCATTTTGTCAGTGTCTGAATTATGAAGCAGATTGAATTGTAACTTCGCAGTGTTTTCTGTAAGGTGAACCCATTAGGAAGGAATCGGGTGTTGGACATTCAAATGGAGACATATGAATGATCTCTCAGGATGAAGGTCTTAAACCTCTGAATCCTGCTGAGACTTGTTTGCCAATCGAAGCAGCCTTCACAGCCTCTCCTGTCTGAAATAGCAGGTAAGAAAGTTGGGTGTGCAGAGCAGTTCCCCGTTATCGAGTGGAAGCAGTAAAGATGAGACTGAGCTTGAGCAGGTCCTGATGTCCCCATGTGTTGCATGAGGAAGTGTCCCATCAGCCCATGCAGCCTTCTCTCACAGCACCAACTTTCTCTTTCAATTGTGACTCAGGATGAATTCTCTAGGACTTGAATGAGGAAGGGAATCTCTGGTTTCCAGATGAGTCTGTGTGAAATGCAGGCGATCAAAAAAAAAAAAAAAAAAAAAAAAAAAAAAAAAAAAAAAAAAGCATCAGCTGAGTCACCACAGTTCCTTTCTGGGCATAGCTGAAGGGATCCATGAGGGAAGTGTTCCCAGCGGACAGAACTTGGAGCAATGCACCTGCTTGTTCATTTTTCTTGAAAGAAAAAATGGGCACTCAAATTCTCAGCTGTGTTGTAACCTTAGGTTCAGTCCCTGAAATCTCAATCTGTGCACATTGAATTTGTTGCTTTAAAATAGTGGTAGTGTTCAATGTCCAGGTTCAGGGTGGTCAGGTAAAGGACTTGCATGTAGATGCAGCTTAAACATGTCATTTCCCACTTTTTGTGCCCAAAAGAGGAAAGGGTCCCTGGCTGCTTCTCACTTCCACTATTTTCTGAACCTTCTTATGCTCTCTGAAGATCCCATGCATCTGCTTGTAGATTTCATTGCTAAGGCAGCCAGCAGCCATTTGCCTTGCTCCACTCTGTCTGATTGAGTTGGCATGGGTCTTGTGCTCAGCAACAGCATTGCTACAAGTTCAAGTGAGCAAGCTTCCAGGGGCCTGAAAGCCTCTGTTTCCCTGTGTCCATAGACCAACCCTGACTTTTACAATCTTCCCCCCTCCTCTTCCTCAGTGGTCCCTGAGCCATGGGTGGGTGAGGTTTAATGTAGCTATCCAAGGATACACACTCTGCAGTCTCTTTATTCTTGACAAGTTAGCCAGTTGTGGATGGCCTTCTGTGTGCACCACACTGTTGTATAAAGAAGCTTCACCATAAGGGTTGAGGATGCACTGGTATCCCTCTACCAGGTGTTCCACTATGTTACATGAGCCTTAAGTGGAGATGTTCCACTGTACATAGGTCACCTAGGGGTAGGCACCTCTGACATGTATATTCTCTCTGTGTGTGACCAGTTGTGGAACTCTGCAACAGCCTCCATCTGTTGCAAAAAGAAGCTTCTTTGATGAGTAGTATACGGTATATAGTGCCCAGACAGGAGAGACATCCTTTTTTTCCCCCCCAAAGCCAATTTTATTGAAGCTTTGTGCATTTCATACAAAATTTCCCAATCAAGTCTAGACCCATCCCCATTCCTTGCCCTCCCCCCACCAGAGCTCATGCATTCTGCCAAACATGTTTTTCATCTTTTTCTCAGTCTCTTTTAAAATTTTCCATGCAGAAGTTAACTGTTTTGGGCAGAAATTCACTATTTCAGTCAGTTCTTTGACCCAGTCTTTTGTTGTTGTTGTTATTGTTGTTGTTCCTTCCAATTTGCATCACTCCAAAATGCATATATCAAGATTATGACACCATAGGTTTTAGCATCTTCAGCTTATGATTTCTTTTTTTTTTTTCTTTATTAGGCTGAAAGATGTCATGTTTGAAGTCTCCTCCATGGCAAGCCCAAACCACCATCAGTCCTGCCCTTGTGATCCACACTGGGGTCTTCCCTTTCCATGGTCACCAAATGAGGTCCAGTAAGCACCTCATCCTGTCTTGATCTTCCTGTACTGGTCTCCATGTTACAGCCTGGGTAGTCCAACAATGGCAGTCTATGCTCTGAAGAGGCTGAAACCCCAGTAGTAGCTCGTCCCCAAGCTGGAAGAGAGACATCTTTTTGAACGGTTGGTCAGAGTAGTCTCAGAGACTCCCAAAATAACACAGGTTATTGCTAAAGCTCGTGGTTATCTCCTAGAAATCAAAGGTAAGACCCTACTGTTGAAGACAGGACATACTTTACACAAGGACTTGGGGCAATGGAGCAGGAGCTGACCTGGAAGCCTTCTCCCTGAGGACTAGTTCTCATAGTTGTAGAAGATAGTAGCACTGTTCACCATGTGCTGCTTGACGAACAGAATGGGTGAGAGGGACAGTCTGAGGCTTCTAGGTTACAAGAAGGCCTGCAAGTTCTATCTGATCTAACACTGTGTCTGGGTGCTCTGAATCAGCATATATAAAGTTGTCTACCTGAGGACCACTATGCTGGTATGGCCACTGTTGACACAAAGGTACAGCTCTCACATCAAAAGGGATAAGAGGTTGTTTATTCCGGAGCCAAATATGAGTGACTATGGCTCAGGAACACAGATTCAGGCTATGCAAACAACATGTTCCAATGTGGTAATAGTTTCATTAAATTTATATAATGATGGAACAAAGCAAATTATGAGTCAAGGCGCTGTTCAAATACACTGGTGGAAACATCAGGCAGTTGGGTTACGACAAAGCGGGGAAGTCTCTGCTCTGAGCTTCAGATGCTCTGATGATATTCTTAGTCTTTAGATTACCGGAATCTAGAGGTCTGTTAGTACATTCCAAACAGGTGTACCTAATAGTCACAAAGATGGATGTCAGGTCAAACACAGAGGATGGCAGTGAGCAGCTGGGAAAGGGAGCAAAGACAGCCCAGGATAACTTGGCTCCCAGACCTGGAGCGTTCCAGTTCTCTCCAACCACAGGTATTTCCATCAGTCAGTCATCAATCAGTCATATTTGTAGGGTATGGCTTTTTTCTGGGAACTTTAGTTCAGAGGCCATGCACAGGACTGACCTATGGTCCAGCTGGGCCCAGCTCTCCAGTTGTATCTGCTGAGGACTAGACATAGGAAAGCTGCCTTGGACAAGTTCATTCATCATCTCTACAACAACAAAGAGCTTCTGATGGAAACATCCAGAAAAGTTACCCAGAAAAATCTTGCTTCAGTTCTAAGTCATTAAATCATGACAAACAATCACATTTCCTTTGTAAGCTTCTATATGTTGGTACACTTATTACATGGCACTTGTCAAAAAAGAAATGTTGGTTAGGGGAAAATCCCTAACCTGTGTGTCTACCCTTCTGCCATCCTTCATCTCAGGTCCCCTGAGGGCTGTCACCACCAGGAGCCTTGCAAACTTTAGAAACTCGCCTTTGATGTGGTTTAAAATAGGTACCTTTGGATTTCCAGCCTGCCTGAGAGCGGGTGAATCTGGCCTCTGTGTGGGGTTAAGGTTCCCAAATTGTACCATCTCCAACACCCTACCTTGGGGCCATCCCAAGCCCCTCCTGCTGCTGCAGGGCTACACACCTTTGCCTTTTGGCAGGGGTCCAGATATTGCCAGCCTGTCTGAGAGTGCCTGAATCCAGCCTCCGAGTGGTGCGGGAGTCAGGTCACTTCCAGCTTGCCTGAAAGTACCTGAACCCGGCCTCTACATGGTGGTGAGCTTCCCAAATTGCCCTCTGCCCATCCTCCCAAACTTGAGATCATCTGAAGCCCTTCCACACTCTCTATTTCACAGGGGCCCCAGACCTTTGCAGACTGTCTGAGAGCACCCGGATCAAGCCTCTGCTTAGCAAGCTTCTCAACTTGTGTTGTGACTTCCTGCATACTAGGGGCCAAGACCTTAGAAGGAAGTCTGAGTGTTTCTGATTGATGCCTGACTTGGGCCTCTGTGGGAGTTCCTGAGTAGCTGGACTAGAACCATCTGGCCCCTCCAATATAAAATCAAAAGAGAAAATCTGAAGCCTAGACCAACCAGCTTTTCATACCTAATAAGAAAACAGCCAAGACACATCAAGAATACAAACAAACTAAGTCTTATAACTCAACAAAGGAAGACATGAGTTTCATACCAGAAGCACAGACAACAAAATAAATCCACATGCCAAAATCACAAGGAAAAAATAATATGAAAATCCCAAATAATTGTCCTCACTAAATGTTACCGGTCCTATAGAAGAGTTCTATAATAGGAATCCCCTAGAAACAACCCAGGGCACAGAACTTAAAAGAACAATCATAAATATGATCAAAGAGTTCAATGAATTTAAAGAGCACACACAAACAAACAAACCAAAGAACTAAAAGATGGTAGTAATAAACTTGTGAATTCACAAAAGAGATAGAAATACTGAAGAAAACTCAGGCTGAAATGAGGAAGGAAGTGAAAGACTTAGTAAGCCAACTGGAAATGACAGGAGAAAGCCTCAGCAATAGAATGAATGAAACAGAAAACAGAATATCAAGGCTGGATAATAAAATTGAAGAACTGGACCACTGAAGCAAAGATTATGAAAAAAACCTTAAAAACATAGGAATGGAATAGGTAGAAAATGTGGGTCACCATGAAAAGATGAAACCTACACATCGTAGGCATAGAGGAAGGAGAAGAATCTCAGGAGAATGGTATTGATCAGATATTCAAAAGAACTGTAGAAGAAAATTCCCCAAATTAAGGAAAGACATGCCCACACATAGAACATCAAATAGAAAGGACTAGAAAAGAAACTCCCCATGCCATATCATAGTAAAAACAGTGAACATACAGAACAAAGAGAGAACACTGAAAACTGCAAAAGAAAAACAAGTCACATACACAGGAATACCCATCAGAATTACAGCTGACTTTTCAATGCAAACTATCAAAGCCAGAAGAGCCTGGACCAAAGTATTCCCAGTTCTAAATGACCACAGATGCCAACCCAAAATATTTTACCCAGCGAAAATGTTTATTACAGTTGAAGGAGAAAGAAAATTCTTCCATGACATGAATAGGCTGAAAGAAATTCATGTCCAGAAAAATAGCCCTTCAGAGAATACTTGAAGCAATATAAAGAGCTAAAGAAAGGGAGGACTATACCTAAGGGGAAACAGAAAGAAACTCAATGAAGTTGTAACTGTGGAAACACAAAGTTAAACCAAGAATGATAACAGAAATTACAACAACAGTAACAAATACACATCTCTCAATAATAACTTTAAATATCAATTGCTTGAACTCCCTAGTCAAAAGACACAGGCTAGTAGAATGGATTAAGAAACAAAATCCATCCTTTTGTTGTCTGGAAGAGACCCATCTCACCTTCAAGGACAGCCACTATCTTAAGGTAAAAGGGTGGAAAAAATATTTCAAGTAAATGGCACCAAGAAACAATCAGGAGTTTCAATTCTAATGTCAGACAAAATACACTTCAAACTAAAACTAATCAGAAGTCATAAAGAAGTCACTTCATTCTTATTAAAGGAACCAAGAAAATATTACAATCATGAATATATGCACCAAACTCTGGTGCACCCAGAATTTGGTGCATATAAACACAATACTACAGGACTTTAAGACACAGATTAACTCGGGAGGCAGAGGCAGGCGGATCTTTGTGAGTTCAAGGCCAGCCTGGTCTACAGAGTGAGTTCCAGGACAGCTGGGGCTAGAGGGAGACCCTGTCTCAAAAAGACCAAAAAAAAAAAAAAAAAAAAGACACAGATTAACCCCAGCACACTTTTAGTAAGGAACTTCAATAGCCCACTGTCTCCTTTAGACAGGTCAACCAGAAAAAGAATAAACAGAGAGACGTCTGAATTAAACAGTACCACACATCAAATGGACCTAAGAGACATCTACCAAATATTACACTCAAACACCAAAGGATACACTTTCTATTTGGCTCCTCATGGAACTTTGTCCAAAGTTGACCACATAGTGGTACACAAATGATGTCAACAAATATAAAAAATTGAAATAATTCCATGCATTCTTTCAGAAAACAGTGCAATAAAGCCTAATATCAACACTAGAAGAAGCCCTAGTAACTACATCGACTAATGGAGATTAAATAATGCACTCCTGAAAAAAAATGAATGGGTTAAGGAATTAAGAAAGAAATAAGGCTTCCAGAAAGGCAGCCACTGAGCAAGTGGCAGGCAGCTTCAGCTCACCCAGACTTCAGGGAAGGAGACAAAGGGTGGCCCTGCTACAGCCCCAGTTCCAGCCTGCCAGGCTCTGTAGGCACTGCTCCCAGTGCCCAGCACCCGGGTCCTGAACCCTAGCTCATGGCTATAGGGAGCTCCAGTTCTGACTCAGCAGGTTCTTCTGTCTCCACTCCCGGTGTCTCCCCAAAATCCCATTCTGGACTCCCTGTAGCTCCACTTTTGGCTTGCCTGGCTAGGGATCTGGCACCTAGCACCCAGCTCCCAGAGTGTAAGACAGAGCCAGGCACACACCTGTGCACATCCTCTCTGGCTGCCTGCTCTCAGCAGGCAAGACAAGGCACACCCACCTACCCAGAGGCCCATGCCTGGACCACAGCTCTGGCTCCAGTTCAGTCCTGGTGGCTCTGACTCCAGGCCCTGAGAGATGAGACAGAGTCCCACCCATCCAGAGAATGGATTCCCACATGACCAACTCGGCACCCAGCAGGTAGGACAGGAGCCCAGAGGCCAATATGGCTTGGCTCCAGTGATATTGCAGATCTCCAACCCATTAGCTAGGGAACACCTTGGGACACTCCTCCAGCACAGGCTTAGCTTTCCTGGCCTTGGACCCAGTTCCAGATGCTTACAGCCAGCCCCGAGGGACTGGTAGACATACCTCATATAGTGTGGGGTTCAAGTTGACCTGATTGTTGCCTGCCCTGGGCCTCTGAAGAAACTCCAGACTACAATGATAAGAACTAGCTGGTCTCTCCCACACAAACTCAAAAGTAAAAACCTAAAGCCTAGAACATCCAGCCTTCCATAACAAATAAGAAGACAATGAAGGCACCAGAAGAAAACAAGCAAAGTCAGTCCTCAACTCAACTAAGAAATACTTGATTAATCCCAACACACTAATAGTAGGGGACTTTAACCCCACTGTGCCCATTAGTCAGATTAACTGCACAGAGAATAAACAGAGGGCCATCTGAACTGAACAATACAATACACCAAATGGACCTGACAGACATCTACTAAATATCCCACCCAAACAAAAAAATATATATACTTTCTATTCAGCACTCCACGGAACATTCTCCAAAATCAACCACATACTGAGACAGAGGACAAACCTCAAGAAATACAAAAAATTGAAATAATTCCATGCATTCTATCAGACCACAATGCAATAAGCTTAATATCAACACCAGAAGATGCCTTACTATCTACAAGAACTTATGGAGAGGGCTAGAGAGATGGCCTAGCTGTTAAGAGCACCGACTGCTCTTGCAGAGGACCTGGGTTCAATCCCCAGCACCCACATGGAGGCTGAGAACCGTTTAACTCCAGTTCCAGGGGAATCCGACGCCCTCTTCTGACCTCGGCATTGCAAGACACAGGCGCACAAACCTACATGCAGACAGTACATTCATACACATAAAAAATAAATAAAAATTTAAAAAGTAAAATAAAATGTGGAAGGTGCTGGTTTAAAAAAAAAAGAACTTATGGAGACTAAGCAACACACTCCTAAATAATGAAGGGTCAAGGGAGAAATAAAGAAAGAAATAAAAGAATTCCTGGAATTAAACAAAAAGGACAATACAACACAACGAAACCTATGGGACACTTTAAAAACAGTCCTAAGAGGGAAATTTATAGCTCTAAGTGCCTCCATTAAAAAAAACCAAAACAAAATAAAACAAAAAGAGCTCAAATGAACAAACTAATGCTACAACTAAAAACACATGAGAGACATCAACAAATGAATCCTAAACCCAAAAGACAAGAAGATATAACAAAAATCAGAACAATGAATCCAAGAGTTGGTTCCTTGAAAAGGTAAAAAAGATAGATAGACCTTTAGTCTAGTTAACCAAAAGAAAGAAAGAGCAACTCCAAATCAACAAAATTAGAGATGAAAAGGGAAAAATCACAACAGATAATGAAAAGACCCCAAACAATTATACAAAAATACTTTAAAAACCCCTATACTCTTGCTGGGTGTGGTGGCACATGCCTTTAATCCTAGCACTTGGGAGGCAGAGGCAAGTGGATCTTTGAGAGTTCAAGGCTAGCCTGGTCTACAGAGTGAGTTCCAGGACAGCTGGGGCTATAGGGAGATCCTGTCTCAAAAAGACAAAAAAAAAAAAAAAAAAAAAAAAACAAACAAAAACCCCACAACCCTATACTCTATTAAATTTGAAAACTTAAGAGAAATGGATGAATATCTGAAATCATGGAAGTCACCAAAGGTTAACCAAGAAGAGATCAACAGTTTAAACAGACCCATAACATAGGAGGAAATTGAAACAGTAGTACAAAACCTCCCAACTGTTAAAAGTCCAGGCCCATATGGATTTATGGCAGAATTCTATAAGACATTTAAAGAGGAACTACAACTATTATTACTCAAATAATTCAAAAGGATAGAAACAGAGGGAAATCTCCCAGATTCCTTCTATGAAGCCAGGATCACTCTGATACCCAAACCAGACAAAGATACAACCAAAACAGAAAACTATAGATCCATTTCTTTAATGAACATAGATGCAAAAATACTCCACAAAATACTTGTGAATCACATACAAGCACACATCAAAAAGGTCATCCACCATGATCAAGCAGAAATTACACCAGAGATGCAGGGATGGTTCAACATACATAAATCAATAAATGTCATAAAGCACATAAATGGTCTGAAAGTTAAAAACCACATGCTCATCTCAATTGATGCAGAAAAGGCCTTTGATACAATTCAACATGCCTTCATGTTTAAAGTCCTAGAAGGAACTGGACTGGAGGGAACATTCCTCAACATAATTAAAGCCATATTTAACAAACCCAGAGGAACATCATTCTAAATGGGGAAAGATTAGAAAGCATTCACCTTAAAGTCAGGAATCTGGCAAGGCTTCTTCCTATCTCCACTCATTTTCAATATAGTGCTTGAAACGTTTGTTAGAGCAATAAGACAAGAAAAGGAAACCAAAGGAGTACTAATTGGAAAAGAGGAGGTCAAACTATCCCTTTTTGTAGATGACATGATAGTATACCCAGGGATGCCAAAAATTGCACCAGAAAACTCCTAGAAATAATTAACAGTTTCAGTAAAGTGGCAGGTTACAAAATTAATCTAGAAAAATCAGTAGCCCTTCTTTATGCCAAGAGCAATCAATTATAGAAGGAATACCGGGAGATCTTCCCATTCACAATAGCCTCAAAAAAATAAAATTCCTCAGAACAAACCTGACCAAGGACACTGAAGATCTCTACAGTGGAAATTTTAAATCCTTGAAGAAGGAGATTGACGAAGATACCAGAAGATGGAAAGAACTCCCATACTCAAGGATTGGAAGAATTAATATAGTAAAAATGACCATCCCACCCAAAAGTAATATATAGATGCAATGCAATCCCAATTAAAATCCTCATGACTTTCTTCACAGACTTAGAAAAAAAAATCCTAAAATTTGTATGGAAAAACAAAAGACCCAGGATAGCCAAAGCAACTCTGAGCAAAAAGAGCAATGTGCCGGGAGCCAAAGCTGTCAGGCATACATGCTTACAGAAAATTACTAACTTACTTATCTCAGGAGTTTAGGAGCCAGCTTACTTACCTCAGTTCCAGCTAATCAAGCTATTTCTAGACAAGGGACAGTTAGATGTTCAGGGAGATAAACCAGAAAGCCAGGATGCTCGGCCCACTAGTGTCACTCCATCTGATCCAGATGCACTTTCTATGAATTTAAACAAAGTGAAACATTTGAACATTTCTCGAGAAGACTCTCCTTTCCTAAAAGCTCTTACAAAAGTAAAATGGAAAGAAAACATTACACTGAGTGATATCATAGGTCAGTTATAAATAATAAAAGTGTTTTTCCAGACTTAATAAAAGCTCAGTCCCTTAAGCAAGGAGCTACACCTGATAGAATTAGTAAAATAGAAGTCTTAGTTATAGTTATGCATGTTAAAATGCAATACTTGGTCAGAGGCACGTGGCGGGCTTCTCCTTTAAGAAAAACAGAACTAATTAAGAAGCTCTCCCAGGCCATGGCTTGAATTACAGCCTGAAGATAACAAGCGGCCTTGGGAGGACGGAAAGATCAGGTGCCAGGAAGGATGAGAAAAAACCAAATTGAAACTTCAAAGGGAAACAATGTCTCACATCTCACAAACAAACTATCCGTAGTTTGTGGGTTTAAGACCACCGTTTGTTGCTTATCTTCCCTGTCAAGATGGCATGAGCAATATACCATGTGTAACTGCTTCTGATTGATGTGTAAATTTAATTGGCTTGCTGTCCTTGGAAACCCAGGTGCGAATTCCTTTAGCAGTGGGTCTTTTGTTCCTGGGAGATGTGCTAATCCTTATCCACTTTCCCTGCTCTGTGGTATAAAAACTTTGAATTGCTCTCAGTAAAGCGCAGCAGATTCAAAACCAGTTCTGGTGTTGTTTCTGTCTGTCATCACCGAACCTGTGCCCTCCTATTCAAGACCCCGATTCCTGCAGGCAGAGGGAACCCCCGGCTGGGACGGTCTGTGGCAGCAATGAAAGGGTATTATTATACCAGACTTCAAACTATATTACAGGGCTATAGTCATAAAAACAGCATGGTACTGGCACAAAAACAGATCTGTAGATAAATGGAACAAGAAAACTCAAACTTGAGCACATACAACTTTAGCTACGTGATATTTGACAAAGGGGTCAAGAAGAATCAATGGAGGAAAGGCAGTATCTTCAGCAAATGGCACTGGCAAAACTGAATCACCACTTATGGAAGAACAAAACTAAACCCCTACCTTTCACCCTGTACAAAAATCAACTCCAAATGGATCAAAGACCTCAATGTGAAACCCAAAACTCTGAAAATGATAGAAGAAAATGTTGTCAGTGACCTACAAGATATAGGTGTAGGAAAAGACTTTCTAACCCAGATAGCAGCTGATCAGGAAATAAGATCAACAATTGACAAGTGGGACCTCATTAAATGCAAATGCTTCTGTACGGTGAAAGAAACAATCAGTGAAGTGAAGAGAAAACCCACAGAGTGGGAGGAAACCTTCACTAGTGACACATCTGACAGAACATTAACATCCAGCTTATAGAAATTACTCAAAAAACAAAGGAGCAAGAAAACAAATGACATCATGAACTTTGCAGGTAAATGGATGGAACTAGAAGACATTATGCTAAGTGAAATAACAATCCCAGCCATGTATCCTCATTTGTGGATCCTTATATGTAAGTCAAGCTCAGCAAAAATTTTTTTAGTAAACATAATATCACATTTCCTGATGTTACTATAAATATACCTTGAAGTTTATGTCTCTCTTTTCCCAAGTTCTAAGATTTATGAGAAAGAATCAATCTCCTCTTTAAAAGTACTTTAGAACATACATCAACTTGCTATGTAAATTGGGAATGTAAAGTTATATCTCTTTTTGCCTGCATGAAACATTACTGTTAAAATGTGAATACAAATGTGTTTTGGAATTAACTTACAGCTTATTTTCAAACTATCATTTTGGTATATGTGTGCAGTATATATCTGCATATTTTGGAGTAATATAAGATTAAAGGGATCAACAACAAAAGCTTGTTCAAAGAACTGACCAAAACAGTAAACTTCTACATCAAAAAAGTTAAAAAAGATAAAAAGATACAAGATAGTCTTGACATGTGTGGCAGAATGCTTGTGCTGTGGTGGACAGAGGCATGGAGGGGGAAACAGGTCTAAATTTGATTGGGAAAGGTTTATGAAATGCATGAAAGGTCAATAAAAATGAAAAAAAGAAATAAAAATATTTCTGAAATTTAATGAAAAGGACAATAGAACACAACGAAACTTCTGGGACACTTTAAAAGCAGTTCTAAGAGGGACATTTATAGCTCTAAGTGCCTACATTAAAAAATCAGAAAGATCACGGATAAATGACTTAAGTTGTAACTTAAGACACTTGAAAGGCAACAACAAAAGAAACCCAAACCCAGCAGATGAGAAAAAATAACAAAAATAAGAGCAGAGATTAATGAAATAGAAACAAAGAAAACAATACAAAGAATCAATGAGTGCAAGAGCTGGTTCTTTGAAAAGATAAACAAGATAGACAGACCCTCAGCCCAGTTAACCAAAAGAAAGAAAGAGTAACTCCAAATCAACAAAATTAGAAATATCACAACAGATAACAAAAAGATCCAGAACATTATAAGAGAATACATTAAAAACCTATACTCTATTAAATTTGAAAACCTAAAAGAAATGGATGAATATCTTTTTTTTTTTTTTTTTTGTCTTTTTGAGACAGGGTTTCCCTGTAGCCCTAGCTGTCATGGAACTCACTTTGTAGACTAGGGTGGACTTGAACTTAATCATAGGAATCATCAAAGCTAAACCAAGAAGAGATCAACAGCTTAAACGGCCCCATAGCATGTAAGGAAATGGAAAGAGCAGTACCAAACTTCCCCAACTTCCTGAGGAAGTCAGGGCAAGAACCTAGAGGCAGGAGCTGAAGCAGGGACCATGGAGGAATGTTGCATACTGACTTGTTCCCTTGGCCCATGCTCCACCTGCTTTCTCATACAACCCAGGTCCATCTGCCAAGGAGCGGTACCACCAACAGTAGGCTGGGTCCTCCCACATCACTCATCAATTAAGAAAATGTCCCCCAAACATGCCCACAGGTCAGTCTGATAGAGGAAATTTCTCAGGTGAGGTTCCTGATTCCCAGGCGTGTCACGCTGTTATCCAGCACAGTGAGAAGCTGCTAACTTGTCCTGAGAAGATGGTTCGATGGGAGCATCTCACCCCTCTTACTTCTGTCATTGCTCCTCATGCACACTTGAGTAGATGGAGGAAAGGTGGTGACAGAATTCCTGACGAAGGGAGTGAGCTGGAGAGAGTCAAGTGTCAGGCATGGCTGTGACACAAAGGGAAGGCTCATCTGGACAGACCATGGAGGGCCATGCCCACACTTGGTTTCTCTTGGGGTACAGGCATCACTCCTCACTGCATGAAGCTATGACAGATGTAGTTTCCCAGGTCCAATCCAGATCCAAAGAAAGAGGATCTTAAGATGGGAGAAGGAAACCAAACAAAACAGAGTTGATGCCATACCCCTTGTTAGCCCTCAGGGTTCAAGCCCAGACTTCTGGAGTCTGTGCTGTTGTACAAGCCTGTCCTCTGAGCCAGATGGATGCCATCTTCCTGATTTCAGCCCTGCCCACTTGCAAAAGATCATCACATCTGGGCTTGATGACTGATAACATTCCCTCATAGAAGGAGGGGGGGTATCATGGGACCCTCACCAAAGTGAGTATCCAGCCACTCCTCCCATGAAATTCTTTTCTAATTACATGTGGCCCTGAAGGAAAGGCCAGGGATGACTAAAAGCAAGGGACTCCATTTATGCAGCTATGGGGAAGCCATCATCTGTACTGGGTGAAGATTTTCTGGTGTGGCCTTATGAGGGAGCATTCATACTCCTGTAAGTAAGTCCTCACCCATGCTCTGTAAGTACACCTAATAAACTCAGTTCTTCCCTAGACTGCACTTTGGTGGAATGGAACCTAAGACTGTCATTGGGCTCAAGGGAGGAGGGTGTGGATGTTGTCTCCTCTCCCCACAGAGGAATGGTGACACAATGTGCTCATGCGATTTTGGCAACTCACTGTCTCTGAACTACAGATAACAATACACCAAGTTGTGATGATCAATAAATTAATGTGAGTTAGGGGATTAGAGAAATGCCTAATATGTACACAAGACCTACCAACCTCAGATACCCAGATAAACAGGGTAGATGCAAGGCAGGAAGCTGTGGCTGGAAAGCAGCACAAAGAGAAGATCAAAATTAGCCTTGGCTAAAAGCCAGAAGCCAGAAAAGACAGCATGTCCCCTCCACCAAGGCTGACACGTAACAGTAGACCTAGAAGTTCACACTATGAATGATGCACAAGCCGGTGACACTGGGATGTAAATATCCCTGTCCTTTGGACAGTGCTTGACCTTGAGACTTCAACCTTTTCCTGGTTCTGGCCTACTTCCTTTCTTGGAAATGATTCTTTCACTTTTTAAGTTTTAATTGAATCTTTGTGAATCTCATACATTACATTTTGATCATAGTTAGACCCCCTCTCCTATCCACGCTATCCTATAACCCCTATCAGATTTCATGTAGTCTGTCACAGATTTTAAGGCTTATCAAGCCATGTTTATGTTCCCAAATGTCCCTTAGTGTGAGTCCATCCACCAGAGCCTAGTCAACATATTCAGTGTCACTCCCTGAAAGGAAACCAACTCTCCCTCTCCAGTAGTCATCATTGCCAATAGTTCCTCAGCTAAGGTTTTTTTTTGTCTGGTTTGAACTTACATGGGTCTTCTATATACTGTCACTATTGCTGAGAGTTCATCTGAGCAAGTTCCTAGTCACCTGGAAAACTGTTTCCTTGAGGTCATCTACTAACTCTGGGTCTTACAGTCTTTCTGCCCCCTCTTTCACAACGGTTCCTGAGTCTTGGGTGGCAGAGGTTTGATATAGTGTCCAACTCAGGGACAAGTGCTCTGTGGTCTCTTATTTCCTATATTTTGGTCAACTGTGGCTTTTGGGTTAATCAGCATCTGTTGATTGAGGAAGCTTTGTGACTTCTTTCTTTTTTTTTTTTTTTTAAATTTCTGTATGTGTATGAGTGTACTGTCTGCATGCAAGTTTGTGCACCCGTGTAGTGCAATGCCGCGGAGGTCAGAAGAGGGTATCGGATTCCCCTGGAACTGGAGTATTCCTGGAATTGGAGTTTCAGACGGTTCTCGACCACCATGTGGGTGCTGGGGATCGAACCCAGGTCCTCTGTAAGAGCAGTCGGCACTCTTAACCGCTAGGCCATCTCTCCAGCCCAGACTTCTTTCTTAAGAAACTGTCACCAGCCGCCCAGAGTCTGGCACTATGGTCATGGTGGAGGGGATGGCAGTGCTGAGGCGGAACAGGCCAGGCATGGAGGGGCAGGACTTCTATAATTGGCCTGATGAATCATTTGATGAGATGGACAGTACCCTTGCTGTTCAGCCGTATATTCAACAGAACATAAGGGCAGATTGCTCCAATAATGACAAAATTCTTGAAGGCCAAGATGAAGGTGTATGGAAGAATGAAGATTTAAGGCAATTCTGCCTTAAACTAAATGGACTTGCTGTCAAGCTTCAGAGTGAATGCCACCCAGATACGTGTACTCAAATGACAGCGACTGAGCAATGGATTTTTCTTTGTGCAGCTCATAAAACTCCAAAAGAGTGTCCTGCTATAGATTATACAAGACACACACTTGATGGTGCTGCATGTCTTCTGAATAGCAATAAATATTTTCCCTGCAGGGTTAGCATAAAATAATCATCTGTAGCAAAACTAGGATCAGTATGCTGTAGGATTTACAGAATATTTTCACATGCTTATTTTCACCATCAACAGATATTTGATGAATATAAAAATGAAACATTTTTATGCCATCGGTTTACTAAATTTGTGCTGAAATATAATTTGATGTCAAAGGATAACCTGATTGTACTAATTTTAGAAGAAGACGTTCAGAATTCAGTTTCTGGGGAAAGTGAAGCATGAAGGGAATCTGAAAAATGTACTGATCACATAATTAACATAATTACGTACTGTATATATCATTTTAGATACATCAATCCTGTATCCATATTATAGCTTCTTTGTTTCGTATAGGTTTTTGTATGCTATGCATTGCCTTTTAAAATGGGAAATAGGGGCTGGAGAGATGGCCTAGCGGTTAAGAGCGCCGACCGCTCTTGCAGAGGACCAGGGTTCGATCCCCAGGATCGAGAACCGTCTGTAACTCCAATTCCAGGAGAACTCCAGTTCCAGGGGAATCCGACACCCTCTTCTGACCTCCGCGGCATTGCACGACACGGGTGCACAGACTTGCATGCAGACAGTACATTCNTTCCACATGTGGACTCTGTGAGGTCATCCACCTCTTTATCTGCTGATCCATCTTGCTGGCGCCCAAAAGAGAAATTTTTTTAAATTTTTTAATTAATTTTATTTATTTCTGTATGTGTATGAATGTACTGTCTGCATGCAAGTCTGTGCACCCATGTCGTGCAATGCCGCGGAGGTCAGAAGAGGGTGTTGGATTCCCCTGGAACTGGAGTTCTCCTGGAATTGGAGTTTCAGACGGTTCTCGGCCACCATGTGGGTGCTGGGGATCGAACCCGGGTCCTCTGCAAGAGCGGTAGGCGCTCTTAACCGCTAGGCCATCTCTCCAGCCCCAAAAGTGAAATTTTTATTATGAGAAAAGTTAAGCATATTTTCAAATGTCTTTGCATCTTTTTTGCTCTGAACTATCTAGTATCTCTTTTTTTTTTAAATATATATGATTCTGAGTAGTTATCGTTTCTATTTTTAGGACTATTTTATATATTGAAACCAGTAATTTTTTGTAATAGAAACTGCAGGTAAAATGAAGTCGTATTAGAGGTTCTTAATCCAGTATTGTTGATGTCCTTATAAAAAGTTTAGGACTTAAACATTCATGGAGGACCATGTGCAGGTGAAGAGAAGACCACCATCTACAAAGAAAGGACACAAAACTTGCCCTGCTGACAGTTTGACTTTGCACTTCATGAGAAAATTTAACTTTCTATTACTTAAGCCACTCAATTCGTGGGAGTCTGTTACGGAGTCCTAGGGATGTAATTTATATTATATTAAATAACTGTGTAAGGGGCCTCCCTCTTTCCTCTCAGCTCCGACATGCCATTCAGACTGAGGAAGACCCAGAAACTCTGAGGATACAGGACCCAGCCAAGGCCAAATCAGGAAGTGACAAAAGTGGCCAGTAGGCCAGGGTGATCATGGTGGCATGGGTCACAGGATGAACGTTGACAAATGTCATCCAGGTTACTTTGGAACAGTTGGCGTGAGGCATTACCACTCAAAGAGGAACCAGAGCTTCTGCCCAACTGTCAACCTTAGTAAGTTGTGACAGTGGTCAGGGAGCAGACAGGAGCAAATGCTGCCCAAAACAAGGCTGGACAGCCCCATCACTGCGTTCCCTCAACCTTTGAAGAAGCTGGGACTCTGGGCATATACTGGATCTGGCTAAATGTTCTTTAGTGTTCATTTGCCTCCCATACATTAGCTTATTCATTTATTGTTTTTTTAATTTTCTAGTTTACAACCTTCATGAATCAGTTTTTATTTTTTTTTTAAAGATTTTTTAAAATTTTATTTATTTTGTATATGTATGAATGTACTGTCTGCATGTAGGTCTGTGCACCCGTGTCGTGCAATGCCTCGGAGGTCAGAAGAGGGCATCTGATTCCCCTGGGACTAGAGTCAAAGATGGTTCTCAGCCACCATGTGG
Organism: Rhizomys pruinosus; assembly: GCA_009823505.1. NCBI lineage: Eukaryota > Metazoa > Chordata > Mammalia > Rodentia > Spalacidae > Rhizomys > Rhizomys pruinosus. The sequence continues at coordinate 2,279,627 of VZQC01000091.1, read as the reverse complement.
GTGCTGGGGATCAAACCCAGGTCCTCTGCAAGAGCAGTCGGTGCTCTTAACTGCTGAGCCATCTCTCCAGCCCCTCTCCAGCCTTTTTTAATTTAATTTAATTTTATTTTGTTTTTTTTATTAATTTTATTTATTTCTATATGTGTATGAATGTACTGTCTGCATGCAAGTCTGTGCACCCGTGTCGTGCAATGCCGCGGAGGTCAGAAGAGGGTGTCGGATTCCCCTGGAACTGGAGTTCTCCTGGAATTGGAGTTACAGACGGTTCTCGGCCGCCATGTGGGTGCTGGGGATCGAACCCGGGTCCTCTGTAAGAGCGGTTGGCACTCTTAACTGCTAGGCCACCTCTCCAGCTCTGGGAAATACTTTTTAAGTTATTCGTGAGCTGTATAGTCACTGTTTTGGCACTCACGGTTTTAAAATAAGATTAGTATTATCTGTTTATAATGCCTGTTAATAAAAGAATTTACAGAATTGCTGCTAAACAATCATTAGATCATGATCCTTTCAAATCTATGAAAGAGTGAGCTCAAGATTTCACACAAGCCATTTTACTAAAAAGATAGTAATATTTTCTTTGCTTTTAGTCCTGAGTTTTGGTATTTTGGAAAATTTAGCAATACATCATTCCACCTCTACTGTTAATTTTCCCAAAGTGAGGTAAAAGTGTTTTAGAATTCTGTTTATAGTTTTTATTACACATAACCAATGTGTATATCCAAATATAAATGCAATGAGGCATTGGTAATACTTAAATAATCTTACTATGCTTCATAAAGTATATCCTAGGTTAGCAAAGGATTTTTTCTAACAGTGGAGTATTAGAATAATTCATGATGTTAATGATAAGGCACAAACATGAGGTTCCCATGGACTTCTGCCCTCTTTCATTGCCCTTAATCCTATCTCCAAAGCACACTAGCTGAGTGTTACCAAACCATGACTTAGTGGTGGCTTAACCATATTTTTATTTGTATTAAATTGCTTACAGATTATACCTCATACTAGCAATTATATTACACTACAGAAAAACTATATTGGCATAGGTTCTTGCCTATCTTTGTTTTGGGGAATTGATCTAACTACTTAAAAAATAGTCCTTAATATAGTTTGACTCTTCCTGTTAGTAATAATACTTTCATGTAACCCTAGGTAGCATTAAATAGACATGAAAAAATAGTATATTTATTTTATTACCCCTCCCCAAAAGCTTGTTTGAATTATATGCACATATAAGATTATTTACAATAATTCACATGTTTCAATGGTGTTGAGGAATAGTCATACATCTTTTTGATTCCTTAATTCTGCATCTTAAGAATTTAAGTGCAGATTTATAATTTATTTGGTGAAGTTTTTCATAAAATGCTAGAGGTCTTGATGCCAAACTTGTAATGAGGCACTAAGGTGGAAAATTTGTATTTGTAGTTTAGACCTTTTTTTTTTTTTTGGTCTTTTCGACACAGGGTCTCCCTGTAGCCCCAGCTGTCCTGGAACTCGCTCTGTAATCCAGGCTGGCTTTGAACTCTAAGATCCGCCTGCCTCTGCCTCCCAAGTGCTAGGATTAAAGGCGTGTGCCACCACACCAGGCCATTTTAGACCATTTTAAACTCATCTCTTTACCATACTTAACAAACACGAGGGATTTCTTATTCATTTAAGAGTTATTTTCAAATGAAACTGAAAATGCATTCATCTTGATTGTTTTTCTGATTATTTGAAGAAATCATTTGTATTGTATTGAGACAAGTATGTACAGAAAATGTGGGAAGCTGTAGTGTACTGAGAGTGTGTGTGTAGTTGATGCCTTTCCAAGCCCACCTAACTTCTTGGCTTTAAACAGTGCTGTGCCAGTAGCCAGTCATTGCTGTACCACAGCCCACAGCTGCCTTTGAAGAAGTTTATATTCACAGTGAATAGAATGTTGTGTGAAGGTAAACATGTATATTAATGTTACCATAAACCCGGGGGGTTAATAATTTTTAAACAAACTTGCCTAAGTATTGAGAGATTAACCTACTAAGTTCATAAATCATACATAGCAATGTAGTGGTTCTCTCTAGGTGGTATCTTAATGGATTTTTATCATTTGACTATTTTCTTAGTGAATATTTGGATTAAGGTAGTGACTGGGATTGGCATTCTGGCTAAGTATTTTGAAACATATTGTGAATATATGGCTTAGTGTTAAAGGGAAAATAAAGTATGATTTTCTTTTTCTTACTAAAAAAAAAAAAAAAAAAAGAAAAGAAACTGTCTTTGAGTCTACCATTGTCCATGTGTCCTTGATCTACTTCCTTGTTTGGGACACAAGAACCTGGAAATCCCAGAGGGTGCCCAGTGTATCCTAATATACCCCTATAACAAGGCTGAACCGTTGGTATGTTTGTTGATGGAGGCCAAGACTATACCACGTTCAGCTTTGCCGTTTTTCAGCATGCCCTGGAAAGTCATGTTCACATTCGGGCCTGGCATTGTCTTAGGTGCTGGGGGTTCAGAAAGGTTAAAGCATGGGTGCTCCCCTTAAAGTGCTTACAGGTGGTTCAGAAGCAGGATGCTAAGTGCTATGAGAGGCCTTGGAGAAGCAGCGTAGGTTTCCTGGGGAGTTGATATCAAAGGGCAATCAGAGGATGAGCAAGAGTTATCCAGAAAGAGGGTTAAATGTCAGGTGTGGGAGCAACTCTTTCAGGAGCGGATGTTCTGGGCCACAAAGTGGTTCTGAGTGGGTGAGGTGTGGGGTGTAAGAGGCAGGGGCATGAGGGCTTGTAGATGGAAAGAGAAGCTACATCTGTTGTCTGGGCAGAGTTGGGCTAGGTTGGACTGCATAGCTGTTCTTGAGCCCAGCGCCTTCGTTGTGGTATGTTTGCCTCACCTATCACACGTTCTCACCAGGAAGGTCGCCGTGTGTGGGACAGCACGCCTTCCTGGATTAGTCAACCATGGACTAAGCTGGGCTTTGGAGCCCAGAGCTACGGAAAATCACAGAAGCCCACATCCCTACTTGAGGAAATCTTATTTGGTAGAATGTTTCCCAGTTTGAAAAAATCAGGTTTCACTGGCAGCGATGGCATGGGCTGCCCGGAAAGGCAGGTAGGAGGGTCAGGAAAGCAAGAGGAGGAAGAATGAATACGCATGGCGTCAACAAATGCAAAATTCAGGGTCAGTCTGAAAGACTGGTTCAAGAGGAGGAAGTGTGTGCGGAGAGGTGGTGGGGAATGAAGCAAAAGAAGGACGCTAGAGCCTTTAGGTGCTAAGCTGTAGACTTTGAAATTCATCCCGAATTCAAAGTAGTGAATTATTATTTTTTTTAATTTTATTTATTTCTGTATGTGTATGAATGTACTGTCTGCATGCAAGTTTGTGCACCCGTGTTGTGCAATGCCGCGGAGGTCAGAAGAGGGTGTCGGATTCCCCTGGAACTGGAGTTCTCCTGGAATTGGAGTTTCAGACAGTTCTCGGCTGCCATGTGGGTGCTGGGGATCGAACCCGGGTCCTCTGTAAGAGCGGTCGGCG
>VZQC01000091.1:2185365-2274607 GCA_009823505.1 Rhizomys pruinosus | reverse complement strand
TTTTCTTTTCTTTTCTTTTCTTTTCTTTTCTTTTCTTTTCTTTTCTTTTCTTTTCTTTTCTTTTCTTCCTTCCTTCCTTCCTTCCTTCCTTCCTTCCTTCCTTCCTTCCTTCCTTCCTTCCTTCCTTCCCTCCCTTCTTTCCTCTCCTTCCTTCCTTCCTTTCTCTCTCTCTCTCTTGCTCCCTCTCCTTTTTTCTTTCTTCCCCCTCCTTTTGTGTCCTCCTCCTCATTTTCCTCCTTGTCCTTCTTTGCTTTTTTCCTTCTTACTGAATGATTTATTTCTGGACTTTCCGCTCCACTGTGGGGTTAAATGTGGCATCCTTCCCTCCCCCTTTCAGTTTTTTCAAAGTAGAATTAGTTTGAGTGACCTTGTTAAGATGAGGGGGTGATGATGGGAAGTGGTAACAAGACTGGCTTACAAGGTAAGTGCTGTCAACCTAAACGAAGTGTGGCTACCAACCCATACCTTCACATACTGTCTTTGATATTTCCGCTGCAGGTTTCTGGTTTGGCCTAGTTCTTTGAAAGATGTAAAGCTGCCTTGATGCTTTCCCCCCAGACAGCTTCCTTTTCCTGTTTCTTGTTAACCATAGGGTGTCTGATATCAGCTTTGTGTTTGGGAAATGAACATTTGAGCTCTGCTGGTTGGGTGTGAGTGTGTGCTGTGGGCATATGTATTTGCTTGTGTGTGTGCAAATAAGTGCAGGGGTTCATATGCTTTCATGGCAACAAAGTTAGCTGACAGTTCCAGTCTCCTTCAGTAACAAAGATGTGGTTCTCCTTCCAGCACTATGAAATTAGCAGCTGAAAAGAAGAATATGATAGAAAATAGCAAACTAATTTACTGTGCTTGAAAAATCTGCACCAAATGCACAAAGCAACAATAAAAATTGGCTTTGATGGGCATGGTGGTTCATGCCTTTAATCCCAGCACTCGGGATGCAGAGGCAGGCGGATCTCTGTGAGTTCAAGGCCAGCCTGGTCTACAGAGTGAGCTCCAGCAGCTGGGACTAAAGGGAGACCCTATCTCAAAATACAAAAAAAAAAAAAAATTGGCTTTGGGAAAAAAAAAGAAATAAATTCACATTTTGATTTCTTAAGATGTTAGGAACTGCCCAGGGTTGTCCCCTCCATTATGGCTTGAAGGATGCTTTTTTCCTTGTTCACAACTCAAATCCAACTCTTCACTCATCCCCATGACTACTGAGTCCAGAAATGTGGAGCTTCTCACAGGGGAACACCAAGCCATACTCTTGCATCTCATTTAAATTTCTAATTCCCCCAGGCATCAGAAAAGAGATGTCTCAAGACAAAGTGAATATCAATAAAGGGTTCAATTACAGCTCTTGCATTCTCCCCTTCTGGGTGACAAACACTCATAAAATTTGAAGATCCTGCCCTCATTTTCCTTGAAAATGATTAGAAAGCCATAGCAAATTATGAAAAGGCAGCTTCCCAACTTTATTCGATTCGGATCACCATGTAAACTATCCTAAGTGGAAAACTTTGGTGTTAAAGTTGCCTTTTTTTTTTTTTTGTCTTTTTTGAGACAGGATCTCCCTGTAGCCTCAGCTGTCCTGGAACTCACTCTGTAGACCAGGCTGGCCTTGAACTCACAAAGATCTGCCTGTCTCTGCCTCCCAAGTGCTAGGATTAAAGGTGTGTGCTACCACCCCCAGCTTAAAGGTGCCTTTTTTGGGACATCAAAGTTATAACACAAAAGGTATAGATAGTCAGATGTTTAGAATAGAGTCTTGCATTACGAAGTTTCTTTCCTTTGTGTAAGTCAATTTTGGGTAGATTGTGGTGAAAAAGAACACATAATATGGACAAGAATTATTACTTTATGAGACAGGAGTTCACAAGGGGAAGAACAAATGAGCTGAGCTGTTTATCACAAGCTTCAACTGAAGATGAGCACAACTGGTCAGCTGTTTCTGGTGAGCTCTCAAAGCTCTAGCAGGTGACAGAAATTAAAGCTTTGTATTCTTGGCATGTGAACTGATTGCTTGACTTCACATCAGGTTAAAGCAATGATCTGCATAAATGCCAACCTTCCCCTATTACCAGGGCCTGTCACTTCAGAAAGTTAGGTCTGGGCTTAGAGCCAGATTTTGGTTTTACGTTAGCTTTTGGGATAGTCCTGTTTATACAAGAAAACGCTGGAGTCCAGCTCCAGCAGGTTCAGTTCCTAAAGTGGGTGGCCACAAAGTTGGAGAAGAAATTAGTCAAATAAGACACAAGCATCTTTTTCTTTTTCGTGACCTGAGGAGCGTCTATCTTCCCTGCTCCTGTGCAGAGGACCTCTTGGGTTCTTCACTCTGCCGATTTCTTGAGCTAAGGATCAGAGAGTGTTTGCCTTCTCTGATCCTGTGCAGAGGGCCTTTCCGGTTTGCCACTCTGCCAATTTCTTTTCTTCTCTTTTTTCTTCTCTGCTCCTCAGGTACCGATGTTTATTTTTATATACCCTAAAATCAATACATGTTATGCAAGTCTAAGCTAATGATGAAAAAAATAACCCAACTTCCCCATAAATATTTTTCAGAAAATTCACACCTGAAATTATTCTTAACATCAAAAACAGTAAAACAATCAATAATGGTACAATCATTTAGTTGAGACATCAAGAAAGTGAAACAATAATAGTACAGCCATTCAGCTAAGCAATTTAACAGTTTTGCAGAAAAGCGAAGTTAAAATTAATGTTTAACTCTGAGGACTCCATTCTTTATGCCTTGTGATTACATAGGTGCTGGACAGTGTACGAAATGAGCTTTAAAGCTTTAACAATAGAGAACTTTATTTTTTCACTTTAGTTCCTTGTTTGCTCGACCTGTAAGTCACTTTGTGGCTGGTGTAGCTTTGATTCGTGTCTTGTTTTTATTCTGGTCATTGGTTTCCTCAGTTTCTGTTTTCCTCAGCTTATGTTTTTAACATTTTCTGTTAAGGTGATTTTCTATGGATTATTAATTTTTTTTTTGTCTTTTTTGAGACAGGGTCTCCCTGTAGCCCCAGCTGTCCTGGAACTCACTCTGTAGACCAGGCTGGCCTTGAACTTACAAAGATCCGCCTGCCTCTGCCTCCCAAATGCTAGGATTAAAGGTGTTCACCACCATACCTGGCTTGGACTATTAATCTTTGAGTCAGATCACTAGAATCCACAGCCTCACTGGACTTGGTTTCACTTTGCCCTACAATTCTATTTTTAGTTTAAACCTGACCATGAAATAAAAATTCCTTTCTTTACTTGGGCAATCTGTGCATGACACAGTTTCTGTAGAGTTCTTAATTATCACTGTATCATACTTTAAAGTTGTGTACACAGTGCCATTATTTCTCACAAAGTACTCATCTCTAGAAAAGACAAAGGTGTCAGTTCTACTCCTTGAGGCAGAAGCAGGTACCCTAACTGCTAGAAAGCCAAAAGTCAAGCAGGCCAGAAAAATAAGAATTCATATGCTAAGAATTATTAAAACCAAGGTCAGCTGGAAAGCAGACTTCAACCAGACAAGTCAGGTCACTGGAACTTTGTCAGGCAGTGAACCTTTCACGAATGGCTCTGCCAAGCAAATGAGAGGGAACAGAGAGTGGAATAGGACCCGGGTTCGATCCCCAGCACCCACATGGTGACCGAGAACCGTCTGAGACTCCAATTCCAGGAGAACTCCAGTTCCAGGGGAATCCGTAACCCTCTTCTGACCTCCGCGGTGTTGCACGACATGGGTGCACAGACTTGCATGCAGACAGTACATTCATACACATACAGAAATAAATAAAAAAAAATTAAAAAAAAAGAAAAAGAAAAATAGCCTAGCTGTGTTTATTCAGGAGCAAGCAAAGCAAAGGAGGGGTGTAGCAGATTTTCTCCTCCTGAAGATCCCCACATGTTTACTACCATGCTCAGCTCCCCAACTAGGGAGGATATTTTACCTCAGGAAGGGAATCGCCATTATGAAGCATGGAACTCTGGTTCTAGCGCTGGCCTTCGTGAACCTCAAAAGGTTCATGGGGAATCATAGCACCTGCCTGCTGTAGCCTCTCCAGAAATCTGTGAACAAAAGAAGGCTCCTAAATGGAACAGAGTTCAGAGTTCATCAAGTGTTTATACAACAAGCTGACTTTAAATAAAAGAAAACACATTAAAAAAAGAAAGAAAAATCTGCACCAAGTGTTACTAGTAAGCAAATAGCATCTTTGTAAATATTCCAAAGGGCCACAGAAGTCTTATGAGGAATATAAAAAGCACAGTGAATGGAATAAAAACAAAACAAAATATAACAGGTCTTGTGGGATGAAGGTAAGCAGTGCTGAGAGGGAGATTCACAGCACTGAAGGCTTACATTAGAAAAGAGATTTAAAATGTCTCACTTGGGGCTGGAGAGATGGCCTAGCAGTTAAGAGCACTGACTGCTCTTGCAGAGGACCCGGGTTCAATCCCCAGCACCCACATGGTGGCTGAGAACTGTCTGTAACTCCAATTCCAGGAGAACTCCAGTTCCAGGGTATGGTGGTAATGTCCTTGAGGAACACTTAGTCCTTCAGTATCTAATAACCTAAATATGACAACACTTAACACTTATCTCAGTTGCACATTCAAAAGGGAACAACACAAGTATCTGCTTAATATACATATATATATGAACAAGCACATTCTTAACCAAATAGGACAAAAGTTAATCCATATTTCTGCAACTGGTCCCATGGCCTCAGCTGATATTTATGAATACCTTTTTCTACTACCCATTCTGTATTTCCTCCACCATCAGCAAACACCTCTGCAGGTCTTGGCTCTTTCCCTGGAGGAGTGACCCATACCTCCATCCCTGAAGGGTCTGGGCCATTTGTTGTCCTGTCTGGTTTGGGTTGTTGGAGTTTCCCATTGACCTTAATCATAGGACATGGTAGCACCAGAAGGTGCCCTACAGCATCTCCTGCCTTCCAGACATAATCTTCCTTGCCCACGTTGTGTAGAAAAAGTCCAATTTCCTCCTAGTAGTCTGGATCAATCACTCCTCCTACTACTGTTATTCCTTCCTTAGCCTGTTGGCTTAAGGGCAGTAGAAGCCCAACGTGGCCAGGGGGAAATCTTATCTTCCAGTTCAATGGAACGTTGCTGTATCTCCTGGCAAAGCACTCCCCCCTTTGGAGCCAAAACATCTAGACCAGCAGAAAGCAAGGTCATGGGTACAGGAAGCAAAAATTTTCCTACTGGGTCACTAGGGTGATAGTGAGTGGAATCACTCCCACTTCCACCCCTTGGTTCATGGACCCATGAATTCTGGCTATAGGAGAAACAGTACCATAGAGTGGGTGCTGATTCAAAGCATATACTGCCTGCTGGAGAAAGAGGCTGACTATCCACAGAATGAGTCATCCGATCTACTTGATTATTAAATTCATCCTCTGCTGAGATCACCTTTGATGAGCGTTTACATGAGACACAAGTATCTTACACATCCTTTGACCATTCAGAGAGCTCTATCCACATACTTCTTCCCCAAATGTCTTTCTCACCAATTTTCAGTCATGCTCCTTCCAAGTCCCTGACCATCCAGCCAAAACATTGGCTACAGCCCATGAATCAGTATATAATCAAACCTCTGGCCATTTCTCCTTCCAGGCAAAATGCACAACCATGTGTACTGCCCGAAGTTCTGCCCACTGTGAAGACTTTCCTTCACCAGTGTCCTTTAGGGTTGTTTCAGAAATTGGCTGTAATGCGGCAGCTGTCCACTTCTGGGTGGTGCCTGCATAGTGTGCAGAACCATCATTAAACCAGGCCCTAGTCTTCTCTTCCTCAGTCAACTGATCATAGGGCAAACCCCATGAAGCCATAGGTGTATGCTTGAGCACAGGAGGCATTGTAACAGGAGTGGGAACCATAGGCATTTGGGCAACTTCTTCATGTAGCTTGCTCGTGCCCTCAGGGCCTGCCCGGGCCCTGCCACGTATGTACCACTTCCATTTGATAATGGACTGTTGCTGTGTACGTCCTACTTTATGGTCTGGTGGGTCAGATAACACCCAGTTCATGATGGGCAACTCAGGTCGCATGGTGACTTGGTGGCCCATTGTCAAACGTTCAGTTTCCACTAAGGCCCAATAGCAGGCTAAGAGCTGTCTCTCAATTCTGTTGCTGTGATAAAACACCATGACCAAAGGAACTTATAAAAGGAAGAGTTTATTTGAGCTTATGATTGATGGTTCCAGGGAATTAGAGTCCACTGTGGCGGGAGGCATAGCTGCTGGAGCTGGAGCAGCAAGCCGAAGGTCACATCTCACAATGAGCACAGGAAGCAGAGAGAGCGACTGGAGCCCGCAAGCCTTGTTAAACTCACTAAGCCTGCCCCCAATAACATACTTCCTCTAGCATGGCCACACCTTCTAAGACCTCCAAGAACAGTGCCACCAACTGGAGACAAATGTCTGAATACTTAAAGCCTATGGGGGACACTCATTCAAACCACCACACAGGGGAATCCGACACCCTTTTCCGACCTCTGCGGCATTGTACAACACAGGTGCACAAACCTACATGCAGACAGTACATTCATCCACATAAAAAAATAAAGTAATAAAAAATAAAAATGAAATGTCTCACTTATAATCTAAGCTCCCATCTTTTAATCAATTAATTTATATTTATTTTACATGCATGAGTGTTTTGCCTATATGTTTGTAAGTAGACATCAAGTCCCTTAGAACTGGAGTCACAGATGTGTTAGCTGCCACGTGGATGCTGGAAACTGAACCCAGGTCTTCTGCAAGAGCAGCCAGTGCTCTTAACCACTAAGCCATCTTTCAGCCTCCTAAACTCCTCTCTTAAGAATCTAGAAAGAAGAATGGAGATTCAGGGCACCCAGTGCTCTCTTCTAAGCTCTGCAGGCATTGCATGCATAGGTATGCTTATATACATGCAGGCAAAGCACTCATACACGTAACATAAACAAATGAATTTTAAAAAATCCAGAAAAAAAGAAGAGCAAAATAAAGCCATGCTAAATTGAAGGAAGGGAAAAGGAAAAAGCAGAATGCACAAAACTAACAATTTAAAGTAACATAAACGAAACAGAAAATTGTTCCTTAAACATAAAATGTGATAAGCCTATAAGAAAACTGACAAAAAAAGAGAAAGATATAAAGACATAGTAGCAGTTTGGGAACTGTACCCAGTTATCAGAACACGCTCTTCAGAAATCAAAGGCTAATTCAATTTTTATGAACAATTCTCCATATACAAACCTGACAACTTAGATGGGATGAATTCATCGAAAAGCACAAACTATAGCAACTCACCTAACATGAAGAGGATTTGAATAGCCATTAAGGAAATGGAATTTGTAATTGAAACCTCCCAGGAAAGGCATTTCCAGACCTGCATAGTCCAGATAGAAGGTCATTTCATGTGTCTAAACAGGAGGACACCAATTTTCCACACTCCTTCTACAAGACAGGAGATACCCTTCCTGATTCATTTTATGAGACCAGCAATAAGCTAGCACCCAAACTAAACAAAGATAGCCCAAAAGTTAACAAACATGATTATAACCAATATCCCCCATGAATAAATATGAAAAGTTAGCAAAATACCAACAAGTAGATAATGAGTTTTTTTTCCCAGAGACACAAAATTGGTTGAATATTGAGATCAATCAACATAGTCTCTATACTGAAAGTCTAAAGAAGAAAAACCACATAATCATATCACCTGATAAAGAAAAGGTGTATAACAAAACCCTAGTCACTGATAAAGCATGGGAAAACATTGATATAGGGGAGGGGTCCCCTCAGTCTGATGAAGAATATTACAAAAATCAAAATAACCCCACAGCTTCTATCATATGACAAAGGATGAGATGTTTCCTTGTAGACAGAACAAGGCAGGAGTGCCTGCTCGTTTCTCTCTAATGCAATATATACTGGAAATCCTAGCTTGCACAATATGGAACAAAGGGGAAATTAAAGGAATATAGGATAGAATGGAAGTGATAAAACTGATCCTGTTTGCAGACAGCTCCACCTGGCACAAACTAGAGACACCTGGGAAGATGGAACCTTAACTGAGGAATTTCCTCCACCAGACTGGCCTGTGACAGATTGGGGGGGGGGACCATTTTCTTAATTGCTAATTGATGTGGGAGGACCCAGCCCACTGTGGGTGGTGCCATCCCTGGGCAGGTGGGTCTGAGCTGTATAAGAAAGTCAGGCAGCTGAGCAAGCCAGGGGAAGCAAGCCAGTAAGTAGAGTTCCTCTGTGGTCTCTGCTTCAGTTTTTACTTCCAGGTCCCTGTCTTAAGTTCCTGCCCCAACTTCCCTCAATGATGGATTGTGGTGTGAAAGTGTAAGCCAGATAAACCCTAACTTCCTTAAATTAGTTTTGGTCAGGTTTTTTTTTTTTCTTTTGTCTTTTTGAGACCTGGTCTCCCTGTAGCCCCACCTGTCCTAGAACTCACTATGTAGACCAGGCTGGCCTTGAACTCACAGAGATCCACTTGCCTCTGCCTTCTGAGTGCTGGGATTAAAGGTGTGTGCCACCAGGCCTGGCCCAGTTTTTTTTTTTTTTATCACAGTAATAGAAAGCAAGCTAAAATAACAGTACAGAAAATGCCAAGAAATCTCCAAAAAACAAAACGAAACAAAACAAAAACCAAACAGCAAAAATGAAACGACTCAGAATAATTGAGTATAGCAAAATTTAAAAATACAAATTCAACAGAAAGAAATGAGGTCTATCAGCATGTACTAAGCACATAAGAATCACACTAAAGTAAAATATTGTTTATAATCTGTCAAAAAAGAAATAGGTAGCAGTCTTCAAACTGTGCTCAAATTATGCATACTAAATCCTACAAAATGCTTAACTAAATTGGGAAAGATCTAATGGTGAGATTGCCATGTTTATATGAGTTGTGTGACTAAAAATGCCAGTTTTCTTCCAAATCAGCTGAGCTTATTCCATAATTCACATACAAAGGCAAAAGAGTCAGAAGGCTAAACTACTTCAAGAAAGAAGAGTGAAGAGGAAAGAATCACTCAGACTGATTTAAGACATTTTTATAGCTTTAACTAGTCAAGATTGTGTAGGCTGGGAGAGGGGTAGACACAAATTAACAGAAGAGGCTTGAAAACCTAGACATCGCTCCACACAAGGGTGACAGGCAGATTTTTGACAAAGATATCAAAGCAACTCAGGGAAGAAAATAGTATTCTAAAATAGGGAGGCAGAGCTCTGTAAATTCAAGCCAGTCTGGCCTACAGAGCAACCTCAAGGACAGCCAGGATCATATATTAAACACCTGTGTTTAAAATAAAAAGTGCTGAATAACCAGTCAGTTGGAGTTGTTGTGGTGATGTCTTTAGCTGTGACCTAAGGGTATAGGTTAACAACCTCAGAAATGAGATTTATCTTATATCACAACATAATTTGGCTTTCTTGTTAGACAAGAGCTTTTATCTCAGTAATCAGGCTAGATACTGATAGACTGAAAGATGTTAAATTATATGTAATCAGTTTGCTCTGTGGATTTTTTTGCTTTTTGAACAAAATTTCATTTGTAGCATATTAAAAAGAACAAGACAAATTGGATTTTATATTAAAAATGGTGCTAGAGCAATTGGATATTCACAGGTCCCAAACCACAAACCTTAATTTTAACTCAAACCTTTGACTTTATATAAAAATTAACTCAAAATGAATCATAGATATAAATGTGAGAAAATCTTTGTGACTGAAATCTTGAAGGTATAAATATACATAAGTAAATGAACAGATGAACTACATGTCATCAGAATGAGAAATTTTGATGTGTTAAAGGCCCTGTTAAGATACTTCTAGCCCTTAGAGAATTAGGTGCTGCCTGCCCATGTGGGTGAGGGCTCATCTTTCTTCCTCAGTCTGCTGATTTAAATGGCAGTGTCTTCAAAAAACCCTCACAGCATCCAGAGACAATGCTTGATTAGCCATCCAACTATCCCTTAAACTAGTATTGCCTATACCTAAAAGAAAGTGATGCCGGGAGTGGTGGTGCATGCCTTTAACCCTAGCGCTTGGGAGGCAGAGGCAGGCAGAGGCAGATCTTTGTGAGTTCAAGGCCAGCCTGGTCTACAGAGTGAGTTCCATGACAGCTGGGGCTACAGGGAGACCCTCTCTCAAAAAGACCAAAAAAAAAAAAAAAAAAGAAAAAAAAAGAAAGTGACTATATACAATGATCCCTGAATCATGCTCTGAATCATGCTCTAAGACTTTTTCTCAGAGAAATGAAAACTTAGGGTCATATACTGACCTATATATAAGCATTTATAGTGGATTTAATTTTTTGTCTTGAAAATGTTTGTTTTAAATAAAATTTTTTATTTTATGTGTATTGGTGTTTACCTGCATGTATGTAAGTGCACCACATATATACAAAACCTGACAGAGGCCAGAAGAGGGTATCTGATTCCCTGGAACTGGAGTTAAGGATGCTTGTCAGTTGCCATGTGGGAATCGAACCCTGGTCCTCTGCCAGAACAGTGAGTGTTTTTAACCACGTCCCCCTGCCTGCTTTCTTTTCTTTTCTTTTTTTTTTTTTTTTTTTTTTTGTCTTTTTGATATAAGCTCTCCCTGTAGACACAGCTGGCCTGGAACTCACTCACTATGGAGATCAGGCTGGCTTCCAGTTTACTGAGATCAGCTGCCTCTGCCTCCCAAGTGCTGGGATTAAAGGTATGTACAACAGTATCTGGCAATGGATTTTTTTTTTAAACTTATTTTAATTTTATGTGTCTGAGTGTATTGCCTGCATGTGTGTTAAGTGCCTTCATTGTACAATGCCCATGGAGACAGAAGAAGGCATCAGATTCCTTTGGAACTGGAGTTACTGATGGTTGTTAGTTGCCATGTGGGTGCTGGGTATCGAACCCGGGTCTTCTGCAAGAGCAGCTGGTGCTTTTAACCACTGAGCCATCTCTCCAGTCCTTAAATGTGTAGCCCCAGCTGGCCTCGAACTCCTCCCGCCTCTTCCCTCTTCAGCATATCGTCGTATACCACCACAACTGACAGAATTTTTCTTAACAGCTTTGAAAGAGAAACAACAAAAGTGTCTCTAATGTAGTACTACTCAGCAACTGAAAAAGCAACCAAATTGTGACAGATACATGAAATTTAATACAAACCAGAATTAACCCCCCCCCATGAATCTCAAGGGCTTTTCAATTAGTAAAAACCTTCAGTTTCATAATACAGTCACACACTACCAGGTTCACTTTATATAATTTCGTGAAATGGCAAAATTCACGGAGCTGGGAAATAGAATTTTCAAGAGTACACATTGAGTTAAATATAACATTGGACCTGAATGTTCATGGTGGACACTAGAGAGGGAGAAAGGTGTGAGGTCACTGAGGGAAATGAGCTGGGAATGAGGGAGCGAAGTGGGAAATAGTAAAACTAAGCACAAAGGAGGAAGTACTTGGTGTAGACTGATGGCTGTAGTATGCCATCATCTGGAGAATATTCAGTTAAGTTCTGTGCACCTAGAAATGTCCCAGGCATAGCACTGAGGGTGGTGGAGGTTTGGGCACCAGGACCACACCATGGAAAATATGAGTTTCAATCTAGGCTACATGGAATCTCCTGGGAAGGTTTGAAAACACTGGAATCTGGATCTCACAGTCAGAGGTTTCTGATTAATTAGCATAGAGTGCTTCTCCTTTCCCAAGTAATGGCATGTGCAGACAGGATTGGGGGCCATGCCAGGGGTTTTACATGTAGAACAATGGCAAACTTGGAAGACGCTTGGGTCTCAGCTTCCTCAGTTGCAGAGTGGGGAAGGTGTTCATCTTGCAGGGGCTCTAGGGGTGATGTTAAGTGACGATTGTGATTGCCACTTGTAAGAGTGCAGCAAACGGTAGCCATTGTTTTATGGGAAAAATGAGGAGATCATGAGTATATGAGCAGCCAAATTACGAGATAAAATCGGGAGTTCTGAACAGGTCATCCATTTCCACAGGAAGGAGGTAAAACAGCCCCAGTTGTCTTCAGGAAAGTTGACCTTCTGGGCAGTTTCAGTTAGAAGATGCCAGAGAAATGTGCTGTTGGCCACTGACCTCTACTGGATAGAGGGCACATTTGTGGAGAGAATATCGACTCAGAATGGGCGTGAATCTGAACTCTGAGGAAAAGCCCATCTCTTGTGAGAACCACAGACAAAGTTGTTCTCTTAAGGAATTCCGGAGCTGGTGTGTAGTTTAAAGCTGAAATCTTATGTCTGTTCTAAGAATATGCCATACTTTATTTGAAAGAAAAAAAAAATCAACCTTCACCACAAACAACTCATCACACTGCAAATGTAAAAGGCAGGTGCTACCAAGATCTGTGCTAAGGCCTGAGACATGGCTTGGTGGTTAACATCACTGGCTACTCTTGCAGAGGACTGGGGTTCAGTTCCTAGCACCCACACAGTAGCTAACAGCCATCAATAACTCCAGTACCAGGGAACCAACACCCTCTTCTGGCCGGACATTGCACTCTTTTTTTTTTTTTTTTTTTTTTTTTTTTGCCTTTTCGAGACAGGGTTTCCCTGTAGTCCCAGCTGTCCTGGAACTCACTCTGTAGACCAGGCCGGCGGGCCTTGAACTCACAAAGATCTGCCTGCCTCTGCCTCCCAAGTGCTAGGATTAAAGGCGTGCACCACCACGCCCAGCTGACATTGCACTCTTAGGTGCACTTACATACCAGCATGCAAAACACTCATACACATTAAAAAAAAAGAGCTGTGTTATACAGGAGAGGGAACTGGGGTACAAGAAGGCTAGATTTGTCAACATGAACCTACAGCCTTTCCTTCTTGACTTTTCTTGCTCCTGTCCAGCCACCAGCAAGCCTCTGATCTAGAAATGTTCATCGTTGCCTCTCCCCTCCAGACTGTGTGCTACTCTGCTTCTCTGTTGACCTTTGACCTCATGCGTCACCACCCTTCTATCCTGCACAGCCCGGCCCAGAGGATGCAGTATCTCCCGTCACTCTCCTGCCTGGACTTCCCGGGGATTCCCTGTTGCACACAGCAGTGCTTCTCAGATTTATTGTATGTCTCCAGCCCTCGGCCCCTCAAGATTCTCTGGGAGACTCTTGAAATTGTCTGTTGTCTTTCGAATAATTAAAAATTAGTTTGTGGCCGGGCGTGGTGGTGCACGTCTTTAATCCTAGAACTCGGGAGGCAGAGACAGGAGGATCTTTGTGATTTCAGAGCCAGCCTGGTCTACAGAGTGAGTTCCAGGACAGCTGGGGCTACAGGGAGACCCTGTCTCGAAAAGACCAAAAAAAAAAAAAAATTAGTTTGTGAACATACTTGTGTCGCCAGATGATCCCATTCCCCTGTTTTTAGTCCCCACAATTCTGACTGTGATGTTCTTGGAATGAAATCATCACTCAGGGAAGCAGTTTTCCATTAAAATTTTGTGGATTTTTAAATTTTTATTTTTGTAATGAGTATTTTTCCCACATGTATGTAAGCGCACCTGTCTATGCAATGGCTGAAGGGGTCAGAAGAGAGTGCCACATCCCCTGGAACTGGAATTACTGATGGGTGTTAGCTGCCATGTGGGTGCTGGGAACTGAACCCGGTCCTCTGCAAGAGCAGCCAATGCTCTTAACCACGGAGCCATCTTGTCAGCCCCCCTGCAGCTTTTCATTTTCAGTAGATTGTGCTCTGTTGCTCACCCTCTCCTCTCTCCTCTCACCAGTGGCTTGCACAGGCTATGCTTCTCTCTGCCTTCCAGCAGTTTGTTTTCTGGAATCTGTTGCTTCTTCATGTACTTTTCTTTTTTAGCCACCAGGGGGAGATGTTTTCTTTCTAAGGACAAATACTCCTTCCTTTTCACAACTCCGAGGGACTGTTGGACACAGGAAATGAGTTCCTTTAAACGATGTGTTGAAATACAAATGACACACCAGGTTTTGAAGACAGTAAAATATTATTAATACACCTACAACACTGATTGCATGCATGTTAAAATATTTTAGATATACTAAAGATATTAATAAAGATTAGTTAATTTTGTTTACTATTTTTCTCTCTTCTCTCTTTCCTTCCCCTTGTCTGTCTCCCATTTTTTTCCCTCTCTCTCTTTCTCCCTCACCCTCCTGCCCCCACTGCCCAGATTGAACATGCTAGGCAAGTACTCTACCACTGAGGTTCATCAGATTCATCTTCAGTTTGTTTTTAGATTTTTTTTTTCTTTCTTTTGATGTTTTTGAGACAGGGTCTCCCTGTAGCTGGCCTGGAACTCACTATGTAGACCAGTCTGGCCTTGAACTAACAGAGATCTACCTGCCTCTGCCTCCTGAGTGCTGGGACTAAAGATCTTGTTTAAAAAATTTTAACAGTAGTGTAGCTATAAAAAGATTTACATATGTGTGTTGCTTTCTCTCAGTGGTTCTCCCAGTGACAACTCCCAGGGTAACTTCAAAGAGCATCAAGGATCCAAAGAACCAGTTTGAAAGCAAGTGGCTTGAGGAGCCTGGGACAGAGGCTGCTGACATGTCCATGCTTATGGACATGATGAGATCTGGGGTTTATTTTAGAACCTGGGATCCTACCCGGCTGTGGATTTCGTTCTCTTCCAAGCTTGAATTCTGCATGGCTTAGATTACTCTGTTTTACTTTTCAGGTACAGCAAGTTTCACCACCTCAGGTCTTTATTAGAGGCCTTGAAGGCAGACAATTTGTTTTTTTTTTTTTTTTTTCCTGCTCCTCAGAACTGTTGACTTCCTTATCTGAAACCTAGTTCTGCCTAGGGCCCACAGTGAATCTTGCTGTGAGTTCATGGATGGGAAGACAGAACCCAGCAGGATTTGTGGCTTGCTTACCCTGTGACCTCCTCAATTCTTCTTACTCCTAAGAGCTCACGTAGCCACAGCCCTGCCTGCAGAGTGGTGGTTGGGGTTCACATGGCCAATGACTCATGTGGACACTGAAAACTCCCCTTAGTGGAGCAACTTCTCTAAAGTGGCCTCATGAATCAGCAACAGGGGAGCTGGGAAGCAAGGCCAGACCTCAAGTTACCAGCACTGATCCAAAGCCCAAGCCCTACACCACAGCCCTCTTTCTCAGTCACGGCCAGCAGAGCTACAGCTGTGAGGGCCGGCAGTCGTTTCGTACATGAGACTAGCGGAGCCCCTGGTGTATGTATGAGTCAGTCTGTCCAGGCGGAAGAAGCCCCCCATCTCTGGCTTTGTTTCTGCACCATGGGGGTCCCAGAAAAGGAAGAAAACCGCCTGGGGTTTCCTCTCTTACCTGGGGTTACCAGTCAGGAGAGCTGGGCGGTGGCAAGGTGTGCTTGGGCATGGCTGCACTTTACCTCCAATCTTACTCTTCTCTCTCCTAGAGCCAATCAGAGAACTACTGAGGCAGGGGGACATGAGAGGTCCCATGCTGATGGGCTCAGTGGTCACAGGATAAGGGCTCTGTAACTTTGGTTGCTGCATGTCCAAGACTTTCTCGTCCATTTCTTTCTTTTTTTGGGGGGGGGTCTTTTTGAGACAGGGTCTCCCTATAGCCCCAGCTGTCCTGGAACTCACTATGTAGACCAGGCTGGCCTTGAACTCACAGAGATCTGCCTGCCTCTGCCTCATGAATGCTGGGATTAAAGGTGTGCGCCACCATGCCTGGCTCACCTCTTGTGGATTTCTATAATGGGCATATTATATAGAGCTATGCAAAACTTGCCACAAGACTTCAGGCCTTAAACAAAAAGCATTTACTATCTCATACAATTTCTGTGAGTTGAGAATTTGAGATAATTTAGTGGGGTGTTTCTGCCATGGTCTTTCGTGGGATGGGGATAAGATGTCCCCCCTTGGTCATCAGAAGGCTTAACAGGAAGTGGAACTTAACTGTTTATAAGTGTGTACTCCCGTGGCCGCTGGCAGAGAGGCTCAGTTTCTTACCTCACAAGTCTCTCCAGCCAGTTCCTGAGAGTCCTTTGACATGGCAGCAAGCAGGGGCAATCTAAGACAGGGAGATGGAAACTACACCATCCCTGTGACCAGCCTTTGCAGGTAAACCCTGTCATTTCTGCACTCTCTTTTTTATAAAGGTCGGCCTGGTTCCAGGACATGACTACCAGGAAATATCAACCATCACAGTCCATCAGGAAGGCTGCAAACACAATGGATTAGTACCAGCTCTACCCATTTCACAGAGCCATTGGGACAGTTTTCTAAGACAGGGTCTCCTATAGCCTAGGCTGGTCTTGAACTCGCTATGCAGCTGAGGCTGATCTTGAACTTCTGATTCTCTTGTGTCCACCTCCTGAGTGCTATGATTACAGGTGCATATCACCAAAGCCCAGTTTATGCAGTACTGGAGATGGACTCAGGGCTTTGGGGACTACGTTCTCAGTCACACTGTGAGGCTTTGTGTGCAAACGTTCTATTGGACTCCTTGTCACAAAGTCTGTGCTAGATCTTTGCCACAGAAAAATATCCGAGAGGGACAAATTAAATGGAGGATTCATATTGGCTCAGATTTTCCGATGTTCCAGTCCCTGGCCATTTGGCTTGATGTTTCTGGGCAGACAGCGGGGCAGAATGGTGTGGTAGCAAGAGCGTGGGGCAGAAGCTGTTCACCTCACAGTGACCAGGTGGCAAAGAAAAGCACGGGAAGGACACAAAGGGGGAAGAGGGAACGGTACAGGTTTCAAAGGCACACACCAAATCACCTACTTCCTCTATCTGGGCTCCACTTCCTGCTTTTTACCACCCTCCAATAATCACATCTTTAAAAAAATATTTTTGGGGTGACTGGAGAGATGGCTCAGTGCTTAAGAGCACTGGCTGGTCTTGCAGACCACCAGGCTCAGTTCCCAGCACCCACACAGAGGCTAACAGCTATCCATAACTTTAATCCCATGGAGTCTGGTGCCCTCTTCTCACCTCCATAGCTGTGGCATGCATGTGGTGTACTTTAATACAAGCAAGCAAAACATATATACCCAAAAAGTTTTAGAAAAGAATCTAAAACATTTTAAAATTAATTTATTTTTATTTTATGTGTATGTGTATTCTCTATGTATGTAAGTGTACCACCTGTATGCAGTGCCCACAGAAGCCAGAAGAAGGTGTAATGGGGTTACAGATGGTTGTGGTCACTATGTAAGTGCTGGGTCCTCTGCAACAGCAGCCAGTGAGCTCTTAGCCAATGAGTCATTTCTCTAGTCCCAATAATGGCATCTTATTATGAATCCATCAAGGATTCATAATCCATTGATTATGTCAGAGCCTTCAGGATCCAGTTACTTCCCAATAGCCTGTCGGCTGCTACCCAAGACCCTAATCCATGAGCCCATGGAGGAAATTTCATATTCAAGCTCACTGCATAACAAACCCACTGCAAGGAAAGCCAAGAACCACGGGGTGCAGATGCCGAGGGAGCTCTGGGACTGGGCTCTGAGACCACAGAGGAAGTGCCACAAGGGGCTCCAGGACAGAGGACTGGAAGTTTGGAAGCTGGGGGTGGGTGGGAGTCCTTCTGTCTCTGCTGCCCCAATGTGAGGACAATATGTAACTAAGATATACCAACCTGCCTGTCACATTTGAGTGCTCACCAAAGGCTGACTTTGCTTACCCATTAGTGTGCTCTCTGAGACAATAGGCTCAAGCATCCCACACCATGTAAGACTCTGCTTCATCTCTTCATCTCTTCATTGATTCTTTTTTTTTTTTTTTGGTCTTTTTGAGACAGGGTCTCCCTGTAGCCCCAGCTGTCCTGGAACTCACCTTGTAGACCAGGCTGGCCTTGAACTCACAAAGATCCGCCTGTCTCTGCCTCCCAAGTGCTAGGATTAAAGGTCTTCATTGATTCTTTAAAATAGTCACAAAAGGGGCTGGAGCGATAGCCTAGCGGTTAAGAGCACCGACTGCTCTTGCAGAGGACCGGGGTTCGATCCCCAGCACCCACATAGCAGCTGAGAATTGTCTTTAACTCCAGTTCCAAGGGAATCAGACACCCTCTCTGACCTCCACGGCATTGCACGACACGGGCGCACAAACCTACATGCAAACAGTACATTCATACACATAAAAAATAAATAAAAAACAAACAAAATAAAATAAAATAGTCACAAAAGAAACTTTTAGGTATTTTTGGTGTTTTGCAATGATAAAATGCTTTTTAAAGTTGATTTAGAATCTTCTCTGATTAGTTCTTGCCTACTCTTTTGCTATAATGCGCTGATCACCCTAGCTGTGTAATAAATCACTCCAAGGCACAGGCATATAGGACAGCAACCCACTCCATTCTGCTCAGGATTTTCCGGACTCAGAATTCAGAAAAGGCTCAGCTCAGTTTATCTATGGGATCATCTCCCCTCCCTCCCTCCCTCCCTCCGTCCCTCCCTCCCTCCCTCCCTCCCTCCCTCCCTCCCTCCCTCCCTCCCTTTCTTTGCGTGTCTTTCTGACAAAGGTCTCACTGTGTAGCCCAGACTTCTTTCTTGCTCTTGTTCTCTGTCAGTCTTTCTGACACGTGTCTCACTATATAGCACAGGCTAGCCTGGAACTTGCCGTCTAGCCTAGGCTGGCCCTGAACCTGTGATTTTCCTGTTTCAGTCTCCTTAGTACTGGGATAGCAAGAGTGCTCCCACCATGCCCAGCGATCTGTAAGATTTCTCAGGTGGTGACAGGAGGATATTAACTGCCAATCGGATGTCCAAGTTGCCATACTTCCAATTCTGATAGCTGATGCCAGCTGTGGGCGGAGAGTTGTGCTGGGGTTGCTGACCCAAATGCCCACACCTGGCCTTTCTAGTGTGGCAGGATTCTTGGGTTTCTTTAATGGCTCTGAGTTCTCTTTTAGCTGGTATCTGAGAGAACTTCATGGAAAGCACATAGCCTGTGTGGAAGTCACCATGTCACTTCTGCCATTTTTATTAGTTTTAAGTTATGATGGTTCCATGGGTGGACCAGCTCAGATCCAAAGGGATGAGAGGTAGGTTCTGACTCCTAATGCCAGTGGCATACAGGATGGGAGAAGGTATGACCACCTTTAGAAAATGAAGAAAATCGCTCATGAAGGAAGAGAAGCACTTTCCAAATTGAAGGCCGTAAAATGGAACACCTGGAACTGGAGTTCTCCTGGAATTGGAGTTACAGACGGTTCTCAGCCGCCATGTGGCTGCTGGGGATCAAACCCGGGTCCTCTGCAAGAGCAGTCGGCGCTGTTAACCGCTAGGCCATCTCTCCAGCCCCGAATCCCTGACTCTTATGCTCTGGACTTTATCCTGTCCTTGGTGGACTTTATCCTGTCCTTGGTGGACCTTTACGGGTCACTTATGGCCTTGCTCTCCCATTTTTCTCTAATAGCAAGTGATCTATCAGGGAAATGCAAATTAAAACTCATCTCATACATGTCCGAATGACTTTCATTAAGAAAACTGCTAACAGATGCCGGTGAGGATGTGGGGGAAAGTATTGCACTATTGGGGGATGTAAATTAGTCTAGACACTAGGGAAATTAGTGTGGAGTTTTCTCAGAAAAGTAAAAGTAGAACAGCTGTATGACCCAGTGATCCCACTTTTGTGAATAAGCTCCAAAGATTTAAAATCAACTTACCATAGAGAAATGTGCACACCCATGTTTACAGAAGTACTAGGCTCAGTACCCACATTATGGGGTCAGCCTAATTGTCAACAGACAAATGGATAAATAAAGCACTATACATACAAGAGAGTTTTAGTCACCTGTAAAGGAGAGTGAAGGTCCATCATTTGTTCAACTGGACAGATCATCAAATTAAGTGAAATAAGTCAGACTCAGAAAGCAAATATCACATATTTTCTCTCAGTTTTGGACCCTAGATTTTAACTAAATATGTAATGATATGTGACACAAAAGTCATAGTGTGACTCGGAGAATGAAGGGGACTCCTGTGTGTGGGGGGGGCAGAAGTAGAAGGGAAAAGCATGGGGGCCGCATGTCATCAAAGACATGACATACTTTCAGGAAAATGTCTTTATGCAACATTACTATGTACAATGGAATGCATAGAAATAAATTATTTTTTAAGCTGAAAGGTGATTCGTTCAGACACTCACTCTACCCTGCAGCTTGTGTGCAATGAGAGACCCTGCTATGCCGGTCTTCCCACAGCCAAGGCCAGCACAGCAGATCCTGTTTGCTATCAGCCTGCAGGCAAACTCCCCAATTCTGAGGTGGAGTCAAAGCAGCCACCGGAGAACAGAGTTGGGGCCACTGGAAGTGACCAGCTACAGGCCTGCTCTCATGAATTCCCATTTTGTGACAGAATGATCCCTTTAATGTTTAAGTCAGTCGAGGTCGTTTTCCTGCAACTGTCCAGAAATTCTGGGATAATCCCAACTTCAGGAAGGAGAGATTAAGGAGACCTCTCTCCATACTCCGAATTCAGGTATATAGGTTCAGGTATCACACATATCCTCAAATTGAGTCCCTCTCAGTCTCTCTATTCACATCTCACAGTGGCTCTTAGCAACTTCCCCCAGGCCCCACAATCTGCTCTTCTTATTCCTTTCGTTCTGGATGGTCACTCAGGGCTGGAGTCCTAACTTCCTCCAAAGTGTCACTGCGGTGCACAGCCTCATCAGAAGCAGTGTCTCTGATGCCTTTGAACTTGCTGTCCATCTTCCTGGATGGAGAAGCTGGCAGCTCAGGGGAGTCCCCTTGTTGAGTTCTGCACCTCTTCACCCATGGCTCCCTGGACTCGAGTGCCTGCTCACCTGGTTCTGGCCTGTTACTGAACTATGGAGATTCTAGACATGTAATCCTACATGCTGGACTCTCCTCATTCCTGTACCTGCAGCTTGGTGGGCGAAGTCTGCTTCACAGGATTCCCTCTGTTCTCTGGTGTGGATGTGTTGGTGCAAAGCCTCTTGGTGGACACCTTAGGCACCTTGAATGGAAATCTTAGGTTCAGGAGACACAAAGTCTCCTAGTTCCATTTGCAGTGTTTACACTTTTGCGTACCAAAGAATCATCTTTCTGTTTATCAGTGCACAGACTTCCTTAGTAGGCACTCAATGATCATACTTTATCCTATTTCCCGTCAAGGGAAAGTGGGAAAGTGAGGTCACATGGGGAATTTTGAAAGTAAAAGTAGTAGTCCCACCTCTTCTAAGTTTCTTACAAAGTATAAAATGAATATGAATAGGCACTGAGAGATGGCTTAGCAGTTAAGAGCACTAACTGCTCTTGCAGAGGACCCAGGTTTGGTTTCCAGAAGCCACATGGCAGCTAACAACTGTCTGTAACTCCAGTTCCAGGGGATCTGACACCTTCTTATGACCTCTGCAGGTATTGCATGACATGGGTACACTTACACACATGCAGGGAATACATTCATACACATAAAATAATATTATGTATTAATATACATATATGTAGACAGTCCCCTAGGCCTGCTGGGGAATTTTGTGGTCTGACCATGAACAAGGGGGTGAGAGGCACAGAGTCAAGACACAGACCCTGGGAATCAGGTGAACGCAGATAGAGGGCGAGCTGTCTTGGACTCGTTTATTGGGGGCAGGGTTAGGGTTTATGTACTGTTCAGATTCTCGTTCACCTCTTGTTTTTTTTTTTTTTTTGTCTTTTTTTGAGACAGGGTCTCCGTGTAGCCCTAGCTGGCCTGGAACTAGCTCTGTAGACCAGGCTGGCTTTGAACTCACAAAGATCCGCCTGCCTCTGCCTCCCAAGTGCTAGGATTAAAGGCGTGCGCCGGCCATGCCCGGCTATCCCGTTCACCTTTTAGTGCAGTGTCGTGTCACCTTGTGATTGGTTCTGGTCTGCAACTCAGCTGCTTGTATAGGTCTCGCCTGCCCAGGGCAGGTTAGGTTGATGAGGGACAAGCTCTGTGCATGTGTAATTCTCAGCATACTGGCTACTACATTTCCACCCTTTGTATTTAATTTTGCATGAGGAGCTAACACATTCCCAACCTGTGGAGCTTTGAGAAATAAATGTCTGTTGTGGAAGCCACTAAGTCTATGTGCTTTGTTATAGGAGCCCCAGTGTGTAGGTGCAGAGACAGGAAGTCCTGACAATGTTTGAATCTCTAAATCCAGTTGTCCCCGAGTCCAGCTGCACCTTTCTACTCTGTGTGGTGTGATTATGCAGCCCACAGATTCCCTTTTTGCTCAAACTGGTTAGAGTTAAGTTTCTTTTTTTTTTTTTTAGAGTTAAGTTTCTGACTTTGGTTACTGTCAGTAGTCACTAGTTGCTTTACCGGATGAACCTTTTCCTCCTCATTGAAACCTTGAGTGTTGGTGCTTACTATCAAGGACCATAGTCTTCCTCAGCCCCTCTATAGTCCTTATTGTTCTGATGTTGCCTGTCCTGTTAGATCCTGACATGAGGCCCATCTAGGATCCTCAGTGTTATGCTTAGCAGACCTGGCAGATGCAACTGTTATGCTTAGCAGACTATACCTCTGAGCTTGCCCACTATTGGCTCATGCATATGCAAATCAGATAAGGTCTGATAAGTGATTGTGGATCTTGATTTTCAAAGCAGTCCCTGGCTCAGACAACAACTTGTATTACCAGTTTAGTAGTCATGTTAGCCATATCGTTCAGGAACTATTTCTGCCTTCTGAGGAACTTTCTCCTCAGCAGCCTGAGTTTATCCTCTTGGGGCCAGATGTGTCAGGCCCTGGGCTCAATCTTTCCTACCCTCTCTAGGCTTCTCACAGTATCAGTTTCTAACTTGACTGTGTACTTCAACAGGCAGCACACACAGGGAGCCTCAGAAAGGCCATGTTTCTGGCTGTGCTGTGCACACTGAGACGCCCTGCCTTACAGCACATCTACTGATTATGGCCCACACATCTGGAGCTTTGGTCTTATGGTGAAGACCCTAATCATCTGATCTCTATCTTCACCTTCACACAGAAGAAATCAGATAACATCACTTACCAGTGGTTTGTTTACAGCTCACTAGATAAGAGGCCAAAAGTGACAGATTCTGGTATATTTCTTCCTTGATAGTTTAGGGACAGAGGCCAGAGGATAGGCGATGAAACACTTAGGATTCAGTGTGCCCCCCCAAAACCCCTCATCTATAGAAGTCACTGCTGTCCAACAGGACTGATTATCTTAGATGCAGCAGAGACCTCTGGTTATTTCAACAGGATTCCCACTGGTAAGAACCATGCTGTGATGTTTGGCCTTACGTTTGTTCATGTTCTCTTCCTCATAAGCCCCTTACCTGGGATAGTTTTTGTGTGACTCCCTCTATCTCCTCCTTCCTCACGAAAACCAAAGTCTGACTTCTGACTTCTCTTGCCATCTGTGCAACTTCTAGTGATTTCTTTAGAGGGGAGGTCTCCTCTTTCCTACCGACTGGAATATGGGTATTCTTTTTTTTTTTTTTAATTTTTTTTTTTTTATTTATTTCTGTATGTGTATGAATGTACTGTCTGCATGCAGGTCTGTGCACCCGTGTCGTGCAATGCCGCAGAGGTCAGAAGAGGGCGTCGGATTCCCCTGGAACTGGAGTTCTCCTGGAATTGGAGTTTCGGACGGCTCTCGGCCGCCATGTGGGTGCTGGGGACCGAACCCGGGTCCTCTGTAAGAGCGGTCGGCGCTCTTAACCGCTAGGCCATCTCTCCAGCCCCCGGAATATGGGTATTCTGAGAGACACCTTTGACAATATAGATGTAGACAATACTACAATCTGCAGAGCCAGAGGATGGGTTCCTGACACCTTTGCAGAATGGAACTTTCATGCTACGTTAGATTTCACATGAGGAAAAAGTGAACATATCTGCTTTTGTCGTGTTTTTAGAGGTTTGGTCATGGTGATTTAATTATTGTGACAATTCAGAGATAATTTTTTTCAAACCATTAGCTTCAACTGGAAATACCATGGCGGGGTGGGGGTGGGGCTCCTTTTGTTTGATGCCCACATTGACCTGATCTGCAATGATAGAATGTCCTGGTTGCGGAAAACCAGAAGTCTTTTGAAAATGCTGCTGGTTTTATCAAGGCTTTATCAATCAGCAACTCCCCTCACTCCTGGGAGGACTGTTTGTTGAGACAGCTTGTTGCCCAAGACAGCCTGTCTCCTTGAACAAACAGACTCAGGAAGAAGAAGTCCATTTAGGGCTGCTGGAAGGGCACTTCCAGGCAGGAGGGGATAAATAGCATGACAGGCACCCAAACAACCACCTTTCATGATACCAATCACATACTGTGGGTTGCCACAAAGCGCTTCCATTAGCTCAATAGTGAAGAGCATCTGCTGTGCTCTTCTAACCATCACAGGGAGCTATGGGACCCACAGAGGGAGTTTGTGGGTACTAGACATGGAGGCATGTGTCTGCACCACACGAAGAGGCTGAGACAACAGGATCACGAGTTTGGTCTGTCATTTAAAAATATTTTATTATTTTATGTTATGTGTATGAGTGTGTTGCTTGCATGTGTGTAGGTGCACCCGTGTTGTGCAATGCCTGTGGAGGTCGGAAGACAGCATTGCATTCCCCTGGAACTGGAGTTACCAGTTGCCATGTGGGTGCTGGGAACTGAGCTAGGGTCCTCTGCAAGAACAGCTAGTGCTCTTAACTGTGGAGCCATCTCTCCAGCCCATTAGATGCTGTCTTTTAAACAAAAGGAGTTTGTGGCACTGTTAGTCTGATTCACTGTGGGCTCACACATCTACTTCCTTTTGTCCTGCTAATGATAAGCAAATGTTTCCTGTGACTTCTTTTTTTTTTAAATTTATTTTTGTATGTGTATGAGTGTACTGTCTGCATGTAGGTTTGTGCACCTGTGTCGTGCAATGCCTCGGAGGTCAGAAGAGGGTGTCTGGAACTGGAGTTCTCCTGGAATTGGAGTTACAGACAGTTCTTAGCCGCCATGTGGGTGCTGGGGATTGAACCTGGGTCCTCTGCAAGAGCAGTAGGTGCTCTTAACTGCTAGGCTATCTCTCCAGCCCCTCCTGTGACTTCTTGACAAATTTCCTGGTGGGGGACTTTGATTATCTTAATGTGTTCATCTGCTTCTGTTGCTATAACGAAATACCCGAGACTGGATATTTATAAAGGAAAGAGATTTATTTAGGTCACAGTTCTGGAAGGCTGATTTTGGCTTTGCTCTGGTGAGGAACCCCTGGAGAGAAAGGGTGAATTGGGGGAGAAGTCACTGGGAGAGACAGGTGTGTGGCTTGCTCTTTTCAAAGAACTTTCTTGCCTGGTCTACAGAGTGAGTTCCAGGACAGCTGGGACTACAGGGAAACCCTATCTTGAAAAGACAAAAAAACAAAAACAAAAACAAACAAAAAAAACACAAAGAACTTTCTTGCAAGAATGGACGAGGGCCCACAAGAATTACATCAGTTCCTTCCAGGAATTGATGGCTAGCACCTTTTTGACCTAATTATTTCCCATTGGGACCCATGGTTTAAAGGTCTTGTCTTTTTACACATCATTGAAGACCAAGTTTATAGCACATGAAACTTGGTGGGTCACAGTTAAACCGTATCTAAACCATGGTACTTGGTTGTCATGTCATAAGCCACTAATGGTTCACGGTAGTAGATCACTCCGGTCATGACAATGGTTTCCCTTGCTCAAAGTTATCCTAGAATTTCCCTCTTTAGGTGGGTAGGGAGAGGGCTGTAAGCCAGCTAGTTTTAGCTAAAACAGACACTGAGCATAGGAAAAAAAAATACCTAAGACATCAAGGAATTAACACTAGACTTTGATAGTTATTCAGCCATGTTTTTAGCACCCAGGAAGTTCTATTCAAAGTAAACGAAGGGGCCAGGAGACGTGACTACAGTTTCACCTGGAGCAAGTTGAAAGGAAGTGTGGGCAGAGCCTAGCCAGAATGTTGCAGAAGAGATTCCCTTCCAGAGGGACCCAGGCGGGCTCCCAGACCCAGGGGAAAAGACCCATTTCTTGGAGTCCAAAACGGATCTTAAGTCTTAGAAGCAAGACCAAGGCCAGTTTTCAAAGCAGGGCCAAGGTTTTTCCCACCTTGATGCCTGATTCTAGCAGAAAAGGCCAAGCTTCTCCGCTTGGTCCCTCCTCCACCTTGCCTGCCACCAGCAGTACTTCATGTCCTCTCACTCAGACTCAAAACTGTAGCTCACTGGTTACCCGAGTGGTGACAGCGGAGCCCTGCTTTTTCCTTCTCAGAACAACTGCAGGAGAAAAGACATTCCAGTGTCTCACTCCCTCTGGCAGGTGGCACAAACCCCAAATGCCAAGATGGGGAGATGGAGCAGACACCCTGATAGCACACCAATGAACTGTCCGTTCTCTTAGACTTTAGGAAGTGAAATATAGTTTTAAACCTGGGTACATTGCTTTCAGAGAAAAATTAACCTTTCTTAATCTCTCTGAGCTTTTTTAGTGACCAAATGACAAAGCAGCAGGTACAGAATTTCAAGAGTGACATCTGAGGAGAGTCGTCATGGTTAGGGAAGCATTGCTTTTCCCTCTTTCATGTCTTTTGCTACTGCCTTGGAGCATGGGGTGCGCAGGAAGGCTGTCTCTCCGGGAGCCATCTTGGCTGACAAGGTGATCATAAGTATGGAAGCCACAGAGAGAATGGGAAACAGAAGTCAGATCCCAAGAGCACATGGTTCAGTGAGTTTGTTTGCAAGGTTAAGAAAAGTCTTTAGTCCAGATTCTGCCCATTTTAGGAAGTCATTCCTACAAGCAGGTAACTTGGTTAACCTTCAGTGTATGATAGACCAGCAATTTGGGCATTGATGCCAAATCTCAGGACCAGCCCCAGACCTTTAGAATCAGAGTCCCAGTTTTGACTAGATTCCCCGGATGCTTCATGCTCAGGATAGCCTGAGAGACACTCGTTTATTATTACTTACCACCATTATTAGTATTTCCTGTTTTTCTTGTCTGAACCTTTTTTTCTTTTTTGAGACAGAGTTTCATGTGTCACAGGGTGGCTTCAAACTCAAAATATGGCAAAAGATGACCTTGAACTTATGATCCTCTTGCCTCTACCTCCTGTGTACTAGGATAACAGGCTGACACCACGTTGCCTGGTTTTCTTCAGTGCTGGGGATCAAACCCAGGATTTTGTGCATGTTGGGTAAGCACTCTACCAACAGAGTTACATCCCCAGCCCTCTGAACCTAATTCTTGCAGATAGACTAAAAGACACTCATGTGGGGTCCCTGAGAATGTGGAGCTAGGGAAGGGATTTCAAGCAGTCCACGGGTGGGTGCTTCCACTACTCCTTTCCTGCATACATGCATGACTTTCTAGAAAGGTTTCTGAGATTCTGATGATTCTTAGCATGTCAGAGGCAGGTGAGGGCGTTTTCTAGTCATTCTGAGACTTAAGCATTCTTTCCAGAAGCCACAGCTTCCGTTTTGAAACAGGCGTTTCTAGGCTGGTCTTCAGAGCTGAGTGTCACATCTACCTCAGCTGTGACTCAGACTTGATTGCCTAAGTGGCTCACATGGTCTGCTTAAAAACTCCAGGAAGAGTCCCTTCTGGCATACCTATGCCCACCCAGAGGGGCAAGGGAGCATCTAAGGATGACCTGCTAGAAAACAATTCTTGACATGTTTCCAAATGCATTTGACTATTCAAATAAATCCCTGGAGAATGTCCTACCCTGAGAGGCAGCTGAGCTTAGTGGACAACAGAGTGAATAGGAAAAAGTCAAGCTGTGGCTTCAAGCCATTGACATGGAGCTTAAACATTATTTATTATTATCATGATTGATACGTGTGTGTGTGTGTGTGTGCACGTGTGTGTGCATGTGCGTGCATGTAACAGCACATGTGTGGAGGTCAGAGGATAATTTTCAGAAATTGGTTCTCACTTTTGACTGTGGGATTCAGGAACTGAACTCAGGTCATCAAGTTTATGGGACAAGAGTTTTTACCCATTAAGTCTTCTTGTGGCCCTGACCTTGAACTTTTGATCATGAAGTTTCAGTTTTCACTCTATGCTCCCGACTTTCAAATGAATTCCTTTCTTGCTGACATTAATCTAGGTTTTCTGAGGTGAATGCATGGATTCATACTTTCCTTGGGGGTTGTTCTGGGCTCAGGCATGATTTCAGAAGATCAGACCCTCAGTTTGGGGTGTGCGTAGATGTAGAGTTCTCAGGCCTTCCACACTAGTGCCTCTGACACTTCAGTTCCAGATGTGGCACCTGGAGGCTTTGGTGATCAGGTGCTGCTGAGCCTGCGGGTGTGAAAGCTTCTCTGTGATGCTTCTGTGGCAGCCTGGGGCCCCACATGGCAAGCCTGTGAACTCCACCAACAACCTACAGATGCTTAGTTGTTGTCCCTCATCTTTAGACCTCGGTCCCATGGCTTCACACAATGAACTTCCATTTGTTAACCACCTCAACACAGTGGGTCTCACTTTGGAGAAGTGAAGTCTGCAGTTTCTCTGAGGTTTTTCTGTTGATAACTCACCACACAGAGCTTCATTTTGAATAAGATGCTCACATCCTGGCCAAGGTGTGTTAGACATTTAACTCCACAGGCAGCGAGATTTGGTCCTATCTGGGTCCCTGGGTCCCTGCTATCCATGTGCTTAGGGGACATTGCTCAGCCTAATGTGGTAGTTTTGCTGTGGTTATGACTTTCAACATATTTCCTGCCTTGTTTGCAAAACAGAGACGGCTCATACTTCCATGGGAAGCCACAGCCTAAAGGCTTGCAGGTTTCTCTGAGCTCTGAAGCGGGGTCTGGGTGTATCATTGGCTCTCAGTGTGTTGAGTCTTTGCTTTTCATCTATGGGAATGCCAAACTTAATTCAGGTGAATTTCAGAATAAATTATTCCTGTTAAAGGAATGAGGTTTGCAGTGCTTCATGGCCTCTGATTTCAAGTAGAAATCTTGTTGACCCTCCAACAACAGAAAGTAAAATCCAGCTATTCTTGTGGCAAGGATGGCCTGAGTCACCTTATCTCAGTGGCAATGCTCATACCTGACAGAAATGTAGGCTCAGGTTCATAAGCTGCTGGAATCAAAAAGGGTCTGCAAACTCTGCAAGCCAAATCTGCCTCTCCATGCAGATACACACACAAACACACATGTGTGCACATACACACACTCCGACACACACATATATATATATATATATATACGTCTATATGTATGTATGTATGTCTCTATATATGTATGTATGTATGTCTCTATGTATGTCTCTATGTCTCTATCTTCCTATCTACCTATCATCTATCTATCTAGACACACACACATGCACACACAAACATGCACATAGCTGCACATATACATATATTTATACACATATACATGCAAACATGCATTTACATGGCCACATACATACACAAATATGACTTCACATCCACACATCCACACATAGATACATACACACAGATGCATGTGCACACACATATACACATACACAAACATAGGCACACATGTAAACACACATTCATACCCACATAAATGCTCACAGCTTATTGTTTTGGGCAACTTCTAACAGATTGCTAGTGGAAGGTTGCATCTTCTTTATATTATGGTACCTCCCAGGTCTTTACTTATGCAGTTTTTTTTTTTTTTTTTGGTCTTTTGGAGACAGGGTCTCTCTGTAGCCCCAGCTGTCCTGGAACTCACTCTGTAGACCAGGCTGGCCTTGAACTCACAAAGATCCACCTGCCTCTGCCTCCCAAGTGCTAGGATTAAAGGCATGCGCCACCATGCCCGGCTACTTATGCAGTTTGTTAAGTGCTCATTAAGCATCTTAATGTGGAGAGATAGCCTAGCAGTTAAGAGTGCTGACTCCTCTTGCAGAGGACCCGGGTTCGATCCCCAGCACCCACATGGTGGCTGAGAACTGTCTTTAACTCTAGTCCAGCTCCAGGGGAATCCGACGCCCTCCTCTGACCTCCATGGCATTGCACGACACGGATGCACAAACCTACATGCAGACAGTACATTCGTACAACATAAAAAATAAATTAAAAAAAAAAAAGCGTCTTAATCTGTGCCCAGGCTAACTGCACATCTCTACTGACATTTCTTTTCATTGCCTCTCTAGCCTGCTTTAATTTGTTTTTAATTCTTAGGTTTACCCCCTTTTTGTTAGACTATCATCAAGAAATTTTATTTTCAAAAAGAATGAAAGGGAGTCAATTCTCTGAGTTCTTGCATGTCTGATCAGCCTTTTCCATTTCCACAGTGGAGGGCATGGTGTCAGTTGTCTTCTTTTTCCATTGAAGGTGAAGGCCTGTTGTCTTCCAGCCTTGAGCTCTGTGGAGGAGAACAAGAATCCCCGTCTGGCTTTCATTCTTGTTGGTTCTCTTTCTTGTCCTCTGAGAGTACCACTTTATCATTCCCCTGAAGTTCAGCGAGGTGGTCCTACGGACCAATCTTTTTTCATCTGTGTGGGACTTGGGTCTTAAGTTCTAAAAGTTTTGTATTTTGTCATCGTTAGGAGAGTTTCTTCAATTATTTATTTAAAAATTTTAGATTACATTTTGATTATTAGTTTTGTGCAGGTGTAGGTGTGTATGTGAGTGTGGGCTCACGCTTGCCAGGGTGCTTGTGTGGCATCAGAGTGAGGGAGTTGGTTCTCTCCTTCTAGTGGTGAGTTCTGAGGATGGAACTCAGGTCATCAGGTGACAAGTGCCCCGGTGTCCTTACTGCTGACCCAGCCATTCTGCCAGCTAACTATCTGTTTGATAATCTCTCTCTCTCTCTCTCTCTCTCTCTGTCTTTTTGAGACAAGGTCTCCCTATAACCCCAGCTATCTTAGAACTCACTTTGTAGACCAGGCTGGCCTTGAACTCACAGAGATCTACCTGTCTCTGCCTCCCGAGTGCTGGGATTAAAGGCGTGCGCCACCAGGCCTGGCTAATTTATTTCTCTTTACCTTCACCATTCTCCTTTTCTATAACTCCTAGTTTATGAATGCTGGCCTAATTGAATTGGTCCTTCATGTATTTTTCTCTACATACCCATCATCTTTTTTTTACAATTTACTCTGTATTTCTAAGATTATAACTTTAAAATGGAGTATTTCTTTCTTTGAATTTTTATTTTAAGTGCATGTGTTATATTTAAGTACATGTATTATATTTTTTTCTTTTTTTTTCTTCTTTCCAGATTTTATTTATTTATTTTTAATTTTTTTTTATTTTTAAGGGATTCTACAATACAATGACACAGTTGTTTGCAGATAACAATGATGTTACTCAGTATGTCATACAATTAAGTAATTGGTGCATTTTGCAAGTATCTATGTCCAAATTTTGAACAACCCAAGGTTCCCATAGTCTAGTTGGAGAAGCTTGTATGCACAGGCATGTTGATCAATCAGGTGTCCAGACTATATTCCTATAGTCTCATGATTCACCCCTATCTCTCCACAGCCCTTACAATCTACCACGCCTCCTCTTCCGCAGTTTGTTCCCTAGGCTTTGGGAAAGGGGCACAAGTGGGTGAGAAGAAAACAGTCTAATTTCTTTGGAGTTGTCATTTTGGACTCCGGTCTGTTCAGTTTGTTTCCCTTCACGGATTGACAGCTTTCACAGTGATACCCTTTTCAGTCATACTAACAAAGCTCAAGCTATTGGATGTACAGGCATTTAAGCAGTACCACTTATTGTGTCAAGCTAAGCTGTGAGCATAGACACAGATGCTTGGATGGTATGCTAATCCGCAAACTGTGGTTTCTCTATAAAGGGTGACAAGTTCTTATTGTGGCTTATAACATCGCCTAACCACTAGAGGACATAAGCTTGTGGCATCCGCTGTGAGTTATTCCTCCAAGGAGAGAGCTAATAGCCAAATAGTTTTGGGATATATTATAGACACTTGGCTGCCACTGTTGCACTGTATCTCCAGGCTGTTGAGGTGTAGCTGATATTTTCGGAGGAGTCTTGTTTGTCTCAGGGAGACCAATATTTTGCTGTATTGCTGTAGTGGCCTTTGGTAACGCTCTCTAGCATTTCAGAGGCCAGTTGTACGCTAGCAGGTGACGTCTCATAACATTTTTCATGCACATGTATTATATTTATGATACTAATTAAAATAACTATTTAAAGGGAGATTTGAAACAATCTCTTCCCTTCCTCTCCTCACCTTTTTCCTCCTTTTCCTGTAGGGTCATCTATATAGTACATCCTGGCCTGGAACTCACAATTCTTCTGCCCTAGACTCTCAAGTACTGAAACTGTATGCCCAGCTCAAATTCTTCTTTTTTGTTTTTTTACTAGAACACTGGTTTTGTTTTATAGACATTTCATCTGGGGTGTCCATAAGGTAATCAAAGTTTAGGATTTTATGATTTATTTTTTATTTTTAATGATGTGTTTGTGGTGTGTGTGTGTGTGTGTGTGTGTGTGTGTGTGTGTGTGTGTGTACATGTGCATACAGTGTTCATGGAAGCCAGAAGAGGGTGTTGGATTCCCTGGAACTGGAGTTGTAGGAAGTTGTGAGCTGCCCATTGAGGATGTGGGAACTGACTTTGGGTCCTCTGCAAGAGCAGTATGAGCTGTTAATGAAGTAACTGGAGGGTGGATTCTCCTCTGAATGAGGGTAGACTGTGAGCTTGCTTCACGTGGCAGTGTTGCATAGACTGGCAGAATTTGCTTCTGGCTGTGAGAACAGGGAGCTGTCCAGCCAACTCAGGGAGGGCCGTGCTTGGGTAGTTGCCCCATGTTGGGATTCCTTAGCCCTTTCTCTCCCTCTTTTGTCTATTATTAAAAGATGATGTGGTGGTTTGAATGAGAGCATCCCCAATAGGCTCCAAGTATTTGGACATTTTGTCTTCAGTTGGCGATGCTGTTTCGGGAGGTTTCAGAAGGTGTGGCCTTGCTGGAGGAAGCATTGTTACTGGGGGTGGGCTTTGAGAGTCTTAAGCCTTTCCAGATTTCCATGTGCTCTCTGCCTCCTGTGCCTTCTTGAGATGTGATCTGCACTCTGGCCCCTTTGCTGCTGTGCCTCTCCTACCTTTACGGTCTCTAACCTCTGAATCATAAGCCAAACAAACTTTTTTTTTTGTCTTTTTGAGAGAGAGTCTCCCTTTAGTCCCAGCTGGCCTGGAGCTCGCTATGTAGACCAGGCTGGCCTTGAACTCACAGAGATCCACATGCCTCTGCCTCCTGAGTGCTGGGATTAAAGGCATGCCACACCCGGCTGACTTTTTCTATAAGTTTCCTTGGTTACAGTGTTTTATCACAGAAAAGGAATTAATGCAGAAGTTGGTATCAGGAGTGGGATGTTGTTGTGAAGAACCAGACCCTCCTCTGTATCTGACCTAACATCCTGTAACTAAAAGATTAAAACAAAACAAAAGAACTTTTGGAATGTGTTAACTTAGCAGACCACCAGATTTTATCAATCAAAAAGCTAAGGACCCCACCCCCACCCCCACTTTGCTATAACCTGTCTACTGAGTATGTCCAACAGTGTATTTGCAAGGTGTCTTGATTTATGATTTTTCTCTGTTCTGTTACTATAAAACTGTAATGGAGCTGTTACCATGCTGGAACATGGAATTGGGGGTAACCTGAATCTATGTCCCCAGGCCGTCGTCACTTATATTTGGCTCTAGAATAAACTCTCTTTTAACCCCTTTGAGGTGGGAGTTATGCTTTTGCATCAACAATATTATGGAGAGCTATAATGAAAATGAACAGTTGGAGCAGAGAAATGAAGAATGTTCAGTTTGGATTGAAAAGAAGGAAGATTAATATTGGAGCCAAGGCATGTGCTGAAGAAGTTCTCATTGATAAGGAGAATAGAACCATTAAGGAAAGCCTTATGAATTTGCATTTAAACAATGGAAAGAATACTCTTAGGGTAAAACCCCACCCAGCTAAGCTTCCTTGTAAAAGGAAAAAGCCCAAGGAGTTTTCTCGTAGAAAACTGCAATCCACAAAAGCTTCTGATAATGGGGAAAAAGCAGGCCTGGGTGCATCCTAGCTGAACTTGGCAGTGTTATTCACACGGTGCTAGCTTTAGAGGCATGGAAGATACAAGACTGAAGGGGTCATCTGTTCTTCTTCTGAAGTTTCAGAGAGCCACTGAGACGAGGCCGTATGCAGCAGAGGCCCTCCTGCATAAAGAAAGCTTTGGAAGATTATTACCTGAAGCTGTGAAGGTGGAACCTCATTGACAGTGGACCCCAAGATGCTAGAGAGCCGTGAGACAACTACCAGGGAGAGCTGTGTACAGGGAATGGTTACAGCCTAAGAAAGAAATGTATGTGGCATGGAGCAAAGCTGAATGGGCTGAGCCATCTAAGCCTTCTGGAAGGGGAGTCCCAGGAGTCAGACCGGGAGCTACTGGGTCTGGTGCTTGCCCTGCTAGCTTTCAGAATTCAGTTTGGTTTTGGGTCCTCTATGTCCTCACTGTGCCCCCATTCCTCCCTTTTGGAATGGGAATGTGTATGTTGGAAATGTGATTTTAAAGATTGGGGCTTACAGTTAAGAAAGTGCCTTGAGGGGCTGGAGAGATGGCCTAGCGGTTAAGAGCGCTGACTGATCTTGCAGAGGACCCGGGTTCGATCCCCAGCACCCACATGGCGGCTGAGAACGTCTTAACTTCAGGTCCAGGGGAATCCGACACCCTCTTCTGACCTCCGCGGCATTACACGACACAGGTGCACAAACCTACATGCAGACAGTACATTCATACACATACAAGATAAATAAAATAAAATAGAAAAGAAAGTGCCTTGAATTTCAGGGGAGACTTTGAACTTTTGAACAGTGTTGGAACTGTTAAAGACTATGGGGCTTTTAAGGTTGGACTAAATGGGCTTTGCATTATAAGATCATGAGCCTATGGGGGTCAGAAAGCAGAATGTGGCAGTTTGAATAAGAATGTCCCCCACAGACTCCCACTATTTAGACACTTGTTCTCCACTATGTGGTGGTATTTAGGGAAGGTCTTGGAACCTTTAGGATGTGTTGGAGAAAGCATGTCACTGAGGGTTGGCTTTGAGAGGTCTTAAGCCTTGCTAGATTTCCAGTCTGACTCTGCTTCCTGTGCCTGCTTGAAGATGTGTTCGCTTGGCTTTCTTCGCTAGCCACCTAGGCTGGCATGCTTTCTCCTCCATTACAGACTCTAATCCCTCTGGAATCATAGGCCAAATGAGCTCTTCCTTCTATAAAGTTGCCTTGGTCGGGGTGTATTTTTACAGGAGCAGAGAAGTAACTAATACAGATGGTTTCTCCAGCTTTACCTTGGGGTACAAGCTGTCACTTGCTGCCCATGGGGGATAGGAAGAGTGAGCAAGGCCAGCTTCCACAGCAGCTTAGGTGCAGTGGTTCCATCAACCACTTCCTCTATCGACATCCTTGGCTCTGTACTTGTTGACTTTGGGGTTTGACTGTGAGGCCTCCATCCTGCCCCAATCATTACCTTCTATTTTACTGTAGCTCCCAAAGTGCAATGAATGCCTACCTCCTTAATGCAGTTATTATAGTCAGTGCCATAGCCCCCACACATCTTCCCCAAATGAATCATTATCTTAAGTCTTTAATGTTATTTCAGCAAGTATGCCATGGTTGGTAAACATGGCTTTCACCTTAAACTGTCTACCATGATCAAATGTTATCTTTTAAATAAAGATATTTTCTTGGTTCTAAAGAAATATTCCTTATGGACAATATGGAAAACAAATGAAATAATCCAAATCCTCAAACTTCTCAAGATTGTCAATAAAAATAAAAATCTATTAATAAGTTAGCATTGCCTGTTATATAATATTGTGGTATAATTCTAATGTTTGAGATTATAATTTAACTGCATTATAATATTTGTTTTCACCAGCTCATTAACTTGTATTTTATTAATAATATGAGTTTTCTCTTTCTCCATCAATATCTGTTCCAGTTGCCAGGCATAATGGGTCACCCCTGCAATCCTGAGCCTTGGAAGACTAGGGAAAGAAGATTACCAGGAGTTTGAGGCCAGCCTGGGATACATAGTGGGTTCTAGGTCAGCCTGAGCTATGGCATGGGATCCTCTTTCTCGGTTAAAAAATCCTCTTCTCATCCACCCGTGCCCCTTTTCTAAGCCTAGGGAACAATCTGCAGAAGAGGGGGCATGGTAGAATGTAAGGGCTGTGATTGGGGTTAATAGTGAAACTACAACAATATAGACTGGACACTCATTTGATCAACTTGATTGAACATACAAACCCCCCCTGCTGGATGGTGGGACCCATGAGCTGTGTGGGTTTGGGCACAACTTCTTGCAAATTGGTTTTACATGAAGGATGCTTGTACTCACAAATTATCACTTATTGTTAAAAAA
Source organism: Rhizomys pruinosus (assembly GCA_009823505.1). NCBI lineage: Eukaryota > Metazoa > Chordata > Mammalia > Rodentia > Spalacidae > Rhizomys > Rhizomys pruinosus. Next base: position 2,238,370 of record VZQC01000091.1, on the reverse strand, counting down.
AATGAAAACAAAACAAAAAAGCAGAGAAAGATGCAGAAAACTTACAGCAGAATGCATGATCTGGGATGGGTAGGGGTGGGGTGGGGGGAAGGGAAGGGGATATATGCCTGAACTGAATTGGAAAATGATGTATGAAATACACAAAGCATCAATAAAAAAAAAAAATCCTCTTCTTGGATAAGGAACTCAGCCACAGAACTAAGAGCTATTGAGGTGCAAAGCTGCGAAACACAGCGCTTCTCGAGCTACAGAGCTGTCTAGCCAACAGATTCCGCCAAACAGGAGGCAGAGAGGACTGAGCTGCGCTGAATCCAGGGACAACCCAGAGCCATTGCCTGGTGATCCCATGACATGCATACTGGGTACATGATGACAGTTCATGGGTGCCACTGTGCCCAGTATTAGATGTCCTTTTTATACAACCTAAGCTAGGGGGTTGTATCACTCATTGATCTGTTGTGTTTGATAAGCTAACATGCCTGGTTTGTCTGATATGGTGTTTTTTTTTTAATTTTTTTTATTAATTTTATTTATTTCCATATGTGTATGAATGTACTGTCTGCATGCAAGTCTGTGCACTCGTGTCGTGCAATGCCGCGGAGGTCAGAAGAGGGTCTCAGATTCCCCTGGAACTGGAGTTCTCCTGGAATTGGAGCTTCAGATGGTTCTCAGCCGCCATGTGGGTGCTGGGGATCGAACCCGGGTCCTCTGCAAGAGCGGTTGGCGCTCTTAACCGCTAGGCCATCTCTCCAGCCCCTGATATGGTTTTGATATGCCTGCGTGCCCACATGTTCCTGATTTAGCTTGGTAAGTGCTTAAGTAATACCTTTTTCTCTGCATAAATAAGTTATCAGTCTGTGCCTCATGGTCTGTGTTGCTAGGTGGTAGTTGTTTACTATGCAAACAAAATGCTGAGTCATTCTGCAGCAAAATGGAGCCACTTGGGAAAGACACAGCCTGATAACCAGGGAGTAGCAGCTCAGAGTAACTCAGAGAAGGCACAGTCTCCTGTCCACATTGACTTCAGAAGTCACTTTTCTACTCATTAAAGGCAGCCCAAGTTGAAGAGGAGAAAACCTTGACTCTATTTTTTTTTTTTTTTTTTTTTTTTGGTCTTTTTGAGAACAGGGTCTCCCTGTAGCCCCAGCTGCTGGCCCGGAACTCACTATGTAGACCAGGCTGGACTTGAACTCACAGAGATCTGCCTGCCATTGCCTCCCAAGTGCTAGGATTAAAGGTGTGCGCCGCCACGCCTGGCCTCAAGACTCTACTTCTTAACATGAGCAGTGAGAAAGAATTTACCAGCATGTTTCAAAAGTACATGCATTATTATCATATACTTACAAAATGGACTATTGCTAAGTCTGAAAATATACTCACCCACTTTTTGATTGTCTTCCAAATCATTTCCAGAAGTGCCCACTACTTAAGTTCCAGACTGGGTCTTTGCATATTTACTTTCCCTGTTGCTGCGATAAAATACCTGACGACAAAAGCAGCGTTCTTCTGGCCCAAGCAGAAACCCCATGAATATTGGAACAAGCAGCTAAGAGCCAAACAACTTGATTCCAGGGTCCAGCTCTGTCATTCAAACAGGGCGACCTTCAGACATGCTACTTCTGCTAATCAGGTCCTACTTCCCCCCTGAATAATGGAGACACAGCATTTCCTATGTTGAAGAGTTGTGGTGAGCTTCAAAGGAAAATGATTTTTGATTGCCAAGCATTCTACAAAGCCAGAGGAAAGCTCCATACACCCCATTTTTCATATCCATCTTTTCAAACTGGGAAGCTGTGAACTGTGAGAAACCCAGTCACATTAAAGGCTGAACTTTTTGGAAGCTTCTATCCATCAAGTATTGGGACTACTGTCCCTTTTCAGTGGACTCTATGTTCTTGTTGCCTCCCCCTGATTCCTCCTTGGAAAATCTAGAGCTATCTGTCAAAGGTGTCCTGTTAATTCATACAAAGGAAACACAACTGAATGGTGAACCCCCTGAGAGTGGAGGGGCGTGGCCAGATGTGCTGTAATTCTTGTCCTCTGTTGAACTTTCCTGTCCTGAATCTGTAATCGTCCACCCTCTTCACAGCATTGAATGGACAGCCCAGTCCAGCTGGCTCAGGTCAAAGCTCCAATGTCCTGCACAGTTTGACCCCTGCTTCCTTCTTTACCTTTAACACCTGCCAGACGTTAGTCCCTGGAGGAAACTCCAACTTCACTGCTTCCTACTTGATCCCTTGGTACTGGGCAGGAAGGAGGAAGACAACACCGTCTGTGCCTGGTAGGGCTACCACTATGTCTTGCTCCCACCAGGAGATAGGGGCTCTCCTGGGAAGTGGCCCAAAGACTCACTATGTGGAACCTGAGCATGTTTGGTCATACTGATCCAGTCCAGTTTCAGTTCAGAGCCTGCCCAGGCAGTCCAATCCACTGTTTCTTGTACTGCTGGGACCTCCTTTCATAGTGGCCTGGTTTGGGGGTGAGGTACTGGAACAATGGTGCAAGCTAGCTACTTCCAGTGGTGTCCCTTTGAACTATGGGATCCTTGCCTCCTAAAAGATGGGAGACTAGGTTCATTTAAGGCTACCTTCAGGCTAACTATTCCTGCCCTTTTCTCCAGTTGACTCATATTCCCTAATATCCTTCATCTTCCTCTGATTAAGCAAACCTCAACTATCTAGCAACATGGTAGTCTCTTTTCTCAGGTCCTTTCTAAATCTACAGCTGCTTTTCTGAAACTCCCACTTTTGGGGGGCAGAAAAGTATAGGGAATTGGGTAGTCAGGAGAGCTATTTCTCCCTTAGGGAGAAGGACAATATTCTTTCCTTGGATTTTTTTTTTTACTTTTAATATTCTTTCTTTCTCAGAAAATGAAGTTCCCTCTGAAGTAGTCAAGGAAATAAAGATTAACCCTAAACTGTCTTTGCTTCCCTTTGGTTCATAGCTGTCAATATCAGAGCAACAAGAGACGTGTTTTTCAGCATAATACTAGTGACAGATTGAGTAAGTGAGAAGCCTCACCACAATCAAGGTCTGTAGACTGAGAGGAAGAGTCTTTCCAACCTATCGAACTGGCTTAAAAGGAAGTTTAAGCCATTATATACAAGCTTAATAAATGTGTGAGTGTTCTGGGAGAACTTTTGAAGGAGAGTGCATAGAAGTGGAATGTGAGCTGGTGTGCATCAGCGAGTGGAAAAAGCATGGGGCAGCCAGGCGTGGTGGCGCACGCCTTTAATCCTAGCACTTGGGAGGCAGAGGCAGGTAGATCTTTGTGAGTTCAAAGCCAGCCTGGTCTACAGAGTGAGTTCCAGGACAGCTGGGGCTACAGGAAGACCCTGTCTCGAAGAAGCACCCCCCCCCCCCAAAAAAAAAGCATGGGGCACAGAATGAGGATGATTATCAAAATGGGGAGATTATTGGTTATTTTGATTTTTTTCTTTGTGCTTCTTTGGTGTGCTATAGCAACAGTTTCTTGCTGTTGAAATCAGAAAAGAGTGTTGAAGCCAGGCATGGTGGTGCATACCTTTAATCCTAATGTTAGGGTCCGAGAATCCACACCAGACACACCAAAGGATGGAAAACCAAGATTTTATTTTGGGGCGGGGGGGGGGGGAAGTAAACCAGCATGCTGGGGTGGGAGGGAAAAGGCTCCGACCCTGGTAACTTGGCTCGCAGGCCTTTTATACAGGGTCTAGGGGAATTTTAGTGGGGGTTTGGGTAACTCTAGCCTTATTGGATAATAGCAGATTTACAACTCATGGTTAGGTCAGCCCACCTGCCCCCCCACACAAAAGGTTATCTTTAGACACAATATTGGGACTGGAACGAGGAAATGTTAAGTCAGTCCACCTGCCCTCACATATCAACAGTATCAACAGTTGTCTTTAGACAAGTTTAAATTTTATTAGCTGTTCTTGAGGCCTCAAGCAACTGACCTTGAGCAACTGACCTTTTCCCTGAATTGGGCAGGTTCCAGTAATTGCTTAAAATGGTGGGTATACTCAAAATAGAGTCAGTGTGGGCCTCTCTCACACCAACAGAGGCAAGTGGATTTCTATGAGATCAAGGCCATCCTGGGATAGTCTACATAGTGAATTCCAGGTCAGGTGGGGTTATGGCGGAGCCATTTGTGAATGGTTCACTGCTTGACAAAGTTCCAGTGACCTGACTTGTTGTCTCATTGAAGTCTGCTCTCCAGCTGTCCTTGGTTTTTAATAATTCTTGTCATATTAATTCTTATTTTTCTGGCCTGCTTGACTTTCGGCTTTCTAGCAGTTAGGGTACCTGCTTTTGTCTCAAGGAGTGGAAATGACGCTTTCGCCTTTTCTAGAAATGAGTACTTTGTGAGAAATAATGGCACTGTGTACACAACTTAAAAGTACGATACAGTAGTAATTAAGAATTCTACAGAAACTGCGTCATGCACAGATTGCCCAAGTAAAGAAAGGAATTTCGATTTCATGGTCAGGTTTAAACTAAAAAGAGGATTGTAGAGCAAAGTGAAACCAAGTCCAGTGAGGCTGTGGATTCTAGTGATCTGACTCAAAGCTTAGCAGCCCATAGAAAATCAACTTAGCAGAAAGAGTTAAAAACAGAAACTAAGGAAAACAGAAACTGAGGAAAACAATGACCAGAATAAAAACAAGATATGAATCAAAGTGACATCAGCCACTGTAAGTCATTTGACTTTCAGTTAGAGTGAACAAGGAACTAAAGTGAGAAAAATAAAGTTCTCTATTGTTAAAGCTTTAAAACTCTTTTTTTTTTGGTCTTTTAGAGACAGGGTCTCCCTGTAGCCCCAGCTGGCCTGGAACTCCCTCCCTGGAACCAGGCTGGCCTTGAACTCACAAAGATCTGCCTGCCTCTACCTCCCGAGTGCTAGGATTAAAGGCATGCACCACCACACCTGGCTTAAGGCTCATTTTTTACACTGTCCAGCACCTATGTAAGCACAAGGCATAAAGAATGAAGTCCTCAGAGTTAAACGTTAATATTAACTTTGCTTTTCTGCAAAACTGTTAAATTGCTTAGCTGAATGGCTGTACTATTATTGTTTCAGTTTCTTGATGTCTCAACTAAATGATTGTACCATTATTGATTTTTTTACTGTTTTTGATGTTAAGAATAATTTCGGGTGTGAATTTTCTGAAAAATATTTATGGGGAAGTTGGGTTGTATTTTTCATCATTAGTTTAGGCTTGCATAGCCTGTATTAGTCTTAGGGTATATAAAAATAAACTTTGGGGTCTGAGGAGCAGAGAAGAAAAGAGAAAAGAAATCGGCAAAGTGGCAAACCTGAAAGCCCTCTGCACAGGATCAGAGAAGGCAAACGCTCTCTGATCCTTAGGTCAAGAAGTCAGCAGAATGAAGAACCCAAGAGGTCCTTTGCCCAGGAGCAGGGAAGATAGATGCTCCTCAGGTCACGAAAAAGAAAGAGATGCTGTGTCTTATTTGATTAATTTCTTCGTCGCCTTTGCGACCACCCACTTCAGGTACTGAACCTGCTGGAGCTGGACTCCGGCAGGGTTACATAATGAGACACTGTCTCAAACAAACAAAAAGGTTGTTGTGGTGGTTCCCTTATTTAGTAGACTTGAGGGTGTCAAAGTGAACTCAGGCTTGGGTGGGAATCTGAGGTGGGGTGAAGTAGAGGAGGTCAGGAAAGGAGGAGACTTCTTGAAGAAACAGGAAGGAGTCTTTGAACTTGAAATTAACAAGTAACTAGTAGAGTGACCCTGGACGCCTGATCTCCCTGCCTCCACCACCATCTGCAGGGCCATGCTACCATACTCAGCCATATTAAAGAAATAACGTTGTCTTGTATGGCATCTTTAAATCTTTATTTTCTAAACTTTGTTTAGTATTACAGTTTGTTTTATATGGAAGTATAAAGTGGTACTTAACGACGTCTCTGCTGCTTTCGGCATGGCCTTCTCTGAACCTTGCTTCCCACTTGGAGTCCTTCAGCTGAGCAGAGCCCCCAGTCTGCTGCTTCGCTCTTGGCCAAGGTCTCTGGGACTGCCCTGTGCTAGGCCGTGTTTCCCTGGCTCAGGTTACTGTAGCTTCAGAGACACTTGTGATTCAAAGTGGGGTTGGTGCTGTGGACCTCTGTGGTTTGCAGAAGCAACCTGGAAATGTCTGCAGTTTTCTATTACTGGAAATGACTGTGTCTTACACAGGAGTGGAGTGGCCTAGGTGTCGAGAAGGGCCCCCACTAGGGGATGCTGAGCCCACAAGAAGAGACCCCATAGCTGTGCCTGGGAGCAGAGTGGGTTTCACATCTGGCTAAGCACTTCCTGTGTTTGAGGTCCCCACCAGAGTGTTTCAGACTTCCTCCCTAGGATGCTTTAGGTAGCCTTTTCTAGAGATGTCAGCAAAGTGTACCTGGAAAGTTCTGGAAATGTACCCTCCTCCATCCCCAGCCTGATGCTGCTCCAGGACAACAGCCCTCCATCCCAGCCCCTGAAGAAATCCCCTCCTGTTAGTCAGTGCTTGCTCCCAGGTGGTTCTGTCTGGAGAGATGAATGGCTGTCAATTTTCCCACAGTGTCTGGAAAGAGACTCTTGCTTCACTGTCATGCACTTGGGGAAATCTAAAACTGAACTTTCCAGTGCACAAACAGAAGGGACTTCCCCTTTCCTTTCTTGGAACATTCCCCTGAGAAGCCAGCTGTTTGGGAATTCTTTCAGCCCTTTGATCTGGACCTAAATATTTGTAAAAGCTAAGGAAGCTTCTCAACTGCAGTGCTTTCAGGATCTGGGAACCATCTCTTTGCAGTGTAAATACCAAAGAAGTTAGGCCCCATCAGCCTGAGTCGCTTGCTCCCAGCTCTCTGGGCGGAAGTGTCATTATGTGGCTCTAGGCACAAGAGGCCTCATGCTCTCTCAGAACCCAACAAGCATCTTGTCAATGAGATCAAACTAGCCTGTGGTATGGTAAGACCCAGATGTCCATTGCCCCTAATAAAAACTAGCAGCAGATTACTGCTGCATGAAAGACAGTTGGTGTTTTGTTTTTATCTTTTGTATTTTTGAGACAGTGTCTCCCTGTAGCCCCAGTTGGCCTGGTCACTGTGTAGTACAGGCTGACCATGATCTCACAGAGATCCACCTGCCTCTGCCTTTCCAAGTGCTGGGACTAAAGGTATGTGTCACCATGCCCACCCATACAATGATTTTGATGACATTCAGACCACTCTCTCATCTCCACCTCACCCCGCTACCCCCTTTATGTCCTCTTTTGTTGTTTTTCTTGTTTGAAAGGCCTATCTGGACTCATCTGCATTGCCTATAGAAACTCAGCTAGGGCTGGAGCTCCTTGCCCACCTCCCCATCCATGCTGAATATTTGTCTGGTTTGGGCTTGCACGAGTCTTGCACATAACTATCACAAGTGCTACTATTACAAGTGCTGTGGGTTCCTGTACGGCCAATGCGTGGCATCCAGACAACATAGTTTCCTTGTATCCATCTACCAGCTCTGCCTCTTACAATCTTTCTGTCTCCTCTTCCTCAGTGATCCCCGAGTCTTGCTAAGAGAGGGTGTGATCTAGGTGTCTTGTTTAGGGCACTCTGCAGTCTGTTATTCTTTGCTTGTTGATCAGCCAAGAGTCTCTGTGTTAATCACCACCTGCTTCTAGAAACTTTTTCTGGTAAGCCCTGAGAGAGGCACTAAGCTATGGGTGTAATAATCAGTCATTAGAAGTCAGTTTAACGCAGTCTATTTAGCAGAACGACGGTAGCAGGTTCTCAAAGGATCATTTCTAGAAGTGACATTCCTGGATCAAAAAAGTGTAAACAAGATGTAGACTAGGTAGAGACTGATAGTTTCTGGAGTGAATATGCCAATTTCCATCCCACCTCTCCCAAGAGCAAGGAGAGTATCACTCCTACCAGATGTCCCCCCCCCATGCTATTTATTTATTTATTTATTTACTTAATTATAGAAAAGGTCTCATTTATCTCAGACTGGCCCCACACATTTCTGATTAGTTTAGAATGCCTCGAAATTCTGATCTTTTTGCCACTAACTCCTGAGTGCTGGGATTAGTAGGCACATGTGGCGACATGTCTGTTTATGTGGTGCTGGGGATCGAGCCCAGAACTCTGTGCATGCTAGGCAAGCACTCTACCAACTAAACTTTTGCTGAAATGAGTGACTAATCCAATATCTGCTGAGTCATTGGGTAAGAACAACCAAGATCACATGCAGATAATGATACAGAATGTGGAATAAGCACTGAGCAAGAAGAAAGGTCTTCAGTAATTTACTGCTATAGTTTCATCAATCTTTTTATTAAGTTTATTTGGACAAAAAAGTCTCAGTTTAAAAAGGCCAATCTTGGGCTGGAGAGATGGCCTAGCGGTTAAGAGCACCAACTGCTCTTGCAGAGGACCCAGGTTCGATCCCAGTACCCACATGGCGGCTGAGAACCGTCTGTAACTCCAATTCCAGGAGAACTCCAGTTCCAGGGGAATCCGACGCCCTCTTCTGACCTCCGCGGCATTGCACAACATGGGTGCACACACCTACATGCAGACAGTACATTCATGCACATAAAAAAAAAAAAAAAAAAAAAAAAAAAAAAAAAAAAAAAAAAAAAAAAAAAAAAAAAAAAATAAAAAAAAAAAAAAAAAAAAAAAAAAAAGGCCAATCTTGCCCTTAGCAAAGCCATGCTACACAAGCCAAACTCAGAGCTAGGCAGAAATGTTGGGCCCATCAGGGATATGCTGATAGTTGGAGTCAAGGAATATTCTGGGGCATCTGTCTCTGTTTAGGAAAGGCCAAGGAAGCCCAAGAGTATCTCAGCCCAATGTCTCAGTGTTGGTCACTAGTACACTGAGGGCTGGAAACACAAAAAGACCAATGTAGAGGGAAGGACAATCCAGAGAACTCAAGGGCCCAGCTCTTGAGTGTAAGGTTGAAGCCCACCTTCAGGAGGCCGACTAAGGAGGAAGTTCAGAGAAACAATTACCCTGAACTGCGTTCCTGCAACCCAAGGAATAATGCCAAAATCATGCCTCAGCCAAGACCAGAATTAGGTCTCAATCTCATTCAAGATACTTCTACTGATATCAGCTGCAAATTCCAGTTCCTCTCAAGAGGCTCCTTCTGATACCAGACACAGACCTGCCACGCCCCTTCCCCTATCTTCCCACACCCATTCCATTGTAAACCCACTTCCTTGTGTGCTTGGGTATAAAAACTGCCACTTTGGGACATTCTGCTTCTGGTCTCCTAATCCCGACACAGGCAGGCCAGCTGCCATACCTGAAATAAACCCAACTTCCTTCTCATCGGAGTCTTGACTCTTTCACCCCTTGCACCAAGTCTCCCCTCAAAATGAACCTAACATTGAGAGTACAGGTGGAATGCTTCTGAAGCCTGGGGTATCAGGGACAATTTCCTGTGGAGTGAATGTCTAGTTAGACAGCCTGGCCAGGTAGAGAGGAACATGTTTCCTCGTGGACAGTAGGACAGTCCAACTGCAGGGTCTGTGATGTGGCACATGATGGAAGAATTGTAGGCAAGAAAGCCAGAGGAGAAAGGGGCCAGGCCCTGAGAAGCTTAGTGTGGGACAGCAGTCCTGGATTTAGGCCTACGCTGCACATATGCAGGCTAGAATACGGTTGGTGCCATGAGCTGACTGTTCGTATGTTCCTTTCTGGGTATGCCCCATGGGCTGAGATGATGTATGATATTGTGGAGGTCTAGGATTGGCCACTTGGAGGTGATGTCACACAATGTAGGGGCTGCCTGTCCCAAACCTATATAAGCTGCCTGTTACATAGAATAAATGGATTTTCATGGACTTGCACCATCTGATGTGGTCCCTGGGCTGTTACTGTGTGTGCCCTTTGTTGTGGGGCTGTCAACCGTATAGCTGGCTGAAGCTCGTTTGGTTGTGGGAGCCAGCAGCTCTGAAACTGTGTTTGGCCATGGAACTATCAGTCCCGCAGCTGTGTGTTTGTCTGCAGGGCCAGCATCGGCTCCACGCATGCCCTCTCCAGCCTATCCAACCATGGGCCCCACAACTGGCACCCAATGAGAGATGCCTGAAGGAATTCGGCGAGTCTCGGGCATGCAAACCTCTGCAAAAATGGGGAATATAGCTTCTAGAGAACTTATTCTTCAGGCTGAGCAACTTTGGGACATTGTCTTCCAATGTGCCCCCTGGCTCTGTGCTGCAAGTCTTTTCTTCTCCATTGTCCAATGTTTGGGCCAGAAAAAGATTAATATCTCTGGGGAACACATGGCTCCCTGTCTTAGTGTCCCAGTGATTTCTTAAAATGGAAAGCCTTTTTTTTTTTTTTTTTTTTTTTTTTTTTTGTCTTTCTGAGACAGGGTCTCCCTGTAGCCCCAGCTGGCCTGGAACTCACTCTGTAGATCAGGCTGGCCTTGAACTCACAGAGATTTGCCTGCTTCTGCAGGCATGAGCCACCATGCCCAGCTTGGAAAGTCTTTTCTTACGATCAATTCGAGCAGCAGGTGGAGTATAATCACTCTCCTGGAGTACAGCTCCAGGGGAAAGGTCAGTTTTGGAACGATCAGGTGGATCACTTCTCATAGTATAAGAATATAGCCCCCCACCCCACCTTGTCATTCAAAAGAAACAGTAGGGGAAGTTTTGCATGCTCCCTGATCTTAAGGCTATTAATGAAGACTGGGAACTACCCAACCTGGACTCCCTGGGCTCTCAGCTATAGCAATGGGCAAACACATTGCCATTCTTCATATTAATGATTGCTTCTTTTCTATTCCCCTGCACCCTCAGGACAGACATCACTTTGCATTTACTGTCCCTCATAGGAACAATTCCTCTCCCATGACCTTGTCCAGTTTAAATGCTTCTTCAGTTTCTGGAATATCTCTCACATAACTGTTATTCCTTAAAACCCCAGGGCCAAGGGTTTGTTGAAAGAACCTGATTTGCGTTGATTTAAGACCTCTGAAGGCCTTGAAAACCAGCTTGAAAAAACGGAATTATTTCATCTTCTGAGCTGGGGACTTTGTGGGCTTTGTCTTTGTTATCTCATCTTTCTGTTTTTTTTTTTTTTTTTTTTTTCCTAAGCTCTGTTTCCTGAGACGACTCTGGGCAGATGTGGCTTGTTTGGGGTGGGGGCTGGATGAGGCCCTGTTAGCTTGCATATCTTGCCCTTTTCCTGCTCTAGAGTAGCTATTTTGTCTTAACCCTCATGCTTAAATCTGCTTTAAACTGTCTTTTGAGTCAGGTGTGATGGCGCATGCTTTTGCTCCTAGCACTTGGGAGGCAGAGGCAGGCAGACCTCTAGAGTTCAAGGCCAGCCTGAGAAGGCTGTTAGGCTTTGTGTGTCTGCAATAATGTAATTTCCCCTTCCTTCCTCTTCATAGGAAGCACAGGGACCTCCTCGGGCCTGTACCCAGCTGGCCTGGAAGGCTGTCCCTTGTAACTGTGTGCTATATGTTTGTGTTTTAATTTCTCATAACTTCCCAGGTTCCTGTGCTACTATGGGAAGTTGACTGCAGACAATTGTGGGTAAATCAAACTCATTAAACTATTTATACTTCACTTCTGGTACTGTCCATCTTTAAAGGGTCTTATTGCTTTATTAAGACTAAATATGGGGGCTGGAGAGATGGCTCAGCAGTTAAGAGTGACAATTTCTATTGCAGAGGACCTGCACTGGATTCCCAGCACCCACATGGCAGCTAAGAACCGTCTTTAAGTCGGGCATGGTGGTGCATGCCTTTAATCCTAGCACCTGGGAGGCAGAAGCAGTCATCTCGGTGAGTTCAAGGCCAGCCTGATCTACAGAGTGAGTTCCAGGGCAGCTGGGGCTATAGGGAGACCCTGTCTAAAAAAAAAAAAGACTACTTCTTGTCACCCCATTCTTTATCCTATCCCTTAAAGGAATTGTCCATAAGTGAAACTTTCAATCATTACCTTGTTTTGATCCCCCTGTAACTTTTGGTTATGACTAGCTTTGGTGCAAATGGGATGTATAATCCTATTTTCCATCACCTGTTCAGTTTGAAACCCAGTTAAAATGGAAATGACATTTCTGAAAATGTTTTACTCAAAAGAAAGCCTCTATGTTTAACAGCAATGTATGTGGCTTTGTTCAGTATAGACACTAAGCTAAGAATCTCATGTGTGTGTGTGTACATATGTATGTATATGTATGAACTACTTTTAGCATTTTAAGAATTCCTTTATAGTTATAATATATTAAAGAACTATCAGACCATTGAAAGACAGTGCAGCTTTTTTTTAATTTTATTTTTTATGTGTATGAATGTACTATCTGCATGTAGGTTGGTGCACCCGTGTCATGCAATGTTGTGGAGGTCAGAAGAGGGTGTCAGATTCCTTTGGAACTGGAGTTAAAGACAGTTCTCAGCCACCATGTGTGTGCTGGGGATCGAACCTGGGTGCTCTGCAAGAGCAGTCAGCGCTCTTAACCGCTAGGTCATCTCTCCAGTCCGACAGTACAGCTTTTATAAAGTGTCATCACTGAAATTAATTTCAATGTGTTTGTATTTTAATCATAAGGAAAATTTACTCCACAGCTAGAACCTCTCTTGTTCAGTGTAAACCACTGAGTTAAGTTCTAAAGAGAAATGCCTTTTTGTATAAATTATTGGTAAATAATCACATGCTGTTTGAGGTGACTGAGAAGCTGACTCTAGAGACAAGATTGGCCTTACCACTTCAGACTCAAGCCTGTTATCTCAAGATGTTCTCCGAGGCTCTTGTTCAGGTTCAGGCTGGCATCCTGACCCTGTGACAAGAAAAAAATGAGGACAACCAAACGGCCTGAGTAAAGACATTGTGAAGTTGAGAAAAGCTAAGGGATGAACTAATTTCAACAAAAGTTACTGTTATTTATCTCATGGTATATAATGCCTACATTAAAAGTAACGAAAGGGATTACAAATGTATAGTATCAATTTAATGTTTTACTAAGTAAATATTGCCTCTCTCTACCTCTTGCTTACACTCCTTTGAAACCTAGGGCTAGGTTTTTGGTAATCTACTCTCTGCTAAATAGTCATGGAAGCTAAAACTGTTAAATTATAATAGAGTTCCTGGTCCTTAAGGATATAAGTTAATTTTAAGGAATGATTAATTCTGCTCTAGGGTGCAATTTATTCCTGCATTTAGATATGTTTTATATGTAAGACATTTGACCACTAGATAGGGCATCTTTGGAGTGAACAGCCTTTTGTTTTGGCCCAAACTATGTAAAACATCTCTGAACATTTGGAGAGATTTGGTCATTTAGAACTTGCTACAAGGCTTACAAGGACATCTCAAAGTGTATATTTTATAATAGTATATTTAAAATAACTGTTCCATCTACATATATGGGAATAAATATTAAATACTTAATAAATTTTAATAACTAAGGATAAATATGTTGATAAATGTTATTAAGTCTCATGGTATTAACTAAAAGTTTCCTGTACAAAATTAAAATGCATGGCTATTTCCAGAATAGAAAATATTAACACACTTAAGCTAATTAGGGATACAGAGTTGTTAATTTTCAATCCACTCCTGGATTCCCAGTTATAGCTTTGGGACTAAATGGGCTCAGATGTTCTCTGTGTTTCTCTGCAATACACAAGTGTTACCTGTGACAGTTCTTTTTCCATAACAAGATAATTTGGCTCAAGGGAAGCTGTGTTTTACCACTTTAAACCAGTGGTATGCAATCCAGAAGGAGACAGTTTGGATAGGCTTGGGAAACATTTTCAGTTTGGTTCCTGTCTATAGGTATGTGGTACAACTCTTGCCTTCTGGAAAAATATAAATCAGGATATGGGGGTCTGGAAAAAAAAAAGAGATTGCTCTGTTTGTAGTAATCAGTCTTTATTTAAGATAGGCCTGAAACTGTTTAAATCTCTTTTATGGGCTATACCTGTATAACCTATGATGTTAAATCTCTCTTCTGCAAGGCTGCTGTTTAAGCCTCATCGAAATATTGTATGGTAATTCAGGCTGGTGTAACTTTCTGGATGGTTGATAGCCATACTTAATGCCCATACTCAATTTGGCCAAGGGACTTAAGGAACAACTTTGTTCCTTGCCCTCTTAGGTCAATTATGTCCCAGGGAACTATAGGGGCATCTCTTGAAATGTCCTGTAACTGTGAGTCACCTGTCTTCTTGTTCAGAGAGGACATGGAGGAACCAGAGGGACTCAATCCAGGGTCCAGTCTATAAAGAGAAAAGTCAACACTGAGAAATGTCCCCTCATGCTTCAAAGGGAAGCTTGGTTAAGTAAGACCTTATTTTGTCCTTACATAGATGGAACTGGTAAGAGGAAAGCCAAAGGAACCAGCTCCCCTCCTCCCCAAATCCCAAGTGACCCCTGAGGACCAGATCTTCAACTGACCTTGAGAAAACAAAACCTGGTTAATCCAGGCTAATCGTGTGGCCTTAAACACTCCAAAAGAAAGTATAATCAAACATCTTCAGTATATTTCTTTTAAAGTCTGAGAGATTGTGTTTCTCAGACATTAGGCTTAAATTCATATAAAATACTGCTTAGCAGGTATAGAACTTCAGATCTTGGCCACCTGCAGCCCAAATGGGCAAGTCCACGATTGTCCAAATTAAATGATGGAATTTCTCTTTGTGTGTCTATAAGCTACTTAGGAGGGAACTCACACTGTGACTATCAAATGCCTGAAAAGTAGATCCCAAGTCCAGACACAATGACCAAATGAAAATAAGGAGAAACCCAATAAATGGATGCTTTGGAATTCCTTATCAAGAATTTTAACAAACAACCTGTCACCCCCCACTGGATGGTGGGGCTGTGGGGGTTTGGGCACAACAGCCTGCAGATTGGTTTTGCACGAAGGATGCTTGTACTCATGGATTATCACTTATAGCTAAAAAATGAAAAAAAAAACAGAGAAAGATGCAGGACAGTTATGGCAGAATACATGATCTGGGATGGGGTGGGGGTGGGGGGGAAGGGAAAGGGAAATATGCCTGATCTGAATTGGGAAATTGATGTATGAAATGCACAAAGCATCAATAAAAATTAAATAAAAAAAAAGAATTTCAATGGACTTAAATTGGACATTTAAATTCATCCACTTCTTACTTCTCCAGGTTCCCTGCTTATAAAATGTGCCTAACTGCTCTTGCCTTCATTTCTTCTTCACAGATACCAGTCCAAAACATTGCTTTCTGCACTTTTGGGGTTCCTTTAGATAAACCCACTGAAGGAGTAACCCAGTGACCACACACACACATCATCCTGTCTCAGCGTGGAGGAAGTTAGAGTGGTCAGTATCCCGATTCCCTCTTGGCCATTGGAGTAACCTCTTCAGAGGGAGGATAATAAAGTAGGAGATAGAAATTAGCTAGACAGTTTAGGAAAAAAAATACCAACTAGGCCCTAAATCCAATTAGCCATTTTTCTTTCTCAGCTGAAGAACTGGAGACTTACTGGATTTGCTATTAAACGTATTCCTTCCAGGAAACTAGAAATGTTAGAGTCATCAAAAAAAGGTGTCTGTGCTATTTTATGCAACTCAATCTGGCACAGTTAGAAAAAATATAAAGCTGCTATCAATCCTACATAGTAAAATGCCAGGCATCTCACTGAGAAAAATAAAGGCCAAACAAAAATGGGTCCTTCTGGGCAAGTACCTGAAAAACCTGGGGACCCTGACTGATTCCACTTAACAAGACCCATAGTTCTGATTCTAGTAATCTTCCTGATAGGGCCATGTATAATAAACATGCTGTGTTTCAAAAAGGGAATCCCTTTGGCTCTTTATGTACTATGATATGACACATTTACTCATGAATGTGTTTTTCAGTTTGGGGCTTAACTTACATGGAAAAAAATACCAACTAGGCCATGTCAGAATGCCTTATGTGTGGAATACTTCTGTTGTGATTTCACTTCTGTTTGCCATTGCATTTAATGTGATGTATTTGTGCTTTTCATCATCATCATCATCATCATCATCATCATCATCATCATCATCATAACAAAAGAGTCACAGAGGCCTTCATCCTTGGCTACAGGAGCAGTTGCCTCAGGAGTCGGGATGGCAGCCTCAGCTTTCAGCAGGAAAATGACCTGCAGCAAAAACTGACTGAACTTTTATTTGATCAGCATGTTTATGTATGCAGACCTCTCTAACTAGACTTGGAGACCCTGAGTTGTACAAGAATTGGACACGGATGCTTGCTAATTGGGTTCATATGGACATTGCTTATGCTTACTGCTTATGTTTACTAATTGGTTTACCCTGTATTTGGTTTTCACATGGGCATTGATCATTGGAGTTGTTTATTGTTTTTACAAGATAGTCATGGAAAAAAATTGACCACCACTACTATCACACTCCCTGAGCTTGTGGAGGCAAAACAGAAGGGGGAGATGTGGGGCAGCAGCCCTGGATTCAGGCGTACATTGTACCTGTGCAGGCTAGCATGTGCTTGGTGCCATGAGCCTACTTGTTTGTCTGCACGTCGCTTTCTGGGTACACCCCATGAGCTGGGATGATGCGTGATGGTGTGGAGGTCTAGGATTGGCCACTGGGAGGTGATGTCACACAATGCAGGGGCTGCCCATCCCAAACCTATATAAGCTGCCTATTACATAGAATAGATGGATTTTTACGTATTTGCACGGCCCCCGGGCTGTTACTGCACTCGCACGTGTGTGTGTGTGTGTGTGTGTGTGTGTGTGTGTGTGTGTATGTTTGGCTGTGGGGGTATTGACCCCACAGCTGCTTCTAAATGATAAAAGGTATCCTCACATAGCATAGCCAAGCATGGTGGCATAAGCCTGTGACCTCAGCTGTCAGAGAGGCTGACATAGGAAGATGGCAAGTTCAAAGCCAGCAGAGCCTACAGAGTTAGTTCATGGCCACCCTAGGCAACTCGGTGAGACCCTGTCTCTATTTTGAGTGGCTGTGTCAAAAAGATGAGGGCTGAGGACTGAGCTCAGTGGTACAGTGCTTGCTAAGCATGTGTGAAAAGGATCTAGACTGAACCCCCAGTATCTGAAAAGAAAGAAAGAAAGAAAGAAAGAAAGAAAGAAAGAAAGAAAGAAAGAAAGAAAGAAAGAACCTTGGATACAGGCATGGTGCCTGTCAGCACAGGCTTTCCTTTTCCTGTAATTCTGTTTTTTTTTCTTCTAGGTTTTATTTTCTGTCTCTCATGTTCCCATCTAGTAAAATGTAAGTTCCAAGAAGAGCAGGAATTTGCTTTTCTGTTGTTCTAATAGGCAGAATCTATCCAGCAGCTGACACACCATGTCTAGAACAGTGTCTAGGGCACGGTAAATACTTAAAATTTTGTGGAATAGGAATAGAATTTAGTCAAATGGGGAAGGAACTTGGGGTTGGGGAGAGATAGTCATAGTTTACTTTAGACAGTTGAATGGATGAACAATGCCCCTTCCCTAATGTTAAGTTTTGAGAGGTTTTTACATATCGGAGATAGTTTTATCAGATTCATGGTTTCCATTTTTTTTCAATATATAGTTTCATTTTTAGAAAAGTAAAAAAAAATTTAACTTGGAGAAAAAAATGTATTAATTTTTGTTTCATGGATCAGATTTTTGATATTCAAGCCAAGAATTCACCACAAACTACAAGTTTCATATTTTTATATTAAAATTTTACTATTTTTATTTTATGTGTATGAGTATATTACCTACATACATACACATATATATATAGTATATATGTGCATCCATGTTCTGCAGTGTCTGTAGAGGTCAGAAGAAGGTGTCAGATCCCCTGGAACTGGATGATTGTTAGCCTCCATGTGGGTGCTGGGTTCAAACCCCAGTCCCCTGTAAGAGCAGGCAGTGCTCTTAACCACTGAGCCATCTCCCCAGCCGCATTTTTTAAAATATTTTTAAAGTTTTATTTTTAATATTTAAGAAAATGTTTTATATGTAAACTTATGATCTATTCTTTGTTAAACTTTCAATAAGGTTTGAAGATAGGTCAAAGTTAATTTTAAAAATATTTAATATAATTATTATGTGTGCATGATGTATGTTTTGTGTGTGTATGTGTGTGTACATGTTACAACATGTGTTTGAAAACCAGAGGACTAGTTCATGTCACTGGTTTTCTCCTTCTACTTTTATGTGGGTTCCAGGGATTGAACTCAGGTCTTCAGGCACACACAGCAAGGGTCTTTACCCACTGATTCATCTCACCAGCCCCCAAATTAGTTTTTTCTTTTATGGATTTCTCCAGCACCATTGTTGAAAACAAAGTCATTCTTTGAATGCATTGCTTTTTTCTTTGTCCAAACTCATTTGACTATGCTGGTTCGGGGCTGTTTTTGGCTTCTCTGCTCTTATAGCTATTCAGCATCTCTCGATCAGTACTTGCAGTCTTGATTACTCTATGTGATAGATCCCGAAATAGGCTGGGTGGATTCCTCTTTCTTCAATATTCTCTTTAAAACGGTTGCTGTTCTTGTTCCTTCCCCTCTATATAAACTGTAGAACATTCTTGTCTCTAAAAATCTTGCTGGGATTTTAAAAGTAACTAGGTTAAATTTATGTATCAATTTTGGTGGAATGGATGTTTTTTGTTATGTGGAGTTTTTAAAAAAGATATATATTTATTTACGTGAGTGTGTATATGTGTATGTATACATATGTGAGTATGTGTGTGCCCACAGAGGTCAGAAGAGGGAGTTGGATCTCCTGGAGCTGGAGTTAGAGATGACTGTGAGCTACCTGACATGGGTGCTGGGAGCTGAAATCAGGTCCTCTGCAAGAACAGCAAGTGCTCTTAAGTGCTGAGCCAGCTCTCTCCTATGTTAAGTTTTTGGACCCAGGAGCACAGCAAGTCTTGATTTACTACTTGTTTCTTTCACCATCACTTTGTTGTTTAAGGTTTACAAAGGAAGACAATTCTATGTAAAATAAAGAATGGGTGAAGCTTAAGGGCTTGAGAGACAAGCTTTCATGTGACAAGTCACATAGAGTAAAACACTGTGTGGCTCTACTCACATGAGGCGCCTAGAACAGGTGTATTCCCAGAGACAGAAAGCCGAACTGTGATTGTGGCGGCTGAGAAGAAGGAGGGACAGGGGGCAGTGTTCAATGAGTACAGCATTTCAGTGTGGGACGACAAGAAAGTTCTGGAGATGGAGGATGCTGAGGCAGGACAATGTGAATGTGCTTAATGCCCCTGAGCACTACACTTGAAAACAGCAAAAATGGTATTCTGTGTGTTTACTTCATAAGAACTCTGGAAGGAGGACGGGAATGTAGTTCTGTTAGTAGAATAATTGCTTGGCATGTACAACACCCTGGGTTTGATTCTCTGCATAAACCAGATGTGCTGGTATACACAATAATCCTAGCACTCAGGAGGATCAGAAGTTCAAGGTCATCCTCAGCTACCTTAAGAGTTTAAGGCCAGTCTAAGATACATTGTCTCAGAACAAACAAACAAACACCTGTCTCCACTCTGACATTAGAAAGCTAGGGATTTATGTTGGGAGACTTTGGGATTTCAACCCTAAAGCTTGAGTGTTGACCTGGGAAAGAGGAGCCCTGCCTGACTCTTTTCTTTCTTCTCTTCTTCTCCTCTTCTCCTCTTCTCCTCTTCTCCTCTTCTCCTCTCCTCCTCTCCTCCTCTCCTCCTCTCCTCCCCTCCTCCCCTCCTCCCCTCCTCCCCTCCCCTCCCCTCCTTCCTTATTTATTTTATTTTATCTTACAATTTTATTTTATATTTTATTTCATTTCATTTCATTTCATTTACAGGGTCTTTGTGTATTCCCAGCTATCCTGGCACTCACTATGTAGACCAGAATCCCCTGCCCCTGCCCCTGCCCCTGTCCCGGAGTGCTAGGATTAAAGGACTGCACCACTAAAAGGCTGCGTGCCTGGCTTCATTCATAGGACCTAGGAGGTAAACCTGGGTGATTGTCTGAAAAGGGGTTAATTAGGAAAAGCCTTCCTAGTAATTATTTTAGCTAAACTGTAGCTGGCCTACTTATTGTTGCTTGGGAGAATTATTAACCACTGTTAAAGGGATAAATTACTATTACCTTCTAGTGTGGGTGTCTTTTTTGTTATTGTTGGTGTCCATTTCATTTTGGCATATTTATTATTCCTTGTCACCTGCCGTGTGGGCCTTTTTTGTGCCTCAGCTTCATTCATCTCTGAGGGTTCACTGCCTCAGTATTTGAGGTTCCACTTACTAAATTCATCCATGACAGATAGCCNTTCTCTTCTCTTCTCTTCTCTTCTCTTCTCTTCTCTTCTCTTCTCTTCTCTTCTCTTCTCTTCTCTTCTCTTCTCTTCTCTTCTCTTCTCTTCTCTTCTCTTTTCTTTTCTTCTTTGTCTTTTTGAGACAGGGTCTCCCTTTAGTCCCAGCTGGCCTGGAGCTCACTATGTAGACCAGGCTGGCCTTGAACTCACAGAGATACGTCTGCCTCTGCCTCCCAAGTGCTGGGATTAAAGGCGTGCACCACCACGCCCGGCCTAAGATGGTTTTTATCCACCATGTGGGTGCTGGGAATCGAACCCGGGTCCTCTGCGAGAGCAGTCGGTGCTCTTAACCACTGAGCCATCTCTCTAGCCCCACCTGCCTGTTTTCTACCAGTGTTTGTGGCCTGAAGCAGCAGAGCCAGCTCTTGGCTTCACAGTTCTTGGGGTGGGGTGGGGTTGGGGGGAAGGGAAAGGGAAATATGCCTGAACTGAATTGGAAAATGATGTATGAAATACACAAAGCATCAATAAAAATAAATAAATAAATAAAAAAAAGAGAGTCCAGCTCTCTTAGGTGAAACCAAGCATCCTAAGCTTTGCTCTCTTCACACTTGGATCATGTTTTTTAGTAGACCGTGGAGAAAAAACAGAGAAGTGCGATGGCTAGCTAGATCCAGGCTGTGTCCGCCCTGGCAGGAATATCTGAAGGATCAGGTTGTGCCCTGGGGTAAGGAGGCCAACACCCTACCTCCCAGTTGTCATGGAATGTATTGACAAGTTGGTTTCCTTGATCAGATAAAGAATTCAATGCAGATTGCAAGGCGCTGATAATAAACGGGGAAAGCGTGGGTTAGAGCTGCCAGGGCGTGCTCCATGGAGTGTGAAGTAGGGAGAAGGTGAGAACAGGAACGCAGGAAACTGAGGTCAGAGTGGGTGATGGTAAAGATTGCAGGGTAAGGCAGGTTCTGGAGGTGACAAGACTTGCACTGTGGGTGGCTGAAGTGTGTGGAAGGTGAAGACTTGAACTCAAGAAGGTAAAGGGGTAAAAAGCCAGTTGTCCAAATCACACAGTCCCTGGGAGAGATGGGATTTGAGCCAGACTTGACATGTGGAGAGGTGTGGAGAAGATGGGGCCCACCAGCAGGGTCAGAGGTGGTGAGAGGGAAGAGGGAGAAGGCTGTGCAGGCAGCTGCCAGGGTTTACCATGGACAAGATCTCTGTAAGCAGGGTTAGAAGGGAAATCGGGGTGAAAACAGGACGTGGCCTCACAGCTGTGTATTCACCTCTAGATGTTAGGTGTGTTCACCTCTTCGCACTGTGCTTGATGCAAAAGGGACACTGAAATGAAATACATCGGTGCTGCCTGAAGGAAGCGCCCAGCCTGGGGAGGGCTGTCAGCAGGTGCTGTGGCAGCTGCGAAGGTGGACTGAAAGGACACAGTTGAGAAGCAGCCTGGTGTGTCCAGGGGCTGAGGTGCGGCCTCCGGTGTAGAGCAAAGAGGCTGCACGTCAGGGGATGAGAGCAGACAGTGCCCTGCTAGATCATGTGGACACTCCAGCCTGAGAGTTCTGTGTGTGTGTGTGTGTGTGTGTGTGTGTGTGTGTGTGTGTGTGTGGTGGAGCGGGTCCGGTGACAGGGAACAATCTGCATCTTGGAGAATACGAAAAGGCCAGTGTGGTGGGTCCTACCTATATTGCTAACCCTTGGAAGGCCAAGAGTAGAATTGCTGCACGTGCCATGCGGCTCTGAGGTCATGACCAGTCCAGGCTAGCCTGAACTACAATGTGAGACATCATCAAAAACAAAACAAATCAACAAAACAAAACAAAACAAAAGCCATACACTGAGGTCATGACCAGTCCAAGGCTATCCTGAGCTACAATGTGAGACATCATCAAAAACAAAACAAATCAACAAAACAAAACAAAAGCCACACACACAGCAAGAGAGAAAGAGAGAGAGAGAGAGAGAGAGAGAGAGAGAGAGAGAGAGAGAGAAGACTAAAGACTACAACAAAGAGCATGATGGCTTTCACCATGTAAAATGCATCCCTCTGGAGCTATACATGCAAAGGTTCACAGGAGAGGGCTACGTTCTTGTCCTTTTCAAGAAGTAGTTTCTTTTATCATGACTAACATACTGTTTTACATTAAATGTGGTTATTACAAAAGGGGAACAAGCATAGGGTTACCAGAATCACATTTTCTTTGCTGGAAAAATGTCACAAGAAACATAAGAAAAATACTCCCTGCTCAGTAGGCTTCCTGACCTAGGAGGATGGGGGATGGGCAGCAGCTGTGGGGGCAAAGATGAGGGATCCGAACGCCCCAGCCCCAAGAGAGGCCAAGCAGGGGCTCCTCCAGGGGAAGGTTGAGGACGGATAGGAGAGCTGAGAGGGACAGCAGAGCTGTGTGGAGGACAGCGGAGCCGTGTGGAGGACAGGGGAGCCGTGCGGAGGACAGCGGAGCTGTGTAGAGGACAGCAGAGCTGGGTTGAGGGGTGGAACAGCTGGACGTAAAGCGTATGCTCAGGTTAGATGTTGGAAGACAACTCATGGAGGCCAGTTTCAGGGCATTAACAACACACGGAAATAGCCTTTGGGTGGAGCATCAATGTATGTCTCAACTTTGATCACTGGTCTGTGGTTATGTAAGAAAATGCCTTTGTACCTAGTAGAAGTGCTCTGAAGCTTCAAGGACATTTTTAAAGTCAAAATGGCTGAAGTTTACTCTCCAAAATCCCAGGAACATATCAAACATGAAATATGGAGGGATGTGCAGGACTGAGAATGATATTACGGCTAGCAACAAAATATAGACACTTGGTAAATCTGAATGAAATATTCTTGGAATATGAATTATTTGAAATATTCTTGAAGCTTTTTATAGTTTGAAATTATACCAGATTAAAAAGCTTCCAAGAAAACAGAGGACAGGTTGGGTCCTGCTGATAGCTGGAATGCAGACTCAGAGTGAGAATGAGCTGAATACTGTTGAGAAGCAACTGGCCCAGTACTGAGGGTGAGTTTGCTTCAAAGTCCTTCTTTGTAGAAAACTGCTGTAAAAATATATTTTGTAAGAAATAATAATTCATTGTCATTGTGTTGGTCATGGATTAGTCACCTGGGAAGAAGGAACCTCAATGAGGAGTTTCCTCCATCAGACTGACCTGTGGGCGTGTCTGTGGGGCATTTTCTTCACTATGAATCCAAATAAGAGTACCCACCCCACTGTGGGCAGTGCAATCCCTGAGTAGGTGGTCTGGGCTATGTAAGAAAGGTGGCTGAACAAGCCAGGAGAAGTGAGCCAGTAAGCAGCGTTCCTCCATAGTCTCTGCTTCAGTTCCTGCCTTCAGTTCTCACCTTGATTTCCCTCAGTAATGGAGTCTGATTGGGGAGTATAAACCAAATAGGCCTTTTCTTCCCCAAGTTGGTTTGAGTTAGTGTTTATCACACTAACTAATGGAAACAAATGAAGAGAGCCACGTTTTGTTTGTATTGCTATTTAAATATTCATGAATTAAGTCTTGGCTTGAGGTTTCCAGACCGAAGGTCATCTGGGATGCTCACTGCTCTTGGAGTGGGGTGTGTGTGTGTGTGTGTGTGTGTGTGTGTGTGTGTGTGCAGAGCACAGGTGCAGCACGGGGCTTCTTGAAAGCTGCTTGTCCTAGAACCCCTTGGCACATGGAACTTTGGGGAGGGGAAATACTTTCACAGATGGAGTGAAAATCCTTGGAAGGGACTGTAGATATTAAGAATTGAGTGACAGAACTGATGAAGGCTGTGAGGACCGAAGGCACTTTGAATTACATGCATAGCTGGCTGTGTGGGTTCTGGAATCATGTGGGGAGGCTAACAGCCATCTGGACCAGCAGCCACAGGAGGGGCCGTGCCCTGAGGATGGCTGAGCAAGAGTGAATTGATGGAGAGGGCCAGAGTATCAAAGACCTCACCTTAACATCAGAGGAGTGATGCTGGGCTTCACTGGTGACCATGTGACAAGCTAGAACAAAGCAGCGACAGCCAGCAAGCCCTTCAGATCCCTCTGAGCTAAGGCTGCAAGAAGGACTTGAATTTTTTAAGCACTCAGGTTTCTGAACCTTTTCAAGAGGGATGCTTCAGATAGGAAGCCCTGTAGAGCCTTCTGGAACCATTACTTAATGAACTGCAGATGATGAAGTTGTACTCAGTGGTAGATCATCTCCAAGGGAGTTCTCTCTTGTTGAGAGAACTTTTCTGAGGAGACTTGAACAAATGTCTACTCCCCAGTTAAGGCACAAACCACAGAAGCAGAGAACTGTTTCTATTCAAGTATACTTTGGAGAAACAATGAGTTTAATTGGAGCTACCTACAGAAGCACGGATGAAGAGGTTGAGGACCACCGGCAATGACTAGGCAGACTATGTCACCAAAGGAAAGAACGGAAACCTCTCAGTAACTATTAACAGTCTACAAATCTCTGGGGAGGGCAGGGCCTCTTAAACCCCTTCCTGAAGTTTTATTTTCTGAGACAGGGTCTCAGTCTATAACCCTGGCTGGCTTGAAACTTGGTGTGTAGACCAGACTGGCCTTGGACAGAGGAGAGCTGCCTGCTTCTGTCTTCCAAGTGCTGAGATTAAAGGCATGTGCAGCCCTACCCAGCTCATGATGAAAAAATTAATGAGCTCAATCTTGTGCAGCTCTCCTGTGGGTAATAAATCACAACTACTGAGAGAGTTCAAGAAGACAATAGCCATGTCATGCCTGAAGGACAGAGCTCCATAATGTTCCACAACATTCCTCTGCTCCATTGTCCTCTGACTACATGAAGGGATGGAGCATGTTTCTCATCTCCTCGGAGGCTATCTGAACCAGTGCTGTGGTTGAAAGCAAGTATGGCAGTGATACTCTGGTACTTCCAAGCCTGGTAGTGATGCTCTGGTACTTCCAAGCCTGGTAGTAATGCTTTGGTATTCCAAGTGTGGGTCTTGGCTTAGCAGCCCCTGCGTTCCACTCTTAGAACCTTATCTGGTTTCTCTGGGAGTCTAGGGCTGCCCAAAGACACCCAGAGCAGAGAGGCATGGAGAGAATAGAGGCCCTCATTAACAGCCCAGTTGAACTTCCATTAGATAGCCATTATCCACTAGCAGCTCTGTGAGAGAGGCTAGTATTCCTTCCACCCTTCAGAACCAGCCAGTCACCATAGAATCTTGTTTTGTTATTTCAAGCTATTAAGTTTTAGGGTGCTCTATTTTATTTTTTTAATTTAATTTAGTTTAATTAATTAATTTATTTTTGGTCTTTTTGAGACAGGGTCTCCCTATAGCCCCAGGTGTCCTGGAACTCACTCTGTATACCAGGCTGGCCTTGAACTCACAAAGATCCGCCTGCCTCTGCCTCCCAAGTGCTAGGATTAAAGGCGTGCTCCACCATGCCTGGCTTTAATTTTATTTTTTATGTGTATGAATGTACTGTCTGCATGTAGGTTTGTGCACCCTTGTTGTGCAATGCTGCGGAGGTCAGAAGAGGGTGTTGGATTCCCCTGGAACTGGAGTTAAAGATGGTTCTTAGCCACCATGTGGGTGCTGGGGATCGAACCTGGGTCCTCTGCAAGAGCAGTCGGGGCTCTAAACTGCTAGGCCATCTCTCCAGCCCTGAGGGTGCTCTATTTAATGTACCAACTGATATAAAAACATGCTCTAAACTCAGATGGATGAGGTAGGCATTATAAAGAAATCTCCTTTATCAGGCGAGGTCGAAGCTGCTGAAAGCTGGGCTAACCTGGCCTGAATCTGCTACTTCTACTGAGACCCAGTATCACTGATCACTGCTATTCTGTCTACAGTTACCTGACCTGCAGCCCAGAGATGTCAGGGCTGGAAAGAGCCATTGAGATCACTACTCCAGTGGTTTCCTGTGGCATATTGAGAAACTGAGACCTAGAAGGAGAAAATGACCCACTTGGGTCAGAAAGCTGTAGTAAAGGACTGAAGACTGGGCTTGGAATAAGCCCTTTCCTTTCCCGCATCCCAAACAGAAGAAGCGGTGTCTGCTGATGGGCCTGCTCTTTTTCTCTCTGAACCTTCCTGAAGCTCTGCCTCCTCTGAGGTCAACCCCGCTGAGAACATTGGCTTTCCAAAAGAGAACTTCAGGGCCAAGAGGAGGTGAAGTGGGTGGCCAACGTCACAGGGCTGAGAACATGGGAACTGGAACTGGAATTCAAGGTAAATAACCAGAAGCACCCAGGGTCCAGGGCACCCTTTGTTCCTTGCCTCACCTCACATGGTGGGTTCAGAATTCTGGACTGAATTTGACCTTCAAGGTATATCTTTGGATCAGCTGCCTGTATGCTGTTTGAGATGAAATGGGAAAACAGGTTGCTATACAACATGATTGTCAATAAACTTGACGCTCTTAAAAAAACTTGGGGCACAGCCAGGTATGTGAGGCATGCCTGAAATCTCGGAAGGTTGAGGCAGGAGGATTTCCAATTCCAAGCCATCCTAGGAGAATCACAGCAAGACACTGTCTCAAACAGAAATAAACAGACAAGTTTACTTTGTATAATGCATGATTAAATGCATTGGTTTGAAAATGAGATTTGATAAAAATGGTTCCTCTTATTTTTTATTTATTTATTTATTTATTTTTTTTAAATTAATTTTTATTGATGCTTTGTGCATTTCATACATTTTTTCCAATTCAGTTCAGGCTTATTTCCCTTTCCCTCCCCCCCACCCCCACCCCATCCCAGATCATGCATTCCGCCATAACTGTCCTGCATCTTTCTCTCCGTTTTTTTTTTTCATTTTTAGCTATAAGTGATAATCCATGAGTACAAGCATCCTTCATGCAAAACCTATCTGCAGGCTGTTGTGCCCAAACACCTACAGCCCCACCATCCAGTGGGGGGTGACAGGTTGTTTGTTCAATCAAGTTGATCAAATGAGTGTCCAGACTACATTGCTGTAGTTTCACCATTCACCCCAATCGCAGCCCTTACATTCTACCACGCCCCCTCTTCCGCAGGTTGTTCCCTAGGCTTAGAAAAGGGGCACAGGTGGATGAGAGGTAAAACAGTCCACTCTCTCTGGAGCTGTTGACTTGGACTCTGGTCAATTCTGGCTGTTTCCTTTCATGGGCTGACAGTTTGTCCAGGAATAACCTTTCGATCCTACTAATGAAGAACAAGCAATTAGATATATAGGTATTTAAGCAGCACTAATAGTTATGGTAGGTTACTTTAGCATAGACACATGTTTGGATATGTTAATCCATGAATTACAATTTTCCCCCCTGTTAAATATGACAGGGTCTTACTGTGGCTTATAACATCTCCTAACCTGTAGAGGATGTAAGCTTGTGGCATCAGCCATGGGTTATTTCTCCAAGGGGAGAGCCAATAGCCAATTAGATTTGGGATATACAGGCACATGGCTGCCTCTGCTGCACAGTATTTCCAGGCAGGTGAGGTGTAGCTGGTGCTGACGGTGGAGTCTTGCTTGACTCAGGGAGACCCATATTTGCTTTATTGGTTTAGTGGCCTTTGGTAACACTCTCTGGCATTCCAGAGGCCATCTGTACACTTGCATGTGTGGTCTCAATACATCCCTCCCATGTTAACGTCAGGTCTTCGGCAGCAGGGTCTTATTGCCTCTCCTCCTGTAGGTATCCCAACTTAGAGGCAAGGAGCCCTTACCTTTTGTGGGGCCTTGGATCCCCTGGCCAACATCCACCTGGTAGAACAATCCATTGCTGATGTCAGAGCTCCTGTATTAATATATTTTGCCTGAGTGCATAGCCCTAGGACTTTAGTATTATATTTGGTTCTGAACAGAGAGTAATCCCTTCCACAATTCCCATGTCTAGTAGTCAATTAAAGAAAGCAGTTTTTTATTTTTTTAAAGTAACGTCTCATACCAGGCTGGCCAGGAACTCACTGTGTGGAGCAGGGTGGCCTTGAGATTACAGCAATCCTTCTACCAGAGATTCCTGAGTGCTGGGATTAGAGGCCTGAGCCATGATGTCTGACTGGTCCTTCAAGGGAGACTCTGAACGTCCAGTTGTTTCCTGAAATGCTTCATTTCTTCACCCTCTAGAAAACAATAAACAACCCTTTCTTGATTCTGCTCCCACTTCTCTGAATCATCACTGTTTTTGTCTTTCTCTAAAAGCTGTTTCTGTGTTGGGTGACACTTTGTTATCTTGCCATTCTAAGCCAAAATCTAGAGTAATGAACCCAAGTAGGGCAGGCTGGGAAGACAGATGAGAGGCCGGGAAAGGGCAAGAAGCCAGGAAGGGACGTGCGCTATGGAAGGCAGATCCCTGCCCAGACCCGGTTGGTGAACGTTTTCTGTGAAGGACCAGACAGTGAATGTAGGTTTTATAAGCCACATAATGATTTCTATTGCATATTGTTTGGTTTGTTTTTGCAAAAGCCATTCTTAGCTTGAGGCTGATATAAGAATGGGCCAAGAGATAGATTTAGTGTGTGGTCTGTCACTTATTGACTCTTGGCCGGAATGCGAACACAGGTGGTCCAATGTTCTGGCATTCCAAGGGCTAGAAGCCTACATTTTGTTGGAAATCATCTGGTCACTAGATCTCGGGTTTGAGAATATACCATCTAGAAGTACATGTCTAGGTATGGCTGAGCAAGTGTGGAGCTTGTAGACCTAACTCATTACTGTGAACTGTCCATTGTCTCACCATCTCAGTCTATGGCAGTTCCTTCAATTCAACTGCCAGGAGCAGGTGGCTTGCAGTCGCTGCCCATAGCTGTCTAACCACACAGCTTTGCTGACTCTTCCCTCCGAATGAATGCCTGCCCTGCCTCTGTCCTAACTACCCGTTCTCTAGGTTGAGTTGCCATCATTTCATTGCTTGGAGTCCACAACCTTCTGACAGAGTCCCCAGATCCTGCTTTACTCTCTCTTAATACCTTTTATTTTACATCCAGAATGATCCTTGTAAACTTTTAAAAATTAATTAATTAATTTTTTTATGTGTACGAGTGTACTGCATGTAGGTTGGTGCACCCGTGTCGTGCAATGCCGCGGAGGTCAGAAGAGGGCGTTGGATTCACCTGGAACTGGAGTTAAAGACAGTTCTCAGCCACCATGTGGGTGCTGAGGATCGAACCCGGGTCCTCTGCAAGAGCAGTTGGTGCTCTTAACTGCTGAGCCATCTCTCCAGCCCCGATCCTTGTAAACTTTAAATCTGATTATGTCATTCCTGAATTTGACTCATTTGCTGACTGAGTTAGGTGCAGATCTTGGTGTGGAGTACGATTTGCCTTGCAGTCTGGCCCCACCGACCTCTCTGGCCCCCTCGTCTTCCTGCTCACCCACCCTATCCTGTGTTCCTGGCCTTGTGGCTACTCTCAGTTCCACCACTGAGCCCTTTGCTTTCTCACTTCCACGTCTTCGCTGACCCTTCTACCTTCATGTCCTTCGACCCCTGACCCCTTCACAGGTATCATGGAAACGGTGTAGTCCATGTGCTTCTCTGCCCGAGGCACCCTGCTGCCTCCTGAGGGATCCAGGATGCTCTGCCTGGGTGGCTGAGCTGAGTCTACAAGCCTCCTGCCTTCCTGCCCTGGATTTTGTCCACATCAAATGTTCACTATTTCTGCTTCCTCTTTCTTTTCTTCTCTTTCATTCTACAGGATCTGAAGAAACACAGACTCCTTCCCAAGGAGTATTACATATTCAAACATGGAAGAATGACACAGTTAGCAAAGTCAACTTTGTTACAAAGGATCCCAAAGAGCCTCGTGTTACCTGTTCTTACTCTATCTTCAGATGTAGACAGTTATGTCCTCTAGTTCTTTCTTCTCTGTCTGTCTGTCTGTCTCTCTGTCTCACTCTTTCTTTTTGGTTTTCACTACTAGGGTCTCTCCATAGTCTCAGCCAGGTTGGAACTCACTATGCTCCCTATCTCACAGGTCTTCCTAGCTTTGCCTCCCGAATGCTGAGATAAAAGGGATGGGCCATCGGGCTGGACAGATGACCTAGCGGTTAAGAGTGCTGACCGCTCTTGCAGATCGAACCGCTCTGGGTTCGATCCCCAGCACCCACATGGCGGCTGAGAACGCCTGTAACTCCAATTCCAGGAGAATTCTACTTCCAGGGGAATCTGAGACCCTCTTCTGACCTCTGAGGTATTGCATGACATGGGTGCACAAACCTACATGCAGACAGTACATTCATACACATAAATAATAAATAAATAAATAAAATAATAAAAGGGTTGGGCCATCACACCTGGCCCCTTCTGTTCCTTTTAAAAGAGCCCCAGAGAGCCAGGCGTGGTGGTGCACGCCTTTAATCCCAGCACTCGAGAGGCAGAGATAGGTGGATCTCTTGGGGTTCAAGGCTGGCTTGGTCTACAGAGTGAGCTCCAGGACACCTGGTACTAAAAGGGAGACCCTGTCTCAAAAATACAAAAAAAAAAAAAATAAAAATAAAAAAGCCCCGAGAGTCTTCCTGTTCTTTCCCTTTTACAAAGCCATGTACACATGTGAGCACACCCCAGACTTCATGATCTGGGACCCACCTCTGTGCCCCATGGGCTCACCAATGACCTTTAGGTTGCTTTCATCTCTAGGGGATTGATCTTGGGCTTTCTCAGGAAAGGAAGTAAACACAGCTGAACAATATTGGTGAATATATAGTTCTCTTACAGCAGGTATTTTTTTTTTTTTTTTGGTCTTTTTGAGACAGGGTCTCCCTGTAACCCCAGCCGTCCCGGAACTCACTCTGTAGACCAGGCTGGCCTTGAACTCACAAAGATCCACCTGCTTCTGCCTCCCGAGTGCTAGGAGTATTTTTATAGTCCTTTATGGGACAATGTTCCTTGTATCACAGCTATCAGTATTGGGAAGGAAAACAAGGGTGGCATCACTAATGCAAGGATGAATGGCAAAGGCCAGGGAAGGTTCAGAAGGATCTTCACAGACCAAACCACTGAGCCAAGATTCTGTATATATGTTAGTGATACACAAGAACAGATGACAAGAGCTACGACTGATAGTAGTTCAGAGGAAACAATTTTGTTACCATGTTGTAAGTGGGAAAAACCTATAGTAAATATAAGTGAATCAGAACCAATTATAAGACACTTGCTAGAAAACTGATCACAATGACTTGATTATCTCTGGGCTTAGAACTCAAGTGACTTAGATGCCCAACACTTGAGAATCAAAGCAACACTATGGATAAATTACATCTGAGTGGGACCAACCACCGATTAGGAAATATATACGATGATTACTATACTTGCAATCTAGCAATTGCATTGCACTAAGTAGCTTCTCATTTTTTTGGTTCGAGGAATTGATGGTGCTCTTCCTCAGATGCTCTTGTGTACTCAGTATCTGATGCCCAGTTCTCAGATTGTAAGTTGGTCTGAGATTGGCTGGCCTAGAATAAGTGAAGACTAACTTTGTGAATTTTTGGAAGGAAGCAAATTCCTAGATACTCAAAGAACACAGAGGGACCTGATGACCTTCTGTTGGCTTATTGGAGGGGGATTCTTGCCCTGGAAATAACCTTCTGTAGATTCTTTCAGTCTTTGTGAGGGGTCAAATGTGGAAGTGAAAAACTATATGTGGCCCTGGTGTTGCAACATCTATCCCAATGGTTATAAAGATATTCTTGAAGTAATTTAAATAGCCAAAATATTTCCAAGCCTGACAGCCAATGCCTATAAACCTGTACTTAGAGTCATTGTGAGTTTGAGGCCATCCTGAGCTACATAGCCAGAACTTGTTTACACAACAAAAACAAGAACAAAATAGACACCATGAAGACATTTTTTGGATCAGGTGTTCAGATGGGAAAGGGGGATCAGGGTGCTAACTCCCACTTGATTGGATGACTGGCTCTAGGAAGGATGAAATTGTAATCATGGTGTCTGTATGAGTTTTCTGTAGCTGCTGTAACAAATTCACAGAGATCTTGGGGGTGAGCTGGGGGGTGTCTTAAAACAATACAGATTTAATTTCCTATACTGTGGAAGTCAGAGGTATTTATTTATTTATTTATTTATTTATTTATTTATTTATTTCTGTATGTGTATCAATGTACTGTCTGCATGCAGGTTTGTGCACCCGTGTCATGCAATGCCGTGGAGGTCAGAAGAGGGTCTCGGATTCCCCTGGAACTGGAGTTTCAGACGGCTCTCAGCCGCCATGTGGGTGCTGGGGATCGAACCCGGGTCCTCTGTAAGAGCGGTCGGCACTCTTAACCGCTAGGCCATCTCTCCAGCCCAAAGTCAGAGGTCTTAAATGAATCTTGGTAGAATGAAAGAGCTAGCTTCTTCCAGTGGCCCCACAGCAAGGGCTAGCTTCTTCCAGTGATCCCACAGGAAGATCTTCTTTGTTTCTTTTCTCTTGGCCTGCAACATTTGACAGCTGCAGCTATTGGTGTTACTTCCATCCTTCAATCTTCTTTGGTAGTTCAATCTTCCTCTGTATTCCCCTTTGATACTTTTGCTATGTATCTAAAGCTTACCAGGATAACCTTTTCATCTCAAGAGCTTTGACTTAATCCCACTTTAAAAGTCCCTTCTACTATCTACATTAGGACCTGGAGATCTAGGTAGGCCATGATTTAGTCAGCCATAGGGTCTTCCTCAAAGGCATCTTTCATCTGGGCAGAAGGTATTCATTCTTAGGTGAATTATAGAAGGCTGTCATCACAAGGGTGACTGGAACCTCTAGAAACAATTATCTACTAGGAAAGCAGGGTGGGTAGTTGCAGACAGCAAAGAGATGTGTAGCTTATGACAGCATGAGAAGTGCAGGGCATGGAACTGTTATGGTGGTAATGTGAGGTCAACTCACAACGCTATAAGACATACCAGACAGATAGAGTCTAGAAGTTTGGAACTGTGTACACATTTGAGTTAGTTCCTACTACTGCAACAGTATCTAACATAGATGTATCTGCTGAAACATCTCTGGGGGTGGTGTGTCCAGGAAAGAAATTCCTTGAGGAATATTAGCTTTAATCCATTTTCATTAGGAAAAGACAGAATTAGCTTCTAAAAGCCATACACACACAAAAACTCAGATGGGAATAACTGATTCAAAATATAAGAAGCAAGATTTTCTACTGAAAAGCTCATGAGTGGTTATTCTTTTGCTTAGTCATTTATATAAAAATAGAAGATTCCACATGAATTTCTTATTCATCAGCCACAAGATAACTCCAGTTTTACTTGACAAGCACATATATCAGACCATCTACCATGGTGTTCACTTTTTGTAGACTAAGTATTGTGGTGAGGCATGCTAGAGGAAGTGGGGGAAGGCTTGATGCTCTCTGCAGAAAATACAATGTAATAATAATAAAAAAAGAAAATACAATGTAACAAAAGACCCTGATTTTAGAAGTTGTACATGCACAGGTAACCTCAAGTTTTTAGTCTTCATCAGCGCTCCTGGTGGCATTAATACCCACAGTCTGGTAGCTCTGACTCATGATGCCAGCTTGGCAAACAGATGCTGTTTTTATAAAGTGCTATTACCCAAGAGTTCTGGGACTTCTCAGAAAGCTGACAACTGATGACACTGGATCTTTTCATATACCTGATGTGTATTTGTATATGTGCAGTGGGAAAATGTCTGTTCAGGTCTCAATGTTTTTGGTTATTACAAACAGCATCATGTTATGAATAAGCAGTTACAAGTCTGTTTGTAAGTTTTTGTTTCTCCAGTGTAGATAATGTGACAAAGTACTAGAGAAAATCAACTTAAAATAGGAAAGATTTTTGCTCATTGTTTGGGGGGGGGGTTTCGTCTGTGGTCAGCTGGTTCCACTGTTTTCAGAACTGTGGCAAGGCAGAGGCGTGAGCTTAGCAGAGGAAAGGTCCTTATCTGATGGCAGCAGGAAGCAGAACCTAAGAAAGAGGGACCGGGGACAAGATTCGCCTTCATGGGGATTAAATTACAAAGATCACTGGGTCAGAGTTCTTGTGGTCTTCTACCACCTCAAAGGATTTATGGCAAAGGGTACCAAGCTTTCAGCCCACACAATTTTTTTTAAGGGAACATTTAATATTTAGATATACCACCTAGATCATAGTGTAGTTATATGTTAACTTTTAAGAAATTATTTTCTAAATGAGTATACATCATAGATGCTGTTATACTATATGATCCAGAATATCAAACCAAATGCAGATTAGACTTCTACATCAAAATTCTCATTTTAGCTTGATTCATAAGGGAGGAAGAATTTGGGAATTACTTTAATGTAGTAAAAAGAGGCATGTTTAGGAGAACTTCCTTACGCCCAGGCAATAAAATATTATACAGTGGATAAGTGTGGATGGCCTCCGCTATTCGCAAATAAGCCTCTCGCCCTCTGGGAGCCAATGTTCAAGTGGCACAGGGGCAATGAGATTCACCTCTGGGATGATTGATTGTCTTATGTAAACATCAATTTATTTCTCCAAGGTTACAGGTTTCTTTGGAGAAAAAGTTGGCAGCTACTAGCAAGCCCACATGGGAGCAGCATTCTGGGAGAAAGTTTGAAAAATGAGACATGTGACCTTATTACAGAGAAGTTGGAAGAGGCTTTATACAAAGGACCTGTGTAAATGCGGATAATAATTGAAGGTCACTGACCAAAATGTCTCTTCTTAGAACAAGGGGCTTTAGGGTCTCCCTTATCACTGGCAGTGTTCTGCCAGACAGGCTCTCTGTGAGTTACTGTGTTCAGTCGCTCACCCCTTTCTGGGTCACAAGCTGCCTCCTAGAATTCCTGAGCTCTGCTTATTCCAAGTCAATTTATCCTAGCTACCAACAGATAAGAACACTATTTATAACACGGAGAACACTCAGTATGAGAGAGTACAATCAGTCACAAATATGGTATTGTTAGGGTCTGAGAATCCACACCAGACACACTGAAGGATGGAAAACCAAGACTTTATTTCAGGAAAAAGTAAACCAGCATGCTGGGGTGGGAGGGAAAAGGCTCTGACCATGATAACTTGGCTCACAGGCCTTTTATACAGGGTCTAGGGGAATTTTTAGTGGGGTTTGGGTAACTTCTAGCCTTATTGGATAATAACAGGGTTACAGCTCATGGTTAGGTCAGCCCACCTGCCCCCACATACCAACAGTTATCTTTAGACACAATCCTGAGACTGGAACGAGGAAATGTTGGGTCAGTCCACCTGCCCTCATGTACCAAGAGTTATCTTTAATAAGTTTAAGTTAGCTGTTCTTGAGGACTTGAGCAACTGACCTCATCTGGAAAAGGTCAGTTAGTTGCTAATAAACCTTGAGCAATTGACCTACCCCTCCCCCCAACTGGGCAGGTTCCAGTGACTTCTTAAAATGGTGCCTATACTCAAAATGGAGTCAGTATGGGCCTCTCTTACATTCCCCCTTGAGTTGTATACTGGGAGGCTGATCTTAGACTCCATCTTCTTCCTCAGGGGAGTCATATATGAGGACATACCTGGTCCTGAGTACCATGATTTTAATGGAATTTACCCACTGGTTAATAAATCTGACAAGTGAGTTATGGATTCATGGGCCACAAGTCAGAGCAATCAGAAGGACAAGTTTACTGGCAGATCCAGGAAATCTTCAGCTCTCAGCTGAGAAAGAAACTGGCTCTTTGGGAGGTCTTGACCATAAACTGCCTTGCCAATTTTTAATTCCTACTTTTATCACATTACCCTTTGAGGAGGTTAACCCAATTGCCAAGAAAGAATTGGGGCACCAACTGCTCTGACTTCTTCCATGCTGAAAAGGGGCGTAGGAGGTGGTGACCAGGGTACCTGCTCAGTGGATCTATCCGAAAGACCCCCCAAAGTATAGTTACAGAGAGAACAGAATCCTTGACTGGTGCCTGTGAAGGTGAGAGTAGGTAGGTACGTTTTCTAGGCAGAGAATCCAGAGAGGAACAGGGTGAATTAAATGTCCAACTTAAAAGTCCATTAGAATTTCTCAACAAGGTGTTCTGAAACATCCAATATTGGGCTTCTCCTTTTTGTTCATTTGGCCATGGTGTCTGGACTCAGGATCTGCTTTCCAGGAAATTTTGATAGTCATGGTGTGAGTTTTCCCTTAGGTATTTGCTTAAATAGAAAGAGGAAACTTTATTATTTGGTAACAACAGATCTCATATGACTTTAAATGACTTAAATCTGGTATTTGGGCTGGGCGTGGTGGCGCACGCCTTTAATCCTAGCACTTGGGAGGCAGAGGCAGGTGGATCTTTATGAGTTCAAGGCCAGCCTGGTCTACAGAGTGAGTTCCAGGACAGCTGGGGCTACAGGGAGACCCTGTCTCGAAAAGACAAAAAAAAAAAAAAAAAAAAAAATCTGGTATTTGGAATTGCAGTCTCTCAGACTTTAAGGGAAATATAATGATTATTTAGCATTTGGTTATACTTTCCTTTTGGGTGTTTAAGTCCATACAGCTAGCCCAGATTAACCAATTTTTGTTTTCTCAAGGTCAGTTGAGGATCTGGTCCTCTTGGCTTTTACCAGTGCCATCCACTGGAGGACAAAGTCAGGTTGTGGAGGACCAGGCTTCCCTTTTGAAGCATGAAGAGACTTTCCTCTTTACAGACTGGACACTGGCTAGAGTCCCGTTTGTGGATCTCCAAGACCTCCCTGCCCAGGAGGACTAGTGACTCACATTTGCAGGACATTTAAAGAGATGCCCCCAGATGTAGTCCCCTTAGTTGACCTCAGAGGGCAAGAAACAAAGTTGTTCCTTAAGTCCCTTGGCTGAATTGGTATGGGCATTTAAGTATGGTTATTATCCATCCAGAAAGGCTAAGTTACACCAGCCTAACACCTTTAATTACTGTATGATATTTTAAATAAGGCTTGGACAGTAATCCAAGCAGCCTTGTATAATACTGACTGGAGGAGGTGCTTAACACCATAGGTTAAGCAGGCTTCAAGATAGAATTGAACAATTTCAGGCTTCTTTTAAATGTAAACTGTTCACTACAAACAGGAACAATCTCTTTCTTTCTCAGACCCCCTATCCTGATTTATAGTTTTCCCAGAAAGACAGGGTTATAACACATACCAGAAGACAGGAAATAAACCGCTGAGGATTACCAAGCCCTTCCAAGACTGTCTTCTTCTAGACTTCAGGCAGCTGGTTCAGGAAGATATAATCTAGCTTTTTCAGCCAAATTATCTGGCTAGGTAAAAGGAAATATAAAAAGACAACTCTTGCAAGAAACATAAAGTACATTTTCAGTAGCCATAGGTAACCCATTATTTGTCTGTGTCCATTTAATCCAAACCTGTAATAGGGAGTCCAGTGCGAGCCAGGAGTGGACTGAAAACTAACAACAATTCTGTATATCTTATCCTTTTATTAAACATTGAAGTGTCATGTGATATGCATATAAAGGTTGGACAAAAACTGAACACTCTTAAACAAACCTTGACTAGATATATATTTTGATTCTTTTTTAAAAAGCTTTTATTTATTAATTTATTATTTATTCATTTACGTATTTATGTATTTATTTATTTATTGGTCTTTTCGAGACAGGGTCTCCCTGTAGCCCAAGCTGTCCTGGAATTTGCCTTGTAGATCAGGCTGGCCTTGACCTCACAAAGATTCGTCTGCCTCTGCCTCCCAAGAGCTAGGATTAAAGGCGTGTGCCACCACGCCTGGCTGGGTTGATTCTTTTTTTAAAATTTTAATTAATTAATTAATTTAATTTTTATGTGTGTATTTATTATTTATGAATGTACTGTCTGCATGTAGGTCTGTGTACCCATGTCCTGCAATGCCACGGAGGTCAGAAGAGGGTGTCAGATTCCCCTGGAACTGGAGTTCTTCTGGAATTGGAGTTACAGATGGTTCTTAGCTGCCATGTGGGTGCTGGGGATCAAACCCGGGTCCTCTGCAAGAGTGGTTGGCAGTCTTAACCACTAGACCATCTCTCCAGCTCTGTGATTGTTTTTTTTTTTTTTTTTTTTTTTGGTCTTTTTGAGACAGGGTCTCCCTGTAGCCCCAGCTGTCCTGGAATTCACTCTGTAGACCAGACTGGCCTTGAACTCACAAAGATCCACCTGCCTCTGCCTCCCAAGTGCTAGGATTAAAGGCGTGCGCCACCATGCCTGGCAACCCCGTGATTCCTAAACTAGTTGACTGAACCTTAGAAAATTAAGCTTATTCATATAGTCTCATCTTTTCCCTGCCATAACAAACCTCCTCAGACTTTTATCACTTGCATAGACTTTCTCATCATCTTCATATAAATCCTTACTAAAAATATCTTTTTAACATTTTTTTTACCTTTTATATCTTTTTAATAGCATGAGACAACATTCATAAACAGATTGACCCTTAATTGTGCAGATTTACTAAGTAATTAATATTTATTTCCCATGTAATGAGATGGGACAGTTATCTCAAATACACTAGTATAAACTGTGAGATGTTCATGCCAGCTTGGGAGCAGGTTTTGAAGGCCAATTTTCTTTCAGTGCTTAGAGGTATTTTACCTAGGCCTGGCAAATATCCCCACATGTGTAACGTGTGGAAATAAATTGCACCCTAGAACAGAAGTGATCATTCCTTGAAATGAACTTATATTTTAAGGACCAAGGACCATAGTATTAATTTAACAGTTTTAGCTCACATGACGATTTACTTGTGAATCAACTTGATATCAAGTAAATCATTAGCATTGGATGTGAGCCTATTCATTTAAACAACCCCATAAAACAAATATCATGTTGAACTAGTTTCAAACCCAAAACTTCAACACCTTGATGAGAACTCTAAATCAGAGATGAAAACTTAAATCAGAGTAAAATATGACTCTTAAGTTTATAACAGTCAAAATAACAACATTTTAAACTTCACAATTTATACAGTACTGAGGTCGTCTAGCTGTGAGGTAAATTTTCCTATTTTTAATTTAGGATTAATTGGATTCTTGGGTCAGTTATTTGTTTCTGACTCAGAAATTCTACAGTAATGATCTTTGTTTTTAAAACTGTCTGGGTAGATTTTTGTAAACACATGTTTTAACCAAGGTGCTGTTCCTGATGCGGCCTGCTTCTCACAGCTACTGACAGGCATCCTACTGGGTCATCAGAGACAAAGGAGGTCACCTTCCCAGAAAAGCCTGCTGGATTCTGGACGCAGAGTCTAGTGTGGGGCCCTCGAGCCCCTACTGTATGGCTTGTCACAACCATTGGTTTCTGATTTGTACAGCTTGACAGGATAACTCTGTATTGGACAAAAAGCATTAGGAAAATCACCTAGAAATCTGGGGATAGATGTATGTCTTCTGGAGAGATGTCTCTAAACCCCAAAACTGGCTTGTGGCTTTCATTGTCTCTCTCCCTTCTAAGTAAATCAATGATCAACTGGGTAGCTTCAAAGTCCAAACATTCATCAAAGTCTAAAATTGAGTTTTGGGGAGCACTGGTTCTGGTGAGCCTCTGGTAGAACCCAGCTCTCTGCTGGCAGTGCCTGGTCTACTCAGTTTGTAGCTGTGCCACTGCACTGCCTAGCTCCAGCCTCACAGAGATCTCTGTGTTTCTGTGGTTTTAGGGTCCATTCTCATCTTAACAATTATTCTAGTTACAACTAAAGCTGGGCCACACTCTGAGGTTCTAAGTGGGTATGTACCTTAAAGTGACACCATTTGACCCACCTCAGAACAGTGGTCACCAGAGCACTGTTCAACAGGGTGCTGTTCAAATGTCAATCATCCACCAGAGAGGTCATGCGACTTGAGTCTGGAGCAAGTGCAGGTGGTGAGAGGTGAGAAATGGCCCAGCTATGAGCCAGTGAGTGAGTTTCATCTTGCCAACCTCCAGCCCTGGCTAATGCATCACAAAAATCCCTATAAACTTGCCTTTTTTTTCAACAGAGACTCAGAATAGGCTTCTCCCACCTTCCACCAGTAAAAAACAGCACAATTCCAGTCCCTTGTTCAGCCTTTCCACATCTTCTCTGCCTAGAAAACATCTCGACACCTCCTCCCAGTGCAGGGACAGTAAGCCCCAGCCATCTCAAACACGCAATACATCTTGCCCACATGCCTCTTACTGGCTCCAATATGCTTGATGCATCCTTCTACTCAAAAACAACTCTCACTTATACCTAAGGCCCAGCCCATTGACCAGATGGGATTGGGAGTAAGGCAAGGACTTAAAGCACCAGGGGATCCCACTCTCTAGCCATAATTGTGTGTATGGCACACACCTTTGTGGCCAGAAGCTGTGAGTCCCTTTGGGCCTGGCCCAATGCTAAGAACTATTTCAATGGAGACAACTACCTGGTATTTATTTTCTCTAACTCCATGTTATTTACTTCAAGTGGAAAATTATCAATAGTCACATAGACATGTGTAATTTCCATGCATGTGGGAATTACCAACACTCACACACACACTTTCTTAACAGCCCTAAAAAGTAAGGGAATCTTAATTTGTTAGCGATGTGGACTGCTCTCTCTCTAGAGCATTCTGCATGGAGATTCTAAAAAATCAGCTATGTGGCTATATCTACTCTAAGAGAAAGACCCTGGCAAGGGTATAGTCTCTCTTCCTACCTGTACAGAAATTCACAGATGGTGGGCTTAAAACAGCAGGTCTATAGTACTACAGGTATAGGGGACAGACTGGTAAGGCTGTGTCTGAGGTGAGCCCTGGACTGAGCACTGGGAGTTAGGCCCAGAGAAGGCATTCTATCCTGACTTTTTCCTTGCTGCATAAGAAATCAGGCCAGTATGTACCTGTCGTGGAGTTTCTGTCTGCAGAGGCAGGGCTCATGTCTCAGGCCCAAGTCATTGAGATGAACAAGGTGGTCCAAGTACAGTCCCAGACCTTCTGTAGGCCTATAGGAACTGGACCTCACTGGATATAAGGGCTTAAGGCACTTACACCCTCCCAATAGGTTCCTAACCATAAGCTGAAATGAAGTTCCATAGTTTTAAAAAGGCTCAAACACACATCCAAAACATCAGGAGCCTGGGGTGAGAGGGCTTCTCTAACATCTTAAAGTGATCACAATAATTTTATAAAATGCCTTCACCCATGGGGCTGGAGAGATGGCCTAGTGGTTAAGAGCACTGACTGCTCTTGCAGAGGACCCCGGTTCAATCCACAGCACCCACATGGCAGCTGAGAACCGTCTTTAAGTCCAGCTCCAAAGGAATCCGACACCCTCTTCTGACCTCTGTAGCATTGCACGACATGGGTGCACAAACCAACATGCAGACAGTACATTCATACATATACAAGGAAAAAAAAATAATGAAAAAAAATGCCTTCACCCAAATGGAGACTAAAAGCATGGAGTGAAGTACAGTTTTCATGAGTTTGATTCACCCAGTTCTTTGAGACCAACTCTTCCACAAACACAAACACACAGCACACAGGAGGGACCACCCGCCAGATCAGCATGGAGGGCACAGACCCAGGGAAGTCCCTTTGCCTCCTAGACACAGAACATCCTGGAGATCATCTCCTATAATGCACCCCCAGAAGCCATGTGGCACCCTGACTGATCCAGGTGCCAGACCCCAAAATAGGTCTGTAGCAGAGAATGCAGTCATCAGGAGGGCACTCTAAGGGGCTCAGGAGTTCCCCAGGCTCTAAGGGGCTCAGGAATTCCCCAAGCTCTGAAGACCTCCACACCCAGGCAAGACCAAGATTCCTGACTAACTGCTGATGAAAATTTTACTAGGTAGCAAAATGCAGTTATCTCTGGTCCCTTGTGACAGGGTCCCCCTTGTAGCAGCTGGGTGGAAACTCCCCAAGCAGACCAGATAGGCTGACCTTGGGCTCACAAAGAGCTGCCTGCCTCTGCGTCCCAAGGACTGGGATTAAAGGTGTGTGCCACCACACCTGGTCCCAAGAGGCAACAAAACTGCCCCACCCCAAGCAAAAGCAAGTCCAAGAATTCATTCCCAGCCGTGAAGGCAAGTTAGTATGTTAAATCAGAAATACATCTACCCAGAGAATCTGGCTCACAGAGGTCTCAAAAAAAAAATAAAAAAATAAAAAAACCCACAAAGTAGATACTTCCAAAGCAAACATGTTTTCTCACACAATCCTTTTGAAAACTAACACAAACCAAAATGTCATCTTAGAAAATAGGATCCTTAAATAGTCAACTCAGAAGCGAATTCCTGTAAACAATTACCACCTGTTGTGAAGCATCTGATAGACTCAGAGACAATAAATTTAGAGATGTCTACAGCATCCAAGATTTAGGCCTTTAAATATCCAACTTTTAAAGTTGACACATGTGTGTCTAGTCTGGCATGCCAAAACAAATGATTCTGTGCACACTAAGGATGGAAACTTGAAGTGGCCACTTTGACAGAACCAACATGAGACAATTACAATAACTGGATTACAAACACACACACAAAAGCTTAGACGCATGACAAGCTATATGAATCTTAGACAAACGGTTACCATAAACACAAGACATAGGTACCTCCTTTAAATCTGGGTAGATTTAGAATTTCTCATCCTGAGATCCCAGAGAATGAGAATGAAATCAATCTCAGAGAACAAAAGTGAAAGCCACAGACAACAGAATAAGGCCCAACAACAAAGACAAAGCAGACAGGAAGAGAAGAAATGTTGTGCACACGGAGTCCACCCCCTATTGGTCTGGGAACCAAAAATCTGGATCCCTCACCCCGGATTCCAAATCGCTGAGGTGAACCCACTGTTTGTATTCTAAATCCTGAGGCGAACCCCCTGTTCACACTCTACCAGTGGAGAGTTGGGGTGTTCCCTGTCTCCACGTTCAAGGAGCAGGAGCAGTACTACTAGTTTCTACTAGTACTGCGTCCAGTTTCTACTAACTGAGCACCTCAGACCAGAAACTCGAGTTTAACCAAAATAACCAAAACCAAAGTGAAAGTAAAAAGAAAAAAAAGAGCCAGGTGTGGTGGTGCACGCCTTTAATCCCAGCACTTGGGAGGCAGAGGCAGGCGGATCCTTGTGAGTTCAAGGCCAGCCTGGTCTACAGAGTGAGTTCCAGGACAGCTGGGGCTACAGGGAGACCCTGTCTCGAGAAGACAAAAAAA
Source organism: Rhizomys pruinosus (assembly GCA_009823505.1). Lineage (NCBI taxonomy): Eukaryota > Metazoa > Chordata > Mammalia > Rodentia > Spalacidae > Rhizomys > Rhizomys pruinosus. The sequence goes on along the minus strand of VZQC01000091.1, from coordinate 2,195,116 downwards.
AAAAAAAAAAGGATTGAGCTCGCTCTTACTCAAAAGACACAGCTGGCCAAAAGAGAAGTTCTCGAGTCCCTCCAGTGGTCTATGGGGGATCTCGGTGGAACCTCTAAGATGTTAGGGTTGGAGAATCCACACCAGACACACCAGTGGATGGAAAACCAAGACTTTATTTTGGGAAAAAGTAAACCAGCTTGCTTCAGTGGGAGGAAAAGTCCAATAAATTGGCTTGCGGTCCTTTTATACAGGATCTAGGGGAATTTTAGTGGGGTTTGGGTAACTTGTAGCCTTGTTGGATAATAGCAGGGTTACAGCTCAGGTTAGGTCAGCCCACCAGCCCCCACATACCAACAGTTATCTTTAGACACAATCCTGAGACTGGAATGAGGAAATGTTGGGTCAGTCCACCTGCCCTCAGATACCAATAGTTATCTTTAATAAGTTTAAGTTAACTGTTCTTGAGGCCTTGAGCAACTGACCTCATCTGGAAAAGGTCAGTTAGTTGCCAATAAACCTTGAGCAATTGACTTCCCTCCCCCCCAACTGGGCAGGTTCCAGTGACTGCTTAAAATGGTGGCTATATTCAAAATGGAGTCAGCGTGAGCCTCTCTTTACAGAAAAAAAATCAGTGAGATCTCTAGAATGCTTTCATTCTTTTGTCAGTTCTTTTCTACACTTCAAACATTTTTCATGGATAAAAATCATATTGTTTAGCAACTTTATTGAGGTATGTTTTGCATACCATAAAGTTTGATCTTTTTATGTATAGAGTTCAGTGATATTTTAATGTTTGCTCAGTGCAACTATCATTTTTAGTTTGTTTCCCCTCCAACAAGGCCCTTTGCAGTCAGTCCCTATTTTCAGCCCAGGCTGTCTTGAGCTAATCTACTGCATTAGTTGCTTTTCTATTATGATTAAAACACCATGACCAATGCCACTTATAGGAGGTAGAGTTTATTTTAGCTTATGCTTCCAAGGGGAAAAGGGGAGCTACAAGCAGCAGGCATGGTGGTAGGAGCTGGAAACAGGGTTCACATCTTCAGCCACCAATGTAAAAAAGAGAGCGAGCTGGAAGTGGGGACAGGCTATGAATTCTGAAAGCCCACACTCAAAGAGATGTGATTTCTCCAGCAAGATTGTGTCTCTTAGAGATTCTATGACCTCCCTGAACAGAACCACTAACTGGGGACCAAATGTTCAAGTACTGGAGCCTAAGGGAGACATTGCTCATTCAAACCAGCACATTCCACTCCGTGCCCTCATAGGCTCATGACAATCTCATAATTCAAATGTAGTTATCCAATTTTTAAAAAATCTCTGTGTTTTTCACAGTTTCAACACTGTTCAAATTTCTAGAGTCTCTTCTGAGACTTAAAGGAGGTTCCAAGATGGCTTGGACTGGAGGGTCTACACTCTTTTCTTCCAGCCAGGAGCTCATGTTTTGAAAGCTCTGAACAAACCACTGGTGGAAGGCAATGCCTGTTTCTGGATTCCACAGAGACCACTGGATCTGAGACCCACCTTCAGGCTTAGTAGGAGACAGGTGTTACCAAGGGAGAAATGGCAAAAATGGGGACACTTTAAATAGGGAATACATGGAGGGAGGGTTAGGGGGAGAGAGAGAGGGAGATAAATAATGCCTAGCTAGAGTACAAAACCTGAGGGAATCATATTAGTCTAACAATGGAATGACAAAGTGCACATACAATATCTCTGCATGAGTTCAGGTGAATGGCTGAAGGCTGCATAACAAGTAACGGTGCCAAATCAGGGCAAAACTTCCTTTTAATTGTTGGCTAGGGTAGTCCAAGAGACTCCCCAAATTACACAGACTATTGCCACAGCTCTTAATTGCCCCCCAGAACTTGAAGGTAAGACTCTATTGCTGAAGACAGGACATAAGTTGGAGACAAGGTTTAGATCAATAAAGCTTGGAACTGACCTGGAAAGCACTTTCCCTGGAGGCTGGCTCTCATAGCTGCGGGGAGCATGACACAGTGGAAACCCATGGTCCAACAACAGCTTTAAGACCAAATACCCACATCATTGTGGGGCACAGCATACGGCATTGGTGCAGTGGTGGCACTTTTATCTTGGGAGCAATCAACGCCTAACTAATTGGAATTAAATGAGAGGAAACTCATGTGTGGCACTGTAAACATAGCCAAATACACAAGGAGGGAGAGGTCCTAGATCTTAGAGAAACCCCCAAGGCTGTCACATCCCTAGGCTAAGGTAACTTCTCACTAAGTGCAAACTATGTATCCTTATATTTACAGACAAATATCCCAGACACCACACATCGAGGAAGCTTCTTTTGCACCAGATGGAGACTATTACAGAGTTCCACAAAAGATCACACGCAGACATCGTCTGTGAACTGCCCAAGCCTGAGTGGCACATCTACAATACAACCTCTACACCTAAGGCTCACACAACATAGAACAAAAGGGCCAAAGTTTCATTGTTTTAACCTTCACATTTAAGTCATCTATGAATTAATTCTTGTGTGTGATGTAGATGAGAGTCATAACTTTATTGTGAAATGCTTTTATAGAATGTTCTATTGATAACAGCTTACTATTTCATTCCAGGAGCATGTTACAGGTAACAGGATCTGGCAAGTGTTTAGCGACTGTGTCTCATAAAAGGTCTTGATTTGTAGCATTCTCCACTTTCTCTGGTGTACTCAATTCATGCTCCATTACAAACTACCACTGAGACCCAACTCATGCAGGTGGAAAGACCATACAACTGGTTCCTGTGAGCTGTGTCACTATCCAGGCACTTTACTTTGGGGTTCCTTTTGGTTGATTATTTGTCTCTCTTCTTACTCTGAATGAAGAAAAGATGCACAGAAAGGAACAGCCTATTTTTTCCTGTTACACAGGACTGCTAGAACGCTGGGAGGTTTCTAGGTCTCCTTAAATCTTATACAGCTGTGCAACATCTGCAGTGTTTATGTATATTTAGTACCGTCTATTATTCGTTTCCTGGTGAAGCTAAATATGTTTTGACAAACAAGAGAAGTAAATGAAAATTGCTTGTGCATCTGCAAATTTTTTTTTTTTTGCAGAGACCCATTCAAAAATTTAAATTAAATTATGGAGTGACCCCCCTCTTTCTTTTCTCTTTCTCAGGAACCAGGCATTAAACTAAAATGATACTGAGGGGCAAAATATTTGTTTTCCTAGGTACGTAAGTGGTGACAAATGTGTTAACTTCCTGAAGACATCAGAGGAATGCAGGGGACTCAGATCACAAATGTGTCACTCGGATTCAGAGAAATGCACCTAAGCTTCCTTTCGAGGAAAATCTTTTAAGACATGAAAATAAGGCCACTGCAGGGCAGATATTTTTAATAAAGATAGATACGTACACAGCTCCTGGCTTTAACATAGCTTTAAGTATATTGTCACAAAGTAGGAAGAGGCTGTTGCAGGGGACCTGGGAGAACAGGGAGCGGTGGACAACGGGGTTTGAGTTCCTGTCCCTCTACTTGACAAGACATTTATCAAAGTCTTTATAACCATTGTTATTTTAATTACCCTTGTCGAAAGTAAGGCCCAGAGACATGTTAAAAAACCAACTCTTGGCCTCTGACTTGTAAACCCCTGTCCTTCATAGCTCAGTGTGTTGTGAGTTGCCTCCTGACTGAGAAGCTCAGACTTTGTGTTATCATGACCTCCCATCTTGGGTGATGCCCAGCTCTTCACGCCATGCTTCTGCCCTCAGCACCCCAATGCCTCTACACGCTGTGGGTATCAAACCAAGCTTTGTGCTGTGACCAAATTGTGTCATGCTTTAGTCACATTAAACCCTTATCTTAGAGTGTTTATTTCCTGTTTTTCTTCTAAGAAACATCTGCTCGTCATTTCTTCTCTGTCTCTGTTTCCTATCCAACTTCTCTTTCCTTTCCTCTTTCTTTCCTTTCAGCCTTCATTTCTTCCTTTCTGTTCACAAAATAGCTTCTTATGATATTGTCATGTTGAAAGTTGGACAGCACTGACAAGAGGACAGAAGAAAATAAGCATGACTCATGGAGGTTTTGTATGCCAGTCTATTTCGGTTGGAACTACATTTCCTAGAACTTCTTGCCTCTGGGGTGTCAGATTAGCACAGGCAAGAATGTCAATTTATTTATTAAAAAAAATGTTACTCATCAGCCTGGTGTGATGGCACATGCCTTTAATCCCAGCACTCAGGAGGCAGAGGCAAGTAGATCTCTGTGAGTTCAAGACCAGCCTGGTCTACAGAGTGAGTTTCAGTCCAGCTGGGGCTACAGGGAGAACCTGTTTCAAAAAAAAAGTGTTACTCTTCAACTTGCTACGTAATGTAAGAATGTAAAGTAATATTTTTTCTTTACCTGCATACAACTCTATTGTCAAAATGTGAATCCCTAAATATGTTTTGGAATTAACCTACAGTTTATTTTCAGACATCATAATTTTGGTATATGTGTGTTTTTGAGTGATACAAACTGGAAGGAACAACAACAACAAAAAAGACTGGGTCAAAGAACTGATGGAAACAGTAAACTTCTGCCTAGAATGGTAAACTTCTGCATTGAAAAATTTAAAAAAAGACTGAGAAAAAGATGAAAGACCTGTATGGCAGGAAGCATGAGCTCTGGTGGGGTGGGGGGCAAGGAAGGGGGCATGGGTCTAGATTTGATTAAGAAATGTTGTGTGAGGGAGACGCCATAACGCGCCAGGCCAGGTGCCACAAAGGTTCTGATATGAGAGACTTTCTTGCCTTCCCCCCCATAGAACAAGGAGAAATATGACGATGATGAGGTCACTCCCCAACTGTAAATTGGAGACAACTATTGTAGAGGTAATCTCTTATAAAACCGGTAAAACTGCTTTCTTTAATTGACTACTAGACATGGGAACTGTGGAAGGGATTACTCTCTGTTCAGAACCAAATATAATACTAAAGTCCTAGGGCTATGCACTCAGGCAAAATATATTAATACAGGAGCTCTGACATCAGCAATGGATTGTTCTACCAGGTGGATGTTGGCCAGGGGATCCAAGGCCCCACAAAAGGTAAGGGCTCCTTGCCTCTAAGTTGGGATACCTACAGGAGGAGAGGCAATAAGACCCTGCTGCCGAAGACCTGACGTTAACATGGGAGGGATGTATTGAGACCACACATGCAAGTGTACAGATGGCCTCTGGAATGCCAGAGAGTGTTACCAAAGGCCACTAAACCAATAAAGCAAATATGGGTCTCCCTGAGTCAAGCAAGACTCCACCGTCAGCACCAGCTACACCTCACCTGCCTGGAAATACTGTGCAGCAGAGGCAGCCATGTGCCTGTATATCCCAAATCTAATTGGCTATTGGCTCTCCCCTTGGAGAAATAACCCATGGCTGATGCCACAAGCTTACATCCTCTACAGGTTAGGAGATGTTATAAGCCACAGTAAGACCCTGTCATATTTAACAGGGGGGAAAATTGTAATTCATGGATTAACATATCCAAACATGTGTCTATGCTAAAGTAACCTACCATAACTATTAGTGCTGCTTAAATACCTATATATCTAATTGCTTGTTCTTCATTAGTAGGATCGAAAGGTTATTCCTGGACAAACTGTCAGCCCATGAAAGGAAACAGCCAGAATTGACCAGAGTCCAAGTCAACAGCTCCAGAGAGAGTGGACTGTTTTACCTCTCATCCACCTGTGCCCCTTTTCTAAGCCTAGGGAACAACCTGCGGAAGAGGGGGCGTGGTAGAATGTAAGGGCTGCGATTGGGGTGAATGGTGAAACTACAGCAATGTAGTCTGGACACTCATTTGATCAACTTGATTGAACAAACAACCTGTCACCCCCCACTGGATGGTGGGGCTGTAGGTGTTTGGGCACAACAGCCTGCAGATAGGTTTTGCATGAAGGATGCTTGTACTCATGGATTATCACTTATAGCTAAAAATGAAAAAAAAAACTGAGAGAAAGATGCAGGACAGTTATGGCAGAATGCATGATCTGGGATGGGGTGGGGGTGGGGGGGGGAGGGAAAGGGAAATAAGCCTGAACTGAATTGGAAAAAATGTATGAAATGCACAAAGCATCAATAAAAACTAATTAAAAAAAAAAAAGAAAGTTTAAGGAGAATTTAAGCATCAGCAATGTAATATGTTTTTATTAAAACACAACTTAATATATACTTTATATAATATATGCCTACCTATTAAAGTTATATTTACTATATTTGTAAATAAAAAAAAGAAATGTTGTGTGAAATGGACAAAACTTCAATAAAAAAAGAAAAAAATAGATTTATTTTTATTTATGTATATATGTTCACTACCTGTATGCAGGTGCCCACAGAGACCAGAAGAGGGAGGTCAAGCCCCTGAAACTGCAGTTGTAGGTGGTTGTGAGCCACCATATGGGTGCTGGGAACTGAGTCCGAGTCCTCTGCAAGAGCAGCAAGTGCTCTTAGCTGCTGACGCACCTCTCCAGCCCTCAGAACTTAATGTGAGATTGAGAAGAGAGCAGAGCCACAGCCGTCGTGCTGTGTAGTGAGATGGAGGCTGCATCAGCCCGTGGGGCTGTGCACACAGACAGCTCTCCATCTGCTGGAGTGCCTGGTGAATCTGTCAGTCATCTGTAAATCCATCCACGGATCTGTGCATATATCAATTAGTCATGATCCATCCAACCATGTATACATGTATCCACCTATCGTCTATCCATTCATCCCTCCATCTACCTATCTACCTATCTATTATGTATATATTCAGCAATGCCTCTAACAGAAAATAGATCCAGCTATCATCTATCAATCATCTATTTTCTATCTATCTATCTATCTATCTATCTATCTATCTATCATCTATCTGTCTATCACACATCTATCTATCTATCTATCTATCTATCTATCTATCTATCTATATCTATCATGTATATATTCAGCAGTGTTTCTAGCAGAAAATAGATGTATCTATCATCTATCTATTCTATCTACTATCTATTACCCATCTATCTATAATCTATCTATCATCTATCTATCTATCTATCTATCTATCTATCTATCTATCTATTTATCTATCTAGTATATATTCAGCAATGTTTCTAGTAGAAAATAGATCTATCTACCTATCACCCATCTATCTATAATCTATCTATCATCTATCATCTATGTATTCAGCAATCCATCTAACAGAAAATAGTGAATTTCATGCAACTATTTAAACTCTTGATGTGGGGATACTTTTGATGTCTGGTGGGATAAGAGAACCTTCTATGGTCACCTGACAACTTTTTTTTAGGAGGAAATTGGAAAAACGGTAGGAGTAATAGTGACAATAAAGTTGGGATGCACCTCAGCACCCAGGATCATGGAGAAGGGAGAGAGGTGGTCAAGCAGATCTAGGGAGCCTAGGGTGGATGAAGAAGGTGCTGGCAGGGAGGAGTCAGATGTCTGATCAGATAAACTTGGAGGAAGACTACCCCACCTTGCTTGCTTCATTTCATTTAATCACAGAACAACTTAGGAGGTGGGTACGAAATTCTTCTTTAGTTAGTGATTAAAGTGGAGGCTTAGAGTCATCTATTCAGCCAGCATCTTCTGATTACTGTAGTCAAAGATGACTAAGGTTCCACAAAAACATATTGTATGCGATCGTGTGCATCTGTGGTCACTTACAAGATAGGTTGGAAGCAAATGTATTTTAAAGGCACATTACTCAGAGAGACTGTATTTGAGTACTAGGATTTGACATGCTACCATTTTCTGTCTTGGCCTTTTTTCTTTTCTTGACAAGGTCTCCCTGTAGCCCCAACTGGTCTGGAACTTGCTATGTAGATAGCCTGGTCTTGATCTCACATACATCTGCCTGCCTCTGCCTCCCATGTGCTGGCACTAAAGGTGTGGGCCACCACACCTGGCTGAGTTGTATTTTTAAAGCTATTTCTAATTGTTTACATAGAATATTTAAAGCCTTTGTAAAAAGAGAAACATTATTTCAAAAATTGGAAGATATTATACTGCACTCTTCATTATGAAATTATTATGGCCCAAGGGTTGTGCTTTGATGCACGATATTTTACTAAAATACTGGAAAACTATTTCTTAGCTTAGTTAAGTCCCCTTCACACACTGAAGAGAGGTCTGGCAGGTTTGCACACAGAAAGTTGATGTCCACCTTAATGTTCAGAATCTCTATGTTCCCACTTTTCCTGTTTGTGGGTAAAGCCCGGGGCAGTGAGATCTCCCCAGCCCACCACTGCAGCAGTTCCACTGTATAAAGATGATGTGGTAAGAGTATAACTTGAGGAGTGCACAGAGCTTAGATCAGGGATTTCCCAGGACCATCTGAAGCACAGCTCTCTTCACAATAGTGAAGAACTGTAACCAACCCAAGTGCCCCTCGACTGATGAGTGAATAGAGAAAATGTGGTACATCTACACAGTGAAGTTCTATGCAGCGGTAAAGAAAGATAACATCATGAACTAAATGGATGGAACTAGAAGATATCGTGTTAAGTGAAGTAACACAGTTCCAGAAAAACAAAAGACATCTGTGGGTGCTGACGCTAATTACCTAGTTGTAAGGCAAACTGAGCAATGTTAGTGTTATATTCCTTGTGATCTGAAAACAACTGTGATCTTATATTGTGAATCCCTTAACAGGTTCTGGAACTAAGCTACCATTTATTTTCAGAGTTAGGAATTTTTGGTATATGGGTGGAGGGTATGTATGCATATTTTAGAGTAATATAAGATCAAAAAAATAAGGAAGAAACTAGTTTGTCATGACATTATGCCTAACCACAGTATTTAGTTTATGGGAGTGCTTCTTAGTATTTCTTATACAAGGCTGCTTGGCTTTTGTCTAAGCCTTTTCTAAAATATTACACAGTAGTTAAAAGTATCAGGCTGGTGTAACTTAGCCTTTCTGGATGCTTAACAACCACACTTAATGCCCATACCAATTTGGCTGAGGGTCTTAAGGGATAACTTTGTTCCTTGCCCTCAGAGGTCAACTAAGTCCCAGGGGACTATGCATGGGGGCATCTCTTGAAATGTCCTGCAAATGTGAATCACCAGTCTTCCTACGCAGGGAGGTCTTGGAGATCCACTAATGGGACTTCAGCCAGTGTCCAGTATACAAAGAGGAAAGTCTGCTCATGCTTCAAAAAGGGAACCCTGGTCTAGCAAGACCTGACTTTGTCCTTGAGTGGATGGAACTGGTAAATGAAAAGCCAAAGGATGACAAATGGGACCTCATTAAACTCAAAAGCTTCTGTACATCAAAAGAAACAATCAAGGAAGTGAAGAGAAAACCCACAGAGTGGGAGAAAACCTTCATCACAGAAACATCTGACAAAGCATTGATTTCTAGAACATATATAAAGTACTCAAAAAACAAAGAAGAAAGAAAACAAATGACCCACTCAATAGATGGAGCAAAGAGCTGAACAGAGACTTCACAAGTGAGGAATTAGAAATGGCTGAGAAACATCTTAAAAAGTGTTCAACATCCTTAATAATTAAGGAAACGCAAATTAAAACCACTTTAAGATATCATCTTACTCCAATAAGACTGGCTAGGAGCAAGAAAACAAATGATACCAAGTGCTGGAGAGGTTGTGGGGAAAGGGGAACACTCATCCACTGCTGGTGGGAATGTAAACTTGTACAGCCACTATGGAAAGCAGTGTGGAGAACCCTTGGAAGACTTGGAATGAACTTGCCACCCGACCCAGCCATACCACTCCTGGGCATGTACCCTCAAGACT
>VZQC01000091.1:2082536-2184267 GCA_009823505.1 Rhizomys pruinosus | reverse complement strand
TTTTTTTTTGTCTTTTCACGAGACAGGGTCTCCCTGTAGCCCCAGATGTCCTGGAACTCACTCTGTAGACCAGGCTGGCCTTGAACTCACAAAGATCCGCCTGCCTCTGCCTCCCAAGTGCTAGGATTAAAGGCGTGCGCCACCATGCCCAGCCGAGACACAGCTTTTTTTATTTTTTATTTTTTATTATTATTTATTTTTGTATGTGTATGAATGTATTGTTTGCATGCAGGTCTGTGCACCTGTGTCGTGCAATGCCGCGGAGGTCAGAAGAGGGTCTCAGATTCCCCTGGAACTGGAGTTCTCCTGGAATTGGAGTTACAGACGGTTCTTAGCCGCCATGTGGGTGCTGGGGATCGAACCTGGGTCCTCTGCAAGAGCGTCGGTGCTCTTAACCGCTAGGCTATCTCTCCAGCCCGAGACACAGCTTTTTAACCTTCCAATATGGACTGAAGATTCATGTCTCTCCAAGAATCCTCCAAACCTTCAGTGCCAGATGGGGACTGCTGAGACATCCAACTTGTGGACTGAGCTACTACTGGGGTTTCAGCCTCTTCAGAGAATAGACTGCCATTGTTGGACTACCCAGGCTGTATCATGGAGACCAGTACAGGAAGATCAAGACAGGACATGGTGCTTACTGGACCTCATTTGGTGACCATGGGAAGGGAAAACCCCAGTGTGGAGCACAAGAGCAGAACTGATGGTGGTTTGGGCTTGCCAAGGAGGAGACTTCAAACATGACATCTTTCAACCCAATAAAGAAAAAGTCATAAGCTGAAGATGCTAAAACCTATTATATATGTGGCATGCTTATATGCATATTTTGGAATGATGCATATTTGAAGGAATAACAACAGCAACAAGAAGACTGGGTCAAAGAACTGACTGAACTGGTGAACTTTTGCTCGAAACAGTAAACTTCTGCATTGAGAATTTTGAGAGATACTGAGAAAAAGATAAAAAATATGTTTAGCAGAATGCCTGAGCTCTGGTGGGGTTGGGGGGGCAGTTAGTAGGGAACAGGTCTATATTTGATTTGAAATTTTGTATGAAATGTATAAAGCTTCAATAAAAAATGGCTTTGAAAAAAAAAAGAGTATAACTTGAATGACCAAATAAGAAGAGAGACCAGCACAGCGGTGCGACTAGGTCATAAGATGAAATGCCATCAGTCTAGGACTCCTTCCTGGCACAGGGAGTCTTGAAGTAGACCCCAGTTTTGCAGCCATCCTTTGCTCGCCTCACTGAGCTGCACTTGTAATGACAGAAATTCCTTATGTGTCGGTGCCAGGGCTGAATAGCTTCCTCTTGAGTGGGGCAGCTCCTTGCCTGGCACTTCTGGATCTGGGTGGTCTTAGCTGTGGCAATACCCACCCATGGGCGATGGGCGAGGAGAACTGGAAGATGAGAGGCAGCAACACAGGCACCAGAAACAATGTTTTGAAATGCTTTATTGACCTTATTTCCAGGAGTGAACACAGCACACTTCCAGTTAAAAACAACAGAACCATCAGCCAAGGTCCATCTCTGTTATATTCATAAATATGCACAGAAAAAAGTAAATGAAAATAGATTCAAATTTGTGTGTGTGTGTGTGTGTGTCTTTGAATAGTGAAATTATGGGTTATTTCATTTTTTTATTCCTTGGTATTTTAAAGCTTTTCTGGAAACGATTTTTGGTTTTATGAAGTCAGATTTCAAAGAAATATACATTTGAAGGAAAGAGAGCCAAGAATGATAAGCAGGAGCCTTGGTCAGAGATGAAGTGTAAAGGACATTTTGGGTAAATAATCCACCTTAGTTAAGAGATGCCCAAGCCCTCACCATGAGGCAGTAGGTTGCCTTCGCTACCCATATTTGGCTGGCACAGTGGCACATTCTGATGCTGGTGGGTTCAAGAGGCAGCCAGAAAATTGACCCATAAAACTGAAAGGCCTTTGTAGAGAGCAGAAATAAGAAAACTAACCCCATTTTCTTCTGCTTCTTCTTAATATCTGCCAGACTTTAAAGCAGACCCACTCACTATCCAATGGTTCATGGAAACCAGGGACTGCTTCTCTTTTGGCTGGCATTAGCTGTCAGAAGTGTTTAATTTTAACAATGAGGAAATCTCTCTCCAGGCTATGCTTGTTTAGAATGTACAAAGCCCCGGGTTCTATCCCCAGCACCACAGAATAGAATGTGGAGGGCACATGCTTGAATCACAGCACCTGGCTTGGGGGGGGGGCAGGTAATCCTTAGCTACATAAACCAGTTTCAGGCTAGTATGGGTTATAAGAGGCCCAGCTGTCAGCATCTGTTTGGGAGAGCCACACTCTTCCCTGGGCCTTGCTTGACATCCAGGGGTCTGAGTTAGAAGCCTGCAGAGAGCTCATGCTCCCCTGTGGATGGAGTCACAGAACTGGCTCTCTCCAGCGGGTCTACAGAGAGGAAGGGAAGCCGTTTTGCTAGGGAGACAGCCACATGCCTCTGGAACAGCTGCCGTACGTACTTCTGGAACCGCTCACCCACAAAGACGTAGATGACTGGGTTGACACAGCAGTGGGTGTAGGCGATCACCTCAGTCACCTGTAGAGCCACATCCAGCTGTTTGCTCTGCTCACAGGGATTGGTGAATAGGACGTCTTGGAAAGCAGAAACAAATACAGACAGATTGTAAGGGGTCCAGAGGAGGAAGAAGAGGACTGTGATAACAACTATCAGACGCACGGCTTTGGCTTTTTTCTCACTGGGTCGTTTGAGCAGAATGTTTATGATCCCAGCGTAGCAGATGATCATGATCAACAGAGGCAAAATCAGCCCGAAGAGGTTCAGCTTTAGAGCCTGAAACCGCTTCCAGTGCTTTAGGCTCTCAAAGGGGAAATGAGGGCTGCACGTGCGGCGACCGAGCTCTGACTGGGTTTTGAAAAAGTACAAACCAGGAATGGAAGCCAAGAGGGCCAGGGCCCAGGCAATGATGCTGGTGATGATGCCAAAGGTGACGGTCCGGGCCCGCAGGGCAAACACTGCGTGGACAATGGCCAAGTACCTGTCGATTGTCAGCAGGATAATGAAAAAGATCTCACTGTACAAGCCCAGGTAATAAAACCCAGAGATTAGCTTACACATGACATCACCAAAAACCCAGTCATCTTTTATCTTGTAGTCAATCCAGAAGGGCAAAGTAGAGAGGAAGATCAGGTCGGAGATGGCCAGGTTTAACAAATAGATGCCTGTCATGCTTCGGAGCCTCTTGAACTGGATGAGAACCAGCACCACAAGTATGTTGCCCACCACCCCGATGATGAAGACCAGGGAGTACAGGAGGGGCAGTAGTCTAGCCCCAAAGTTCCGCACATCTTTCTTTATACATGGTGTCGCTTCGTCGTCGTAGTAATAATCGGTGGTTGAGTAGTAGTCCTCTGTGGTGCTTGAAGACTCCATTGTGACCTCTCCTGCAGGCCAGGGAAATGGCTTCTTTATACACTTTGCTATTAAAGGCAGTGGGCTCTGCACAACAAAGACAAGGCAATGAATAGTTACATTTCTTGAACCAATTGAACTGTTTACTGGTGCTTACTGTTCGCCAAGCCCTGAGGATGAAACTGTGAACAAGGGAGTCCACATCCATTCTGCCCACATAGACCTTGCAGTCTAAGAGGAGGACAAAATAAATAAATGAGTGTGAAAATCATTCATTCAATTATTCCAGCAGTGAGAAGTTCATTGGATGAAACAGAAAAGGAGACCTTACCCCACATTTAGAAACTAAGGATTCCCAAGTGAACTGAAAGGGCTGAAGTTTGGATTTAGGGGGTATGTTTAGAGGTGTAGAGGTGCAGAGGTCTGTCGCAAGATGCAGAATGCTCTAGGATACAGACCAGTGACCTAAGACACAGAATAAAAGTTGGAGTAGAAACCCAGGAGCAGGTTGCTCAGATGTAGCTCTGCAAATATCCTGCCCATGTGATGGCTCTGTTCCTAGAGTCTCTACAAGGGCTCTGGGAAGAACAGTCTTGGCTAAGAGTAAACAATTCTTACCAATTTCACAATTTGGAAAGGTATGATTTTTTTTCTCTTTTTAAATTTTTATTTATTTTTTATGTGTATGAATGTACTGTCTGCATGTAGGTTTGTGCACCCGTGTCGTGCAATGCTGTGGAGGTCAGAAGAGGGTGTCGGATTCCTTTGGAGCTGGAGTTAAAGACGGTTCTCAGCCGCCATGTGGGTGCTGGGGATCGAACTTGGGTCCTCTGCAAGAGCAGTCAGTGCTCTTAACCACTAAGCCATCTCTCCAGCCCCCTGATTTTTTCCTTTATGTTGCCTGGAAGACTAGGTAATACTTCTCTCATTTGGTAAGGGGACCATAGATGTTCTGGAATGTAAAAATTACTCCACTCCAATATCAGCATAGATGACACAGTTAATTCATGGTAGGATAACCCATCACTTTGTAGATGAGTCCTTGATGCATCAGGTTGGGCTTAGCGTGGCCCATATCTTATGGCCCTTGTGTGATAAAGATAGTTCTATAGTTAACTCAGTAGAGCATGCTGTAGAGCATCCTGAGAAGGCTGGAAGGAGGGCCTGAGCTGGAGACAGAAAAGGAAAATGGGCTCAGAGAGAAAGAACACAGAATAGCCTAGATCGATGAGGTGATGCCACACAGGGGCCAGACGGAAAGTGGGATTCTATTAAGATCTGAGCTATTTTTAACCCAAGGTTGCCTAGAAACAAACAAGAACCATCAGACAGCTTGCTATTGCAGGACGTCTTCCACACAGTGTATTTTGGCACATCTTTTAAACTCACTCTAAATAGCTTTGTGATGAATCATCTCCAAAGGGAATATGAGCTTTGTTGTTACATACTAGCTCTGTGAACTTGGAGGAAGTAACCTGTCACTCTGCAACCACGTTTCTCAATAGGGGAAAGTAGTGACTACTTATCTTGTAGCACTTCTGTGAGGCAATGAGAGAAGGCCCCTCCATCTCCAGATGTTCAGCTGACATGAGGAGCCCAGCCCCCCTGCAGGGGGCCTGCTCTGAGGTCTGTCCTCACCAGGAAGTGGCCACCAGGATCTCTACAATCCTACTCTCCATGTTCCCAGCCCATCTTTTAGGTTTCATCGTAGGCAATACAGAAAGATCATTTTTACTCTTTTTTTAAATTTTATTTATCTTATTATATTTATGTGGGCATATTGCCTGCATGTGTATCTAAGTGCAACCATGTTGTACAATATGTGAGGAGGTCAGAAGAGAGCATCGATTCCCTGGACCTGGAGTTACAGATGACTGCTAGCCACTGTGTGGGTGCTGGGAATAAAACCTGGTCCTTTGCAAGAGCAGTTAGTGCTCTTACTTGCTGAGCCATCTCTCCAGCCAATTTTCATTCTTAAGAAGACCAGGTTTCATGTAGTCTAGACTGATGTAGAATTCCTTATATAGCCAAAGATTGCCTTGAACTGCTAATCCCATCTCTATCTCTGGAGTGATGGATAAATACCTATGTAGCAACACCATGCCTGGTTTATTAGTGTGACAGACTGAACCCACAGCTTGGTACATATGCACTAGTCAAATACTTTACCAACTATCATATATATATATGAATATATATATATGTGTTTATATGTGTATTTATGTATGAATATAGATATATATATAGGCATACATAGTTCCTGGAAGTGACTTTTCCATGGTTAATGACAGCCTTCCATATGAATGATATTTTGAAATCTCTAGAAGGTTGGTCTCATAGAATCAGAGTCAAGTAGTGGTTACAGAGCCTGAAAAGGGTTTGGGGGTGGGGTGGCGGCAGGGCAGTTTAACAGGACAGCATGGAGGCTGGAAGCTAGACTGTTCCCATGCTCCGTAGCATAGTAAGGTAACCATAGCTGACCACAAGCAATGGAATATTTAAAAAACAGCTGAACAGGAATTTTGTAGCACACAGGGGTTTGGCATCCTGTTACTCTAACTGACCATTGTACACTGCGCATGTGTATAAGACTTTTCCCCACACCATCAATATGCAAGAGTACTCTGTGTTAAGTAGAACTTTAAAAACTGGAAATGAATGTGAAAATTTTCATATGTTGTTACTGACCAGGGATAATTTGACCCAAATATCTATCAATAAAATAGATATTGCTTCTCTCCAGCATTGTGTTTCTTGTTATATAG
Organism: Rhizomys pruinosus; assembly: GCA_009823505.1. Taxonomy (NCBI): domain Eukaryota; kingdom Metazoa; phylum Chordata; class Mammalia; order Rodentia; family Spalacidae; genus Rhizomys; species Rhizomys pruinosus. The sequence continues at coordinate 2,178,097 of VZQC01000091.1, read as the reverse complement.
TTTTCCTTTGAGTTGTTGGTCAGGGTAGTCCGAGAGACTCCCAAAATAACATAGGCTATTGCCACAGCCCTTGATAGAACTTGAAGGTGAGGCTCTATTGCTGAAGACAGGGCATACTTTGGACACAGAACTTGGAACAATGGAGTTAGAACTGACCTGGAAGCATCTTCTCTGAATGCTAGCTCTCATAGCACCAGGGGATATTATGCCAGCTGCTAAGAGAGAGAGAAAACTCAACCAATGGTCCAACCTCAGCTTTAAAGTCTAATAACCATAGCTGGGCGTGGTGGTGCACGCCTTTAATCCTAGCACAGAGGTAGGTGGATCTTTGTGAGTTCAAGGCCAGCCTGGTCTACAGAGTGAGTTCCAGGCCAGCTGGAGCTACAGGGAGACCTGTCTCGAAAAGACCAAAAAAAAAAAAAAAGTCTAATAACCATAACAATGACAGCACAACAAACTGTAGCAGTGGCACTTATTATCTCGGGGTTAATCAACAGCTATCTAATTGGATTTAAAGCCCACTCAATGGGAGGGATTGTGTGTGGCACTATAGACATATACGCATACACATAGATGGAGAGGTCTTAGATCTTAGAGAAGCCCCTACATCTGTCACATCCCTAGACAAGTGTAATTTCTTTCTGTATTCCAAATATGGATCCTTACATTTATAGATGAGTATACCAGTCCCGCTCATCAAAGAAGCCCCTTTTTGTAATAGGTGGAGACTATTTGGAGTTCCACAACTGGTTATCCATTATGTGTCTGTGAGACACATATGAGAATATGTATCTGTGAGATGCTTAGCCCGAAGTTACACATTTAGAATGGAGCCTCTACACTGAAGGCTCATGGAACGTAGTGGAACAGGAGTAAAGGGAATACTAATGCATCTCTCAACTCTCTCCAGTGAAGCTTCCTCGTGCAATGAACAGAGAAGGTCACAACTGGCCAAAGTGTAGAGAATAAGAGACTGCAAGGGTCGTGACTGCAAGGAAATAGAGTCGTTCAGGTTTCTGGAAACCTGCTCGTGTTAACTTAGAACAAGGGTGACAGCATGCAGAAGACCCATGCGCACTAAATGAGACAAAAACCTTCGTGGGGCTAGGAAAATAGGCAGGAGGCCCCAGCCTTTGCTGAGGACCTGTTGACAGACGATCACCAGTGCATGAGGGAGAGCTGGTATTCCTTAAGGGAGTGACACTAGACTGGCTGAACGGTCTTCACTGTATGAACTCATACCATGGGACATCTGGGTACACAAACATGACTTAATAGGCCTTAACATATATGACAGAATGTATGAAATCCAGTGAGGGGGCTATGCGGAGTGCAGATAGGGGAGGGGGTGAAAATACGACTAAGAAGTATTGTATGAAATGCACAGATATTCAATAAAATATAGAATAAAAAATAGGCACTGCTTGCTTCTTCAATCCTGTGATCAGCCTGGGTCTCAACTGCTCAACTCCTTCTTCCCTCTCCGGCCCTCAGTGAATGCTTCCTGCTAACCAATTCCCATCTGAGCAGTGGCCTTTGGAGATGGAGACATAGGTCAGAAAGGGGGAGCTATTCTGCTGCAGTGTCAAGAGGGGCCCTTCCTCTGCTCTGGGCTCTATCCCTGTGGTCTCTCTGCCGTGGCTTCCCTGTCAGGCTTCACTGGGGAAACTCTGGAGCAGTCAGGAATGATTGGGATCAAGGTTTCTGTTTTCTGAACCTCCTGCTAATGCTGAGGAGGGCAGCAGCTCAGTTTGGCAATGAGGACATCTTAACAGGCTGGCATCTTTAGAGGGGTGATAACAGAGGTTGGGACACACAATAACAAGGCTGTCCCAGGAGCCCAGATCCTGAAACATTCTAGCAAAGGTGAAGGCAGGTTGAGTTCAGCACTGTCAGGTGCCATGTTCAACAGCTCTGGTGAGTGACCCCCAGTTTTGTCTGCTGTCTCTAAGTTGTTAGTTTGTAGCAGTTCCTGGGCGAGCTGCTAGGAAGTGGAGGTGGCCTAGGATTCCTCTTGGAGAAGAAATGGAAGGCACGTGCTGCTATTGACTCTGCAGGGCCTGCTAATAGCTTGCTGCAGAAGCCTGGCCCAGGGCCATTACAGAGTGCTCATGTGTATCCCAGAGCCTGGAACCTTCCAATACTAGAGTACTCTAGCCTGCAAATTTGTGATGTATCTGGACTGAGAAAGGGGAATTTGTGATAACTAAAAGTGCCCAGACCCAGGTTTGTGCTGGCTGCTTTTGTTGGCTTACAACAGCCATTTGTGTGCATGTGTTCCATCTCCATAGAGCACATGTGTAACTTGTCACTGGCCACGAGAAACCAGCAACTTTGCCAGTCAGGGTTCTCCTTTTGAGGAAGAGGACATTGCTACATACTTCTCAGCGCCCTATAGCCCAGATCTCATGGCTGAACAGCCACAGGACTTTCTGTTATTTGTCATGAGAACCAAAGAGCAGAAACGATCAGCTATGAAAATCTCTGAGCTTCTACCTCTTCTTTGAAAATCTTCTATGGGGCTGGAGAGATGGCCTACCGGTTAAGAGCGCTGACTGCTCTTGCAGAGGACCCAGGTTTGATCCCCAGCACCCAAATCGCAGCTGAGAACTGTCCTTAATTCCAGTTCCAGGGGAATCTGACGCCCTCTTCTGACCTCTGCGGCATTGCATGACACGGGTGCACCAACCAACTGCAGACAGTACATTCATACAGATTTAAAAAAAAATTAAAAAAAAAAGAAAATCTTCTATTCAAGCAGTGGCACAGTAGGTATCTGCCAGTAGTATTCCTGCCCTTCTCTCCACAGCATAAAACCTGACCCACATCACTGTTAGGACCCCATGGAAGTGTCCCGAGACACCTGGCCTAATCCAGCCTCCAGACAGTGGCATGCTACCTCCTTCCAGACAATAGTCCCGCACCCACATGGTGGCTATCAACTGTCTATAACTCCAGTTCCAGAGTATCTGACGCCCTCTTTTGACCTCCATGGGTATTGTATGACATGAGTGCACTTACATAGATGCAAGCAATACACTCATACATATAAAATAAAAATAATAAATAAAATATTAAAAAAGAAATCAGTTCAGAATCCTGCCACCCTTGCATCTACAATGATTTTTCTGCCTAACATTTTTCTTGCTACAATTTCTTCCTAGGCCACATATGGCTGCCCCTTACATGGGGAAGTTTGACAAGGATTCTCTTTACATAGCTTTCTATGAAAGGCACTTATCTCTTTATAGTGGTTGACTTTCTTAATCACTCATCAATAAACAATTACTCAAGAACACTTTCTAGAAAATTTTTTTACCCAAACACCCAGATGTAGGAATCCACCCAGCATCCCCAGCATTGGTCCAATATTAACTGACTTACAGATGCAGAAACAGGCTACATAGAATCTGTGACATTGAGGAGTCCACGGTCGAGGGGCCCTGAGCATCACCCATGCCTCTAAGATCACCCTTCAGGCTGACAGCCTAGGAACGATAAGCACAACTTACCCTGCTTCCAGAGGACTTTGTCCACACGACCTCTGTTTCTGGGGCTCTGAGAGTCTTTATGAATTCAAAATTCAAAGTCCTGACCAAGTAGGAAGTACTCAGCTTCCTGTGAGATGATGGAGATTGGACTCTGGTTTCATAGTCTTTCAGAATAATAAGAGGCTAAAGTTCTTCTTTCTGTATGGTTGGCTGCCCATGAAGCACTGCTACGCCTACCGGTGGCCAGTTACTGGGAGCCAAGTTCTCTACAGTCATTTTCTCTGTCCACTCTATTCCAGTAAAGTTCCAGTCTTCTTCCAGGGAGCTCTGTCCCACAGGGACTGGGTAGGGTGGAGTTCTTTGGAGTTGAGTTGGGCTGTGTGGGTGACAGTGAGCTATTTCCAGGACTCATGGAGCAATTGGACATGTGTGGGTGTGTAATGTGGGTGTGTAAGCATGGGGGTAGGGCATAGGGTTCTTGTGGTCAGTGGGGAACCTTTGTGCCCTTTTTTTTTTAAGATTGCAAATGGAATGTTTAAACCAGAACTCCCTGTCCAGTTCCTCAAAATCATCTGGCAACAAACGAGGACCTAGAGAAGTAGCCCCTTCTCTTTGGGGTCCTTTACATATTTTATCTCCATTTATGGTCTTATTGCACACTATCCTCTTCCCCTAATCCCAAGTTACCCACCCCCAAGCTTACAGAGTGGTCTCCCCTCAAGTACATCCAGCGTGAGAGTGCAGAAATGTCGGCTGTTTCTCCTTCCCTTCCTAACTAGATTGGACACATTCAGGATGGTGGGGCTGTGGACTACCCTTCCCTCCCTGATATGTACTTTTGATTTATTCGATGCCCAAACATGGGCCAAATTCTAATCCCAGCAGGTCACCTCAGCTCTGTAAGTCTTGAGTCCCAGTCTGTCAAATGAGAATACTGAACACTTAGGTTCATGGCTGTGGCATGTGCCCAACACATCATGCATGAAGGGTGTCAGAGTTTCTGGTACACTGGAAACTGTCTGACATTCCCATTACCTTCTCTACTCTTGTGCTCATGCATCTGTGAAGTGGGATTTCTCCCAACTTCCCTTACTGAGAAACATCATTTCAGAAACTATACATGAGAATGTGCTTTGAAAATGTCCCGTGAAAGTGGCTGAGAAACCTCAACCCAACCTAAGGAACTTTTGGCAATAGCTGGGAGGGGGTGAGACAGTTTCTTCCAAGGTTGGGACTCTTGGTAAGTTAATCAGGATAGACTCACACTGAAAGACATTTGGGGACACAAATTGGACTCCATAGACCATATTTTATACACATACACACACACACACACACACACACACACACACCCCAGAGTATATTTAATTAGGCAATGGAGCAGTAAGGGGAAGTGGAGATAAGGGAGGGGATCCAAATTATGTCAAATCATATTGCATGAAAATCACAAAAATTCAATAAAAAGTGTAAAAAGAAAAGAAAAGAAATAGTCCCCTGGTCAGTGGAGTAGAAACCACAACTCAGCACTTCAGGTTATGCAGCCTGTGAGGCTGAGGTCTTGAATAATCTATAGAAAAGAATTTCAGGATGAGTTTGAAACAGATTTGGAGTTTAAGAAAGTTTTTTTTTTCTCACTGTTCCTGCTGCGGGTTACTCTGCTGTATCAGACAGTGCCCAGCCTTGAACAATGGCATCTTACACAGCAATAGCCTTGGCTTGAGTGACTCCATTTTGAGCATCAATGCCAAGAGAGACTGACTCCACATCTTGTTTACCTAAGGGAGCAACCCCATGTGCCAGCACACCAGGAGAATATGCCAAATCATATCAGAAGCACCAAACTGTAGAAGATGCAGCATCTCAAGACTGAAGTGTGACTAACGTCCTTGCTAGGTACTTGGTCACTTTTCTCAGGCCTGGCGGAAGGACTCCTGCCTCTCTGTTCTGGGTTCCAGCTCGAGCACAGTGATGCCCAGCCCACTTCATGCTGTCCTCTGAATGATCCATTATCCTGAATTCCATTTGACCTCTCTGCCTCTGAACAGATATCAGCCTTCAGTGAAGACTTCTTACCAGGTTTCCTTCAGACTTTATCTTATCTATCAACTCTTTGCTTCCGACTTCTAGGTAGCCTCTCTGGAATCTGAAGCCTCTTTAACACCTTCTCTGCCATTCTGTAACCTGCTTATTTGTATAGATTGTCCTGTGAAATGTTAATGCATGATATAAGAGTTGATATTAGTAATTAAGATTGGAATAAAAGGGGTGGAGTGAGAGCTCAGTTGGGAAGGTGTTTATCTTTCAAACCTGAGTACCAGAGTTTGAGCCCTCAGAATCCACATTGAAAGCTGTGCATGTTGGCATGAGTCTGTCATCCTAATGTTGTGCAGGAGGAGACATGCAGGTCCCTGGGTGGGGCTGGGGGGGTGANCTTGCTGAAACTCTCTTCCAAGTTATTCTAGGTAGTGGCAAGTCATGACAATTAAAACCAGCCTGCACATGTGAGCACACTCATGCAACGTACACACTCATCCACAAGCACACATGTACCTACACACACCTGTCAAAGCAGTGGCACTATCCAGATTACTGTCTAAGGGACAGAGCTGGAACTGTTCCTGAGCTGCAACACGCAGAAGTATTCTCCAGAACCCCGAACAAAAACATCAGAAGATGGAGCTGGCTGGTCCAGTGTCCCCTCTGGAAGAGATCTGGGAGACAATGTGTCTCTTTTACCTTTGGTGACACTTTTTCTTTTAAAGGGGAGAGCGCGAACGCAGTCCCCCACTACCACAAATTATGCAGTCGAGTTTCCCACATTTGGGGAAATCGCAGGGGTCAGCACATCCGGAGTGCAATGGATAAGCCTCGCCCTGGGAAAACCACCTTCGTGATCATGGTATCTCCCCTGCCAGGTAAGTATCTTCAATAAATCTTAAAAAAAAAAAAAAACCAACCAAGGTGGGGGCTGGAGAGATGGCTTAGCAGTCAAGAGCACTCTCTGTTCTTCCAGAGGACGTGGGTTTGATTTCTAACATCTGCATGGCAGATAACAACCTTACTTAACTCCAGTTCCAGGGGATCTGACATTTGCTGGCTTCAGTGGGCATTGCATACACATGGTACATTTACATATTGTTGTAGAGTTTAGAAAACTGGGAAAAGACCACTAAAGCCAAGTCAAATGTAAATCAGCCAAATTTTTTACAGAAAACAAAACAAAACTCAGTACTGTTGGCAAGACAGACTTGGTGCCCAATTCAGACTGCTTCTCGGCATACAGTCTTGCCAATCTGTTGCCCCTTGAATGGGCCAAGGGAAGCCCCTTTAAAGGGGAAAACCACAGTAAGAAAAATCATAGCTGCCTTGATTTCTGGCCTACATAGAAAATGTCAGGGTTGGGCTGGAGAGATGGCCTAGCAGTTAAGAGCTCTTGCAGAGGACCCGGGTTTGATCCCCAGCACCCACATGGTGGATGAGAACCGTCTTTAACTCCAGTTCCAGGGGAATCCAACACCCTCTTCTGACATCCTCTGCGGCATTGCACGACCCGGGTGCACAAACTTACATGCAGACAGTACATTCATACACATAGAAAAATTAATTAAAAAAAAGAAAATGTCAGGGTGACTTTAAGGAGGATAAGCAAGTTACAGAAGCCCAAACCAGCAGCTAATCACGTCTAAGTTTCAAGGTTGGATACATGGATGGTCAGCATCAAGGAAAGGATAAGGGGTCTGAGCTGCCTGGAGTTGCAGTGCAGCCTTGAGCTAAGAATGAAATAGGGCTGGAGAGATGGCCTAGCGGTTGAGAGCACCGACTGCTCTTGCAGAGGACCCGGGTTCGATCCCCAGCACCCACATGGCGGCCGAGAACCGTCTGAAACTCCAATTCCAGGAGAACTCCAGTTCCAGGGGAATCTGAACACCTCTTCTGACCTCCGCGCATTGCACGACAGGTGCACAAACTGCTGGAGACAATGCATTCATACACATACAGAAATAAATAAAATAAAAAAAAGAATGAAATAAACTATTGCTAAGAGGCAAACTTAACTGGTTTTTCTGTTCAAAGTGGAGTTTTTCTGATCATTATAATACATGCAAGCAAAGCACTGATACACATAAAATAAAAATAATAAATAAAATGTTTTTAAAATCAAGGTGGCTGAGCCGGGCATGGTGGCGCACGCCTTTAATCCTAGCACTTGGGAGGCAGAGGCAGGCGGATCTTTGTGAGTTCAAGGCCAGCCTGTCTACAGAGTGAGTTCCAGGCCAGCTGGGACTGACAGGGAGACCCGTCTCAAAAAAGACCAAAAAAAAAAAAAAAAAATCAAGGTGGCTGGTATCCTAGGAATGTCAAGCTTGTCCTCTGGCCTCCACATGCACGCATACACAAGCATCTGCACACAAACAAATACACAAGCTTGGAACAAAATAATCTGTAATTGCTAATGGCCAGCTATCAAAGCAATATTAGGATTCCTTGGCAAATTACAGTGAGCAAACTGACACATCGTGAGTTTAAAATTGGTTATTCAATAAAAGTATGACATTGTGGAAAGACACACACATGTCCACTGTTTCTGACATAACAGCTCACGACATATAGACTTCACAACAGATGTCAAGGGGAGAAGAGACATGTAAGGAGACAGTGGCACATGACCTAGAGTGGGTGTGGCTAATCAAGCAAGAGAATCATATTTAAATGTCTTTTTAAAAAATAACTTGTGCTGGGTATGGTGGCACATGCCTTTAATCCCAGCACTCAGGAGGCAGAGGCAGGTGCATCTCTGTGAGTTCAAGGCCCATGTGGTTTACATATCAAGTTCTAGGTCAGCTGGGGCTACATGGAGACCCTGTCTCAAAAGCACCAAAACCCAAAACCAAAACCAAAAACCACAAAACAAAATAATAACTTAACTTGTTTTGAGACAAGGTTTTATTACCTAGCTCAGGCTATCTGCAAACTCATGATACTCAACTTATATGTGCTAAATTATGGGATTTTTTTTCTTCTTTATTTTTTAATATATATTTTGTACAAGATTATCAAATCTAGACCCATGTCCCCCACCCTATGCCCCCACCGCACCAGATCTCATGTATTCTGCCAAACATGCTTTGAATGTCTGTCTCAGTCTTTTTCAATATTCTCCATGTGGAAGTTGACTGTTTTGAGCAGAGTTTACTGGTTTCAGTCAGTTTCTTTGATGCAGTCCTTTCTGTTGTTGTTGCTAGTTGTTTCCAATATGCATCACTCCCAGTGCTTGGACAAAACCTCAAGGGGCCTGCACAAGAAATACGTACAACTAGGTAATTGGCACTAGCATCCACAGATGAGGGATATCATTCGTCTTTGTTTTTTTTCTGGGACTGTGTTAACTTCACTCAGCATGATGTCCTCTATCCAGCCATTTTCTGCAAAGCTCATGATGTCATCTTTCTTTACTGCTGCATAGAACTCCATTGTGTAGATGTACCACATTTTCTCTATCCACTCGTCAGTTGAGGGGCACTTGGGTTGGTTCTAGCTCCATGCTATTGTGAAGAGAGCTGCAGTAAACATGACTGTGCATGTATCTCTGCAGTAAGATGAGTCTTGTGGGTACATGCCCAGGAGTGGTATGGCTGGGTCGTGTGGCAAGTTCATTCCAAGTCTTCCAAGGGTTCTCCACACTGCTTTCCATAGTGGCTGTATGAGTTTACATTCCCACCAGCAGTGGATGAGTGTTCCCCTTTCCCCACAACCTCTCCAGCACTTGGTAACATTTGTTTTCTTGATCCTAGCCAGTCTTATTGGAGTAAGATGATATCTTAAAGTGGTTTTGATTTGCATTTCCTTAATGATTAGTGATGTTGAACACTTCTTAAGGTGTTTCTCAGCCATCTCTCATTCCTCACTTGTGAAGTCTCTGTTCAGCTCTTTGCTCCATCTATTGAGTGGGTCATTTGTTTTCTTTGTTTTTTGAGTAGTTTATATATTCTGGAAATCAATGTTTTGTCAGATGTATCTGTGGTGAAGGTTTTCTCCCACTCTGTGGGATTTCTCTTCACTTCCTTGATTGTTTCAAGCACTATATTGAAGAGGAGTGGTGACGGGGCAGCCTTGCCGATAAATTATGGGATTACAGGCATGTGCCATATGCTCAGCCCACTGAGCAGTCACTGTGGGATTATGTTTTTAATCTCTCTCTCTCTCTCTCTCTCTCTCTCTCTCTCTCTCTCTCTCTTTCGGCGAGAGTGCAGGTATCTGTGAGCAAGGCATGAGTGGGCCACAGTGTGTACGTCGAAGGCCAAACTTGGGTGTTGGTCCTCACCTTCCACCTTATTAGAAACAGGGTCTCTTTCATTGTTCACTGCTGCGTGCTTGAAGCTAGCTGGCCCACGAGCTTCTGTGGAGTCTCTCTGCCTCCTGTGTCTCTGCTGCAGGAGCACTGGGAGCACTGGGCTTAGAGATGCACACTATTACCCCTGGCTTTCTGTAGGTTTTGGTGATCAGAACTCCGGTCTTCTTGTCCAGAAAGAACTTTACCCCTTAGCCATCTCAGAACTGTTGTTACTTTATTTATTTATTTTTTTAATTTTATGTGTATGAGTGTATTTGCTGCATGTATGTAAGTGTACCTGTGTTGTATAATGCCTGCCCAGGTCAGAAGAGGGTGTCAGCTCCTCTGGAACAGGAGTTCTGGATAGTTGTTAGCCACCATGTGGATGCTGGGAATCGAACCTGGGTCCTCTGCAATAGCAGCCAGTGCTCATAACCACTGAGCCATCTCTCCAGCCCCGTTGTTACTTTTTGAGGCGAGGTCTCCCATAGCCGAGGTTTGCTTCAAACTCTTGATCCTCCTGCCTCTACCTCCTGAGTGCTAGAATTTTAGGCCTGTTCCACCATGTTTGTTTATGTGTTTCTGGGGATCTAACCCAGGGCTTCGAGCATACTAGGCTCGTAATCAACTGTGCTACCTCAAGGGTCCGAGGGCCCTTAAGTGTCATAGCAATAGCTATATATAGAATGTTGGTAGCTTTTGACGTTACATTGTTCCGAGGATTTAGGGATATAGAAAGATTGTTTGATGTATTTTTTCTTATCTAAGGACCATAAAATGACCATATTTTAATTTATTATTCTTTCAAGTGTATGTATATGAGATGTACCTGTGTGAGGACAGTGTACACATGCCATGGCTTGTGCATGTGACAGCTTACATGTGGGGGTCAGAGAACAACTTTTTTTTTTTTAATTAATTTTATTTATTTCCGTATGTGTATGAATGTACTGTCTGCATGCAGGTCTGTGCACCCGTGTCGTGCATTGCCGCGGAGGTCAGAAGAGGGTCTCAGATTCCCTGGAACTGGAGTTCTCCTGGAATTGGAGTTTCAGACGGTTCTCGGCCGCCATGTGGGTGCTGGGGATCGAACCCGGGTCCTCTGTAAGAGCGGTCGGCGCTCTTAACCGCTAGGCTATCTCTCCAGCCCCAGAGAACAACTTTTGAAGGAGCTTCCTTCCACAGTGGGGTCTGAGAATCTATTCACAGTTCACCAGGCTTGAGCAACGAGTGCTTTTACCCATGGAGCCATCTCACTGGTCAATGAGATCCTAAGGTGGTTTCTAGGTTTACAGGCTGATAAGATAAATCAAAAGGTCAAATAAATCCTTACTATATATAGGTCACAAGAAAGTCAAGGCAAACTTTGATTATTTGTATGCTTTGTTGGCAAGTCAGTTTCCAGAGAACACAGGCTCTGGAGGCCCCCCTTGAGCATGTCCAAGGTGAAAGTCACAGTCAGTGACTCTACTCCGGAAAGCCTTCCAGACTGTTCTAGGCTTCAGTGGTATCTATTCACCAGGGGACAGGCCAGGAAAATATACTTGCTGAAAAGAGAAGATTATATTCCATCATGTGCTAGATGATTAGCTGTGAGCAAAAGAGGCAGATTCTATTCTTTAGGAGCTTGTGGCTTAGGGAAGATCACAGACAATTAGATAAGTTATCACAGTGAAGAATAAGTTATATAATGGCTGGGGAAATTCCCTGGGCCAGGGAAGGGTGAACCTGCTATGGAGGACAGGAAGTAGTTCTCAAGATGAGGTCTTTGAGCCAGCAACTGCAATGCTCCCTGGAAACATTCTAGCAAGGCAAGGTGTTGCATGCCACCTAAGGTCTACTGACTCAGGTACTCTGATGAGGCCTCACAATCTGTTTTAATGCTGCCTCCGTAGGATCCAGAGACAGAAGAAGTTTGGAAACTACAGATCTAGACTTTCTCTAGTTCCATATGCAGTTTTGGTCCATGCCTACATCAAGGTTTTAATGTTACTACTTCCTCTTTGAAGGGGTCTGTTCTCTTCTCCTTTACTCTATCGGATCTAAATAAAACAGACTCCTTTTCAGGGGATATTACTTATTGAAACACGGGGGGGGGCATATCAAAAACTCAGCTTTGTAGAAGTAGTTACAAGGTACCCAAAGAAGTCTTTGCTATCAGGTCCTGGTCTTTCTTCAAATGTAGACAGTTCTGCCTTCTAGATCTTCCTTCTATTCTTTCTGAAAGATCCTGAAGAATCCTCCTGTTCTTTCCCTTTTACACACCCAAATACACAATAATAAATGAATAGAAAAATAAAATTTGTGAGCAAGTTCTCCTTTCCCTTTCCAATGTTTGATTTCCAGGAATTTCTTTTCTCTTGTTCTCTTGGCAGGACAGATCCAAAGGAGACATAGAAATTTCTGTAATTTTGTTGTATTGAGAGTAACTGTTCATGGCTTCCAAACATCTTACAGACCAGGATTCACGGGCTCTCTGCTTAGTAATGGTGGTCATTCTGCCCTGTCAACACGATGGGATTCACAAATTTTGTAGAGACACATTTCTAGGCATATTGGACAGGATGCTTCCAGAAAGATTTAACTGAGGGGGGAGATCCACCCTGATGGTGGGTGGCACCCTACCCTGGGTTTGGTCCTCAGACTGAGCTAAAAGGATTTAAGCAAGCTGAGCACCCACTGTCTTCTCTCTCTGATTTTAGACTGTGGACACCGTGTGACCAGCTTTTTCATGCTCTTACTAACATGCTATCTTGAAGATACCAGTATGGTATCTTCAAACTAGGTACCAAAATATAGTTTTCCTTCCTAAATTGTTTTTGTCACAATTTCCTCACAAAATGAGAAAAATAATGAGTAAAGGAAACTGTTACGGAGGTGTGTGGACCTGTTGCTGTGGTAAACCTGACTGTGTGGCTTTTGATTTTGGGAACTGGTTTGAGGAGACAGGTGAAAGAGTTTAAACCTACGGGCTAGTGAAGCTCTGGAATCCTGTAGGCTGAATTTAATGGGCCACCGTGGTTGGAGCCTGGAAGATCAGAATGCTAGGTGGTTACAGAAGCTGATGCCAAATTTCCAGAAAGCTGCTGGAGCCGGGGCATGACCGGCAGCATTAGGTTCTCTGGGGCTGGAAAGATGGCTCAGCGGTTAAGAGCACCGACTGCTCTTGCAGAGGAGCTGGGTTCGATCCCCGGCACCCACATGGCGGCTAAGAACTGTCTTTAACTCCAGTTCCAGGGGAATCCGACACCCTCTTCTGACCTCCGCGGCATTGCACGACACGGGTGCACAGACCTACATGCAGACAGTACATTCATACACATTAAAAAAAAAACAAAAAGAAGGCCTCAAGAAACCGTTCCATGAAGCCAGGAGGGTAGAACCTCCTGGCTGAGTTTCAGTGGAGACCTCAGGAAGTGGGAGATGCCAGAACTGGAGGACGTGCCCTGAAGAAAGCTGTAGGCATGGAGCAGAGGCAGGAAGTGTTGCCTGCAGTAGAGCTAGAGGGGCGGGGCTTCCAGAGGGTTCCATCAGGAGCTCCAGGGGTGACTCTGGTGCTGCAGGGCTTGGTGTTTACCCTGCCAGTTCTCATTCTTGCTGGGGTCTGACTTTCTCTTATTCTCTCATTCCTAGAGTTCAAAACGGGAACATGTGCTCTATGGCGTTGTATTGTGGAAGTTTGAAACTTAGAGTTTTGATTTTACAGGGCCTCATACCCAAGAGGTAGTCCGAGTCATAGAAGAGACTTTTCTTACAGTTTTGAAGTCATAGAACTTTTAAAGTAGCCTAGAGATTGCTGGAGATGGGCTAAGTGCCATGTGCATTATGAGGTGATCCTGTGAGGTTAGGGACCAGGGGTGAAATGTTGTGATTTAGAAGTGATGTTTTTTGGTGGCAAGTTGCGTTTGGTGGCAAGTGATGTTTTTTGGTGGCAAGGTGGAGTTGAGTTTTATCTTGATGGGATTTGGGGTCGCTTTAGAAACAAACTTTGGGGCATATCTGTGAGGCCATTTCCAGAGAAGCTTAACTGAGGTGGGAAAAATCACCCTGAATTCAGGTTGTGCCACTGCATGGGCTGAGGTCATGAGCTAAATAGGGATGAGAAAGTGGGCGGAACTCCAGCCTCCACCTCGCCGAACTTCTTATCACGGATTCAGTGAGACCAGCACCTCCCACACCTGCTACCTCTTCGTTAAACTTCTTTCTTTGTTCCCTTTTCTCCTTCCCTTCTTTCCCTTCCCTTCCCTTCCCTTCCTTCCTTCCTTCCTTCCTTCCTTCCTTCCTTTCTTTCTTTCTTTCTTTCTTTCTTTCTTTCTTTCTTTCTTTCTTTCTTTCTTTCTTTCTCTCTTTCTTTCTTTCTTTCTTTCTTTCTTTCTTTCTTTCTTTCTTTCTTTCTTTCTTTCTTTCTTTCTTTCTTTCTTTCTTTCTTTCTTTCTTTCCCTCTTCTGTCACTGCAATGCTAAAAGTCACCAATACACAGTCTAATAGGTGTTTGTTCATGGAACAGGAGGGATCAAGCTGTTCCCAGTGGGCAGATCAGCAGGTGTGTGACTCTAGCAAAGCAGTCTTCGAGTCGTTCCTTCTGGTTGGTGTTTCTGCAGCTTTAAGTATTAGAATCTCCTTTTTATTTCTGATCTACCTTACCATATCACTAACAGACATTATAGCCAAATGGATTTATTTTGATCATACAGTCACTGACATGATATTTTGTGGCAGACAGTTACAGCAGCTCTTTGTGTGGACAGTTATATCTGTTATCCCTCATGGCAGTGCCATTGGATAACTGTCCCTATTATCTCCGCTTCAAAGATAGAGACAATGAATCTCTGTCTTTGAAATGAAGTTGCGTGACATGTCATAGTTACACATTAGATTAAAGATCTAAATAAGAAATGAGATGTTATGGTAATGGAAGAAAATATAAGACAAAATAGAGATATGCCTATGGAGCCCTTAAATGACATCTATATAGACTAAACAAAATGAAAAAAATCATGATGAAATTTATTACATCAAAATGAAGGATTCCTAATCACCAAAGTCTAATATAAACAAAGTACTGTATAGATGCCACAGTAATAGATGTCTTTTGCAATGAACAGAATGTTACAAAATAAAAGTCCATTACTTTTCCAGCATGAGTAAATGAAGTTGCCAAGCCAAGTGAGGTCTTGTGGGGAAGCAGGTGGCAGCCACTGAAGACTGGAGCACCCTGGTAAACCAAACTCTATGATCAAACATGACAGAAGTGAGCCCAGAGTACTTCTCACACCATACCCATTGACCCTGAAGGTAAACACAGAGAGACCACTGCAAAATATTCCTCCCTATACACATGGGACATATGGAGTCAGAAAAAGGTAACACAGAGTTTACTGTACTAGAGATAACATATCATTTTATATATTATGAAAGAACCCTCTCCCTTAGGACTATCAAGGAGAATGTCCTTCAGTCTGCTAAGTTATTTGCTAGAAATCCTTTTTTAATACATAGTTTCTCTCTAAAGATTTTTCTATCTCACTGCAAAAGCAGTTTCCCAGTAGATCTCAAATGCGTCCACCCCCAAGTCCCCAGGGTTTCGAAGGACCAGATCCTTAAGTAGGCAAATGTGGTAGAAGATGCAACTGGGGCTTGCCACTGACTTCCAAGGACAGAGTGGACACAAGTGTGAGCATCACCAGTTCCACACCCATTGGGGAATAGGGTTAGGTGAGAGTAATGGGTCTTCCTTTATTGAGCCCAAACCCTTCCCTGGCACCCATTGTCTCAGCCTCTGAAATGTTCCATTTTGTTCATCTATCTCCTTTCCGACAGCGAGAATTTCATAGAAAACCTCAAAGCCCTAGAGGTGGTGAATCTAAGTACCTGCAAGCTCCTTCTGATTCCATAAGACTAGGAGTCCTCACCATGTCCGCTGTCAGTATCTGTTTAGGAGAGCCATACTGCTTCCTCATTCTCCCTTGGGCTTGGTAGGGATCCAGAAGTCTGAGTCAGAAGCCAGTAGAGGGCTCCTGATCCCCTGTGGATGGAGACAAGGAACCAGACCTCTCCTGTCGATACACAGAGAGGAAGGGGAACCACTGTGTAAGGGGCACGGCCACACGCCTCTGGAACGTCTGCTGTAGGTACTTCCGGAACCGCTCACCCATGAAGACATAGATGATCGGGTTGACACAACAGTGGGTGTAGGCGATCATTTCTGTTACCATCAGGGCCAGGTCCATCTGTTGGTTCATCGCACAGGTACTGGTGGTGAATAGGACACCTTGGAAAGCAGAGATAAATACAGTCAGATTGAAGGGAGTCCAGAGGAGGAAGAAGAGGACTGTGATAACAAATATCAGATGCACAGCTTTGGCTTTCTTCTCACTGGGTCTTCTCTGAAGAACCTTGATGATCTTACTGTAGCAGATGATCATGACCAACAGAGGCAAAATCAGCCCGAGGATGTTCATGGACAGAGTCTGAGACTGTATGAATTTGCTCAGGCTCTCCCCGAACAAATCTGTTGTGCAGGAGTAGTGAGTAAACTCCAACTTGGACTTGAAAAAGTAAAAAGTAGGAAAGGAAACCAAGAAGACCAGGGCCCAGATTATGATGCTGGTGATGATGCCGGAGGTGACAGTCCGGACCCGCATGGAGAGCACTGCATGGACGATGGCCAGATATCTGTCAAGTGTCAGCATGATAATGAAAAAGATTTCACTGTAAAAGCCCATGTGATAAAACCCACTGAAGAGCTTACACATGATATCACCAAAAACCCATTGTGTCTTCATCTTGTAGTCAATCCAGAAGGGCAAAGTGAAGAGGAAGACCAGGTCGGAGATGGCCAGATTTAACAAATAGATGCTGGTCATGCTACGGAGCCTCCTGTACTGCATGAGCACCAGAATCACCAGCAAGTTGCCCACCACGCCGATGATGAAGACCAGGGAGTAGAGGGGGGTCAGGACTCTGACTCCGAAGTCCCACACATTGAACTGCATGCATTCGATCAGGTCTTTGTAGTTGAATTGGATGGTTGTGTTGTAGTCCTCATCATAGCCTGAAGACTCCATTGTGATCTCTCCTCCAGCCAGGGACAATGGCTTCTTTGTTTACTCTGCTCTTAAAGGCAGTGGTCTTTGCGCAACAAAGACAGGCAGTGGTTACATTTCTTCAACCAAATGGTCTATTTACTGGTGCTTAGTGTTTACAAAACCTTGTGATGAAATGGTGAACAAGGGAGTCCACGTCCTTTCTTCCCATATGGACCTTGTAGTCTAAGAGGGAGACAAAATAAATGAGTGTGTAAATCATTTGTTCAATCATTTTAGTGGTAAGAAGGTCAGTTGATCAAGCACAGAGGAGGACCTGGCCACACTGTTCAAAGTAAGACTTTCTAAGTGACGTCCACAGGCATAGGCATTTAAATTAATATTCCAGACCTCTTGATGGTGTACTTTATTGTCATTTTAGAGGTGATGACTTAGAATTACAGAGTATTCTAGTATCATAGACTGAAATCTTTAAAACCATGAGCCTTTCTTCTTAAAAGTCTCAGGTATCTTATCACAGTGATGGAAAGCTGGTTAACATGTCCAGCGTATGGCTTTTGTAACTGAATGTGATACTCTCAGCCACACACAGTAGCTAGCAGTCAGATAGGGTCTTGCTGGTGTGGGAATAAAGTGAGCCCCTGGAGATTAGAACCTTGGATTTATCTAGGATGGTGTTAGTTACTTTTCTTGTTGCTGTGATAAAGTATCTGATGAAATCGACCTAGGAAGGGAGGGTGATTTTGTCTCACAGTTTGAGCATCAGTCCATCACAGCGGGAAAGGCATGGCAGCTGGACTGTGACATCCCATGACATCTGCAGTCAGGAAGCTAAAGGGTTAAATGTTGGTGCTCAGCTTGCTTTCTCCTTTTCGTTCAGTCTGGGATTCTAACACATGGAGTGATGTCACTCAGAGGTACACAGGTCATCCTTTCCTAGTTAAACTCCTCTGTACACACCCGCATAGACATGCTCAAAGGCTATCTCCTCTGTGATTCCACATCCACTCAAATTGACAGTGAAGATCAGTCAGTCATCACAGACTCGATTCTTTCCCTCAATGACACCCTCCTGCACCAATGTCAGGACCTGGTCTGCTGGCTCCTCCTCCTTAATCGTACATAGTTGACATTCTGCATGTACCATACATAATATGGGATCTTGACCCAGCTCTGTCCTCACTCAGCCTCAACCTCCCAGGAACCTTATGTTTAATCAAGAAAAGGAGGGGCCCAGGCACATTGGCTTCATGGAGCCTGGCTGTGATTGAGGCAGACTTTTCAGAGTCAATTGCTGTACAGAGTTTCATTCACAAGAGATAGCATAATTCTCACACTTAAATGCCAAGCTTAATTTCCAAGAGATGGCTCAGTGGGGGCTGTCACCAGGAAGACTTCTCTGCTGCTGAACCTTGGGGCACTGAGTATCTATATAAGAAGCTGCTTCTGATCCTAGGCTACTTGTAGGATCTCAAGTAGTATCTCTAAGGAAGCTTTGGAAGAAATAAGAGTGTCTCAGGGGAAATCCACAACAGTTTTTCCTTCACCCCTCATCCTGGTCCACCCATTCTTTTTTTTTTTTTTTTTTTTTTTTTGTTTTAATTTCTCTACAGGTTCAATGATATAGTCTTTTAAAAAATTTTTTATTTATTTTTGTATGTGTATGAATGTACTGTCTGCATGTAGGTCTGTGCACCCATGTCATGCAATGCCGCGGAGGTCAGAAGAGGGTGTTGGATTCCCCTGGAACTGGAGTTAAAGACGGTTCTTACCCACCATGTGGGTGCTGGGGATTGAACCCAGGTCCTTTGCAAGAGCAGTCAGTGCTCTTAACCGCTAGGCCATCTCTCCAGCCC
This sequence comes from Rhizomys pruinosus, assembly GCA_009823505.1. Taxonomy (NCBI): domain Eukaryota; kingdom Metazoa; phylum Chordata; class Mammalia; order Rodentia; family Spalacidae; genus Rhizomys; species Rhizomys pruinosus. The sequence continues at coordinate 2,159,373 of VZQC01000091.1, read as the reverse complement.
CCATGGTCCACCTATTCTAATTTCATCCCCCAGCCTCTTCCCACCGCCTCATCACTCCATAGTCCTCCTACCTATGTGGTCACCTTTCTTTCCTGCTTTCTCCCTCTGCTTGCTTGCCTGGCCTCTGGCATTTCCCAGGCTATCATTCACTTTCCTAAAACTTCAAGTACCCAACTGCTTTTTACCTCTCTTTCTCCATCATCTATCACCACAGTCACCCTGTGGTGACAGGTTGTCATGGCTCAAAGTGACAGGGTATTGGGCACATCCATTTGTGATCACTTGCGCTCTCTATGGACCTCCCTTTACCAAAGGGCTTTGCCCTCTCTCAAGCCTTCCCGTTGTCCTCATCATAAAGCCACCAGTGAGGGGCAGATCCTATAGATAGATGTGTGTATTTTTTTCTATGTGTATGAGTGTACTGTCTGCATGTAGGTTGGTGCACTGGTGTTGTGCAATGCCGCGGAGGTCAGAGGAGGGTGTCAGATTTCCCTGGAACTGGAGTTAGAGACGGTTCTTAGCACCCATGTGGGTGCTGGGAATCGAACCTGGGTCCTTTGCAAGAGCAGTCAGTGCTCTTAACCGCTGAGCCATCTCTCCAGCCCAGATCTGTGTATTTTTTTGTTTTCTTTTTTTTTAAATTTTATTTATTTCTGTATGTGTATGAATGTACTGTCTGCATGCAGGTTTGTGCACCCATGTCGTGGAATGCCGCAGAGGTCAGAAGAGGGTGTCAGATTCCCCTTGAACTGGAGTTCTCCTGGAATTGGAGTTTCAGATGGTTCTCAGCCGCCATGTGGGTGCTGGGGATCGAACCTGGGTCCTCTGTGAGAGCGGTCAGCGCTCTTAACCGCTAGGCCATCTCTCCAGCCCTGATGTGTGTATTTTTTAAAGACATTTTGAGGTGGGGAACTATCTCTGCTGAGACCTCACTGTGACCTTGTATAGTGTGGATACTTTTTGATGATACATAAAAAGACAATTGACTCAAAATATCCTCAAAAATAAACAAGAAAAGAAATTACTGTTTTCATTCAAGCCCCTCCAGCTGGATGGTGGGAGCCTTGGGCTGTGTGGGCTGGGGCACAACTGCTTGCAAATTGGTTTTATATGAAGGATGCTTGTGCTAAAAAAAAAAAAGGAGCTAGATACTGACATTTGAACTAACTGGGAATATAAAATGCTAGTTGTTTTATTTATAGTTTGTATTGGGTTGGTCCCTATATTTTTCTGAATTATACAACATCACAGTGTAACACTTTCTTTTACTTGTAGGACAATTTAAAGGAATTAAGCTTAAATTTTACTTCCCAAATAAGTAGAAGTCTTAGTCCAGTCATATAGCTTTAAAGAGCAAAGTGTTTATTGGGTAAAATTTATTTAGCAGGTACTCAACTCTGCCCAAGCTTTATCCACCAAGTATAGGATATTTTAAGGCTTAGTGAATTGTTTAGATTAGTTAAATTTAGGTGTAGGTTTTGGTGGAAATGGTAATACAATTGAACTAATTGGGAATATAAAATGTTAATTGTTTTGTTTATAATTTGTATTGGGTTAAGGTATACAAATGGCCTATATACTTTTTCTGAATTACACATCACATTATAACACTTTCTTTTACTTGTAGGACAATTTAAAGGAACTAAGCTTAAATTTCCTTCCCAAATAAGTAGCATACAGTCAATGAGAAACAGTTTGGGTAAATTTAATGAAAGCTTATGCCTTGGCTCCTGTTTATGGGTATGTGTAATGCAACTTAGGCATCTATAGGTCAAAACATAAAAACCTAAAAAAAAAAAAATAAAAGAAATTACTGTTTTCTCACAAATGTAGACACCAGTTCTGATTAGGCTGCTGTCTAATTCTTTCTTATTATAATGACTGATGATTTCACTGTCAAATGTATTTTTGTCTTTGAAGCCTAATAAATAACTTCAATCCTTAGATGCTTACAATGGTATCATTTCAGTGATTCTTTGCGTTAGAGGTGTCCCAAGGTGCTCTTGCTACTGTGTCTGGTAGATGGTGTTAGTGGTCATGTGGGGTGCCTCAGTTCATCTTTCTGTGGCTGCTGAATCAGCCTATCCAGGGCTTTGTTACACAGTGGCCTTGCATGACAATTAGGACATCTACAGGCACATTCTCAGATGTCACTATCACTTCTGCTGAATTCAATCACCTGGAGTCACTTATAAAGCCAGGCTATACTCAAGCAGGGAACTACAAAGTTACCCTGTACAAGGCTACATCATAATGAGAAGATTCTAGTCCATGAGATTTGAACTTCTACCTCAATGTACAAGTTTTTCTAGTTCCCTATTAAGGAATTCCTGGGACTCCTGTCACTCATCCCGTTCCATGATTAGCTCCTGGATCTTGCTATTGCAAATATATGCAGTACTTTATAATCTCTATTCCCAGAATCCCAGCCCCTGACTCTCAGTTCCTTGTTCACTGGCCACTTTCTGCAGCACCTTGATGCCAAAGGTCTTTGGTGCTAGTGAGACCTGAACCCTGCTGAGGTTTTAAATTTCCACTGACTTTCAGCTTCCCTGTGTCCTTCAAATCCATCCATCATCATAAAACTTATGAACCCACAATACCACTGATATCTTACATACATCCTCAACTCCTTTACCTTTTTCTGAACTTGGCATGTCCACCCTCCTATGCACCAATGAAATTGCATGTGACTGGGAGAAGAATAACATGATTAATCTTGACTAATGCTCTTCTATGGATGATAGTCATATCCTTAGTTGTAGGGATGACTTTTTCTGGGAATCGCAAATTAAACGTTTGTGAGTTCATTATATTAACTTAGATAATTTATAACTATATATCCACCCTGTTTCTGTACTATACACTGAGCTTGTTTAAATTTAACTAGCCTTTAAGAACAACAATGTAATTAACTCTTACAAGCTAAGCTGAATGCAGAGCTTTAATCTTATACCATGTTCCCTATTGTGACATTGTTACACCTCTGACTCAGAACAATGTGTATGAGAGAGAGAGAGAGAGAGAGAGAGAGAGAGAGAGAGAGAGAGAGAGAGATATGACAATTAGATCTAAGACCATTGAAAACAGAGATCATGTTGAAAACAATGTATCCCTCACAGGTTTCAAAAGCAACACATGGGCATATGTTGATGATGTTTGTTTGTGGTTTTGTAAATTGTTCTGGGTTAATAGGATCAGAAAAATAACTCCCTTCCTGGTAAACTGTGGTGAAAGATTCACGGAGATGAAGCTCCTCATTGCTTCCCCATACCCTGATGATGTGTTGCTCAATAAATACAATAAGAGACACCTTGCTCCAGAGGGCAGAACAGTTCTGAGGGAAACCAGAACTAGGAACAGGACAGGCTTCCTATTGGTTAAACAAGTCCAAGAGGTGGATTTTCATATATGTGGCACCGCCACGCTAATGTCTATCAGCTAATGTCTATCAGCTCATGTCTATCAGCTCATGTCTATCAGCTAATGTCTATCAGCTCATGTCTATCAGCTCATGTGTATCAGCTAATGTCTATCAGCTCATGTCTATCAGCTCATGTCTGTCAGCTCATGTCTATCAGCTCATGTCTGTCAGCTCATGTCTATCAGCTCATGTCTATCAGCTGCATTTCTTCCTCCAGGTCATTATTTCACATATTAAACCCTTTTCTTAAACCTCTAACACCACTTCTGACAACCTTGCTTCCTATTTCATGGAGAAAATAGGATCCAAGCTATCAATTTCCCCCTCTTCCTGTCCAAGTTTACCGGGCCCTTCAACTCTGCTTTCCTCCCTGTTTCAGGGAGATGGCCTCTTCATGCTCCACTTTAAGTCCTTCTCTTCATTTTGCTTAGGATCCCAGCCTCCCTCACAAACTCAGGACCACAATCTGACATTTTCCTCCTGTCTCGGTTCTTTCAATGTTCTAACAGACCTTTGAATATACACACATATGCTTACTTTCGTCTTAAGAAAGCAAGCCAAGAAAGCCTCTCTCCAGTGTACTTTCACCTCTACATACCCCTTCAGCTCTTCACTTTTCTTTACTTCCCCGATCCTCTATCCGCTCCTTTCTGGGAGCCATGCTCTTTTTGCTCTTGTACCATCGCCCTACCAAAACTCCACTCCGCCCAGTCAAATCTCCACTACACTCAATGGAGTCTCAGGCCTCATTGTTCTGGCATCTTGGTGCAGTTGACGTCATTCTCAAGCCCTCTTGCTTAGTGCTTTTTCTTCGTGTGTGGAGGAGCCATCTTCCTGTTTCTCTCTTCTGGTAGTTTCTGCTCTGTTCCCGCTGCTGTCGCTTCCTGCGCAGCGTCTCACCTTGAAGATTGGCGCGCTGCAGGCACAGTCCTTGGACTCCTCTCTTTCTTACCTTCTCTGACTCCCCCCCGGTGGCTTCTTTCCCTTTCATGGTCCCAAATGCCATGTTCATGCTAAGAAGTGCGAGTGAATTCTGTAGCTCTGCTCTGTCCCCTCCGATCCAGGCTGTTTGCTGTCCCTGTCATCCTCATCTGGAGGCGATCGGATCATTGCACCTTTCTTCCCACTGCCCCTTCCAAAACCTTGGAGTTTCTCTCCACACGGCTCTTTCAAACCTGACATGTAATCTGCTTGTGAAATCTGGTCATTCTGTCTTCTAGTCATAAAGAATCCACCTTCTTCTCATTGTATCTACTAGCCCTCACCTTGGTCCCGGCTACCCAACCCCTGCACATTCTGAGCCATAGTTCAGCTCCACAGTCTGGCCACAGTGACCCCTTGAGGTCACCGTTCTCTGTTAAGCTCTTACATTCTCTTGCAAAGTGGTGACCAGCCCATGCTCTTTGCTCCAGTACGGACTGTGAGATGGCCTTGAGCATATTTCTACCACAGAGGCTTTGCATTTGGCCTTTTTTTCTGCCTACTCTTCCCCAGATATCTGCAGAGCTTCCTTCCACACTCCCTTCGTTTCTCAGTATATGCTATTTTCTCAGTAAGTTAGTCTTTAACCATCTTTAAAAAATAGAGTCTGCGGCCCCCTGCCTTGCTTTATTTATCACTACTTAACATGCAAAAATATAATTTAGTTATTCATCTACTGTTCTCGAATGGACACAAGCTCTTAGAAGCTGGGATGGTCTCTCTTCTGTTCATGCTATAACTCACATGGTATGTGTTTAATAAGCACATTTAAATGGTTTAAAATCCTAAATTGGAGGCGTATTCGCTACAGAGCTGATTAATTGAGCATCTTTGCAGCTCCATCCAGGACCCAGTCTTCCTACCCAGTCTTTCTGTCTTGCCCTGTCCAGGCCAACTTTGCTCTGGGTAACTGCATCATAGCGGGCGTCATTCATGCCCAGCTATGAGGAGATCTAATGCAGAAAGTGCTTCCCTTCTTATCGGTTGGTAGGCACGAGGAAGCCTGGACCCACACTGAAAAAACAGTCACCTTGGAGGGGGTCCCCTAGGTGCATGGAAGAGTCAGGTCTGGACATGGCCACTAGAGGGCAGTGTGGAGTCTGGGACGCCATCCTCCTCTCAGGCCTTCAGCTGCAGAGAAGTGCACACAGCAGACACTGGAGGGCAGGATCTGAGAGGTTATGAATTTGAAAGAGCACAACGTGGGCTTCCAGCCTCTCTTCTCTCTGGTGTTCCAAATGCACACCTCTGGGATGGCTTCCACCGGCAAAGGCCACAGAGCAGGACTATGGAGCTGCAGAGGTTTGGGCCTGGGGGCATTTACCAGAAGTGCGGCTAGTGTGGTCTGAGCCTAGTAAGGGAGCAGGCAGGAATGAAGAGACTGAGAACAGTCTTTTGTACCCCAAACCCAGGCCCCAGACAGCCAAATGCACGTACCTGAAAGCTATCTGTGTCCCACTTGGATCCTGCCGGTATCTGATCCCCTTTATATCAAGCATGCCACATGTCTGAGGTATATATTGCTTCGGTCAGGCCCTGGGCAGTTAAAAGGCCTCAGCGATGAGTCAGACAGGGCCAGATGATTCAACGTCATTGCTAACTGGGAGCTAGTTGGACATACAGGTTCCTGGGTCCAACCCCATCACTGTGGGAGGGAGTGTCTTAACTCTCAGGAGTGCTTCTTATTTTATGCTAGACTCTGAAAATCATTGTCAGACCCTTACCTATCAGTGATGACAAGACCTAAGAGCAAATCAGAAATTCAGATTGTCCCATATGATACTTGGTACTTAATGAAGTCTGCACTTTTACCTGATCCCCAGGGGACTTGTCTGCACACTGTGGTATGACTGCATCACGGTCTGGTAGGAAGTCTCCATAAGGTTCAACAGACACCCAAAGAGAAGCAACTAGAGTTGAAAAACACTTGCTTAGGGTCTAGAGAGACATGTTGGAACCAGCCAGTTGACATGAGAGCAAGAGATGACAGACTCTGAACAGGAGTCAGGCACAGCCAAGGACCTCTTAGAGTGTGGATGTTCATTAATCATTATTGGGTGTGTGACCCAGGGACAAACTCATGGAGCTGCCTAGACAGATAGCTACTTCCGGGACCCATTATGAGGTTTGCTGGGGACAGTGGCATCCTGGAGCCAGTCTTGACTTCAGATCTGGTTCTATTGTTGAGTGGGGTGTATGTGTGCGAGAAATGTCTGTCATGCCTTTCTATTACTGGTGAAAAGGGAAACCAAGTCTCGTGCCACAGGGGTTGTTTGATAGTATCTAGGATGCATATATAGGATGCAGTGGGTGCATATTTTGCTACAGTAATTCAACTTCTAAGAACTTGTTTGCTGGGGATGAAGGAGGGTGTTGGCTAACTCTCCTTGAAACGCTACGCAACTCTACACCCTGACTCAAAATGCCCCCAGGATGGAAGGCCAAGGCCGTGTGAGTGAGGAAAGGCAGAGTGTGTCCACCACGAGACAACAAACTGCTAACACTTCTTATCTCTGGTGTTGGAACTAGGTGGCTGGGAAAGACAGACGCAAAGACTTATTCTTTGATGTAGGTTATATTTTACTATTTGACTTTGGAATAGCTATGTAACTATTATCTGACTAGCAGTTCTCAAAGATCCTTGGGGGACCCCAAAACCCTTACGGGAGACTTTAAGTATCTTCAGTTTTCAATTGTATATCTATATGAGGTTGGTTTTTCTTTGTGAACTTCAGTCAATGAAATGTGTCACATTAGATGTATCAGATAAGCAGCAGTGAGAATCCAGCAGTTTTTATTGCACCAGGCATTTGGAATTTGCAAAAATGGAGAAGAATGTCATTCTGGTCACTAAAAGGCTTTCATTTAGTTTAAAAAAATATTTTATTTATTAATTTAATTTAATGTGTAGAAATGTTTTGTCTGCACATATGTTGTGTAATGACCACAGAGGCCAAAGGAGGGTGTCAGATCCCCTGGAAGTGTAGTTAATGGATGGTTGTTATCTGCCATGTGGGTGCTAGGAACTGAACTTGAATTCTCAGGAAGAACAGCAAGTGCTCTTAACCGCTGAGCCATCTCTCCAGCCCAAGATTTTCATTTTGGAAAACATAATTATTTTCATTTAAATGTCATTTCTGTTAGCATGTAAGTTTTCATATTATTTTGTGTGTTATTTTTCATTTTTTTTTCTCATTTATGTCCATTAATAAAATGACTCATATAAAACACTTAACCCTTAGGGCAAATAGAATTCATCTAAACTCTAGGGTACCCTTGCCTGCCTTTGGGGTGACGTTGACAGCTTGATCTTGGCCAAGAAATATTTACACCAGGGAAACTGGAAGTCAACAAGTGCTGCTTGGGGCTCGTGAGATGGCTCAGTGGGTAAGAGCACTTGCAGTGCAAGCATGGCAACTTGAGTTTAAGCTCCGAGCACCCACATAACAAGCCCAGTGTGGTTGACCATGCCTCTAACCCTAGCCCTGCTAGGCTGCAGAGAGGAGATTGCTGGGACGTCCTGGCTGCCAGAGTACCTCCAGGTTAAATGAAAGGTCTTATCTCAAGGGAATAAGGCAGAGAGTGATGGAACAGCTGACATCCTCCTATGACCTATGTACACATCACACACACACACACACACACACACACACACACAGTAGGAAGCTTTTCTTTTCCTTTTTAAAATTTAATTAAATTAAATTAATTAATTTATTTATGTGTATGAATGTATTGTCTGCGTGAAGGTTTGTGCATCGGTGTCAGAAGAAGACGTCAGATTTCCCTGGAACTGGAGTTCTCCTGGAATTGGAGTTACAGACTGTTCTCAGCCACCATGTGGGTGCTGGGGATCGAACCCGGGTCCTCTGCGAGAGCAATTGGCGCTCTTAACCCCTAGGCCATCTCTCCAGCCCCGGAAGCTTTTCTTTTTATGGCGAGCAGGGACCACGTGGCCCTGCTAAGGGGAATGGGGACACACCACCCGCTTTTCGGACACTGTGGGGAGCCAGCCCCTCGGTGCAGAGACCAGCCGGCTACTTCCCACAGCCCAACCTAAGTGGTAACACCAACTTAGGCTCTTAGCTTGGACCCATGTAGTGGTTTGGATGAGTGTCCCCCATAGGCTCTAGGTATTCAGACATTTGTCTCCAGTTGGTGGCGCTGTTTTTGGAGGTCTTAGAAGGTGTGGCCATGCTGGGGGAAGTGTGCCACTGGAGACAGGCTTAGTGAGTTTTAACAAGCCTCGTGGTCTACAGTTGCTCTCTCTCTGCTTCCTGTGCTCTTTGCGAGATGTGATCCTCGGTTTGCTGCTCCAGATCCAGCCGCCACGCCTCCCGCCACAATGGATTCTAATTTCCTGGAACTGCCAATCGTAAACTCATATAAACTCTTCCTTTTATAAGTTCCTTTGTCATGGTGCTTTATCATAGCAACAGAAAAGTGACTGATACAACCCACAAGACACGTGTTCCACTCTTGGCCGTGACTTCCCACCTGCCCAGAGCCAGGACAGGAGTTTCACTCACAGCACCAGCTACCCAGGTTGGTGGTCCTCAGAGGGAACCTCTTTCCAACCACACTGGCCACCCAAACGAAATGCAGGCTTACCTTAGCCTGTAGGCTCACAATAATTAATAAAAATATCGGCCGAGAACTCCATGATGATATTAATATGGAATTCGATTTACTCATTGCCACAGCTTGCTTTTATAAACCAAATGACGTCAGTTCCCAGGACCAATCATGAGCCCCCAACTCCGCACCACTGCACACCTTGCCCCACCCAGCATGGTGTACCTAGGCCATGCTGCTTGCTCTTCCCTGGGGCGGAGTCAGACTCTTGGCCATTCGGTGCTAGTTGGAAATCCAGCCCGTAATTCAAGCTGGATTTCCCACAACACACTATTTAATTTATCAGTTCTGTGTTTTTGTGTCCCTCCTAGAAAGAGTCAGTCTTATACCCTTTACAGCACAGCCCTACAGGATCCCTGCAGGCCCTGCCTGTGCAGGGAGGATGTTTGCATTTATGTGATCATCTCCTTGGCAGAAGACCTGATGATAAAACATTTGGCAGCAGAATTGGGCAGAACCTTGCGTTTACTTGAATGCACGTCCTCCCTGGTTGCCACGCATGCTAGAGGCACCTGTTGGGTATATCCACCATAGCCCAATCTTGCTTTTTGGAGGTCAGTCAGTTTGTTCCTCTGATTGCCTGGCTGAGCTTAGGTTTAAGACTCTAACAGTTTAAACTGTGTCCTTGTATTCTCAACTGAGGCATCATAGGCCCAATTTGTGTTTTTCTGGGCTTTGTGTTCTTTTTTCTTTTCTTTTCTTTTTTTTTCCCAGCTGCCATGTGGGTGCTGGGAATCAAACCAAGCTGATGGGGTTTGCCATGCCCCTTCAGGCTTTCTCCCTCTGGATTGCATACTGCTGGTTCAAAGAGGTAGAACCCAGATTTTCCTGAGCCAAATTATCTTGTTAAATGGGAAAAAAAGTCAGAATTATCACTTGTATAATACAGGGAAACATGGAGAATATTTGTGTCCATTTAATCTAATAGCTGTTACTGAGACTCCAGCACAAGTCAGGGATAGGTTGAAAATTAATAATTCCGTATCACTGATTAGGTTAAGCATGTTACTATTTTCTATTCTGGAGATAGCCATCCATTCTAACCTTATACAGAATGCTTTTAGTTAATGCCCTGAAACTAAATAACATGTCCGGAGAGATTTGCCCCTAGTTATTATAATTTATGATATATTCAATATTTATACCCATTTATATAAATGGTACCATTATTTTGAATATATCACTATAAAATAAAGATTTTGAAGTGTCCTTGCAAGTCTTGGGGTAGGTTCTAGATGACCAAATATCTCCAGATGTTTAGAGATGTTTTACATGGGTTTGGCAAAAAGACTGTCTAGTCACTCCAAAGATATTTTGCTTAGTGGTCAAATGTCTTACATAAAAACATAACTAAATGCCAAAATTTCTACTCCAGCTCCCTGGAGTAGAAATAATCATTCTTTTGAATTAACTACTATCCTTGAGGGTCAAGAACCCTATTGTGATTTATCAATCTTAGCATACATGGTAATTTATTTATCAGTGAGCAGGTTACCAAAAACCTTGGCTCAAGTTTCAAAGGAATGTAACCAGTAAGTAGGAAGAGGCCATATGTGGTTAGCAGAGCACTGAAATGATATTATATCTTTGTGATTCTGTTATTTGGTGTATCATCTTGTTCATTCAGATGTTTCTCTGTCTATTCTTTGTCCAGTTGACCTGTCTAATGGACAGAGTCGAATATTAAAATTCCCTGCTACTAGTGTGCTAGAGTCAATCTGGGCCTTAAAGTCCTATAAAATTGTGTTTATGAAGTTCAGTGCACCTGAATTTAGTGTGTATAAATTAATGATTATGATATCTTCTTGGTTAATTGTTCCTTTGATAAGAATGAACTGACCCTCTTATCTCTTCTGATTTGTTTTAGTTTGAAGTCTGTTTTATCTGATATTAGAATAGTGACTCCTGCTTGTTTCTTAGTGTCATTTGCTTGTATTATTTTTTCTATCCTTTCACATTTAGATAATGCCTGTCTTTAAAGGTGAGATGGGTTTCTTGCAGACAACAAAAAGATGGGTTTTGTTTCTTAATCCATTCTACCAGTCTGTGTCTCTTAATTGGAGAATTCAGTCCATTGATATTTGGAGTTATTGTTGAGAGAACTATATTACTTCCAAACATTTTGATTTCTGGTGAATTTCTGCCCTAGGATTTTATTTCCATAGTAGTGGTATAACTTGTTTTCTGGTGCTGGTTGGTTATAGTCAACCCTACCCTCCGTTCTTTGCATTGCTTCAAATATTCTCTGAAGGGATGGCTTTCTGGACAAGAATTTTTTCAACCTATTTATGTCATGGAACATTTTCCTTTCTCCTTCAATTATAATAGACATTTTTGCTAGATAAAGTATTCTGGGTTGACGTCTATGGTAATTTAGAACTGGGAATACTTTAGACAAAGCTCTGGCTTTCATTGTTTGCAATGAAAAATCAGCTGTAATTCTGATAGGTTTTTCCCTTATAAGTGACCCATTACTTTTCCTTTACCGCCTTCAGTATCTTTTCTTTGCTTTGAACATCTAGTGTTTTTATTATGATATGGTGTGGGGACTTTCTTTTCTGGTTCTGTCTACTTGGTGCTTTATATGCTTCTTGTATTTGTATAGGTATTTCTTTCTTTAATTTGGAAAATTTTTCCTCTACAATTCTGTTGTAAACTGAGTAATACCATTATCCTGTGAATCTTCTTCCTCTTCTAGTCCTATGATTCATAAGTTTGGTTTTTTCATAGTGTCCCACAGTTCCCAGTTATTGCATTCTTATGTTTTTTAAATTTTTCATAAATTTTACTTGATTGATCCAGTTCTTCCTTATTGTCTTCTAGTCTTATATTCTATTTTCTACTTCACCCATTCTGTGTTGAGGCTTTCTCCCATCCTTTCCAAGTGGTTTGTGGATTGTTGCATTTCTTTTTTCAATTCAACTTGAATTTTCTTCAATGTGTCTATATCCTTTGTAATTTCCTTCTGCAGTTGATAATTGTCTTCTTTTAATTTATCCCTATCTTCTTTTAAGTCCCTGACTTTTTTGTTTATGTGCTCTTTAAATTCCTTCAACCCCTTAATTTCTCTAATCATGTTTATAATTCTTCTTTAAAGATCTGTATCTTGAGTTATATGTAAGGAGTCTTCACTATGGGTTCTTCAATAGGGCTATTAATATTTGGCGGAAGTCCATTGACTTTTTTTATTTTAAAATAAAAATAAAATCTTTTTTTAAGAAAGAAAAGAAAAGAGAAGGGAAGAGGAGAGGAGAGAAGGGGAGGGGAGGGGAGGGGAGGGGAGGGGAAAGAAGAGGAGAGAAGAGGAAGACATGAAACCGGAATCAGGAAGAGGAAGGCAGGCAATTGGTTTTGAATTGAGCTTTAGGCATTTGGGGTGCTTTTGTTGGTTGTGATTCTGATGTTTTTGTTCTTTTTTTTTTTTGAAAAAAATCATTTTTGGGGCTGGAGAGATGGGACAGTGGTTAAGAGCACCGACTGCTCTTCCAGAGGACCTGGGTTTGATTCCCAGCACCCACATGGTANTCCTCTTTTCAGCGTGGGGGTGTCTCAGAAAACTTCACATGGGGGGCACTTACAGGATATCTACATGTTCGATTGAGGCTTGGGGTGAGGAAGCTCTCATTCACTGAATGCCTATCAAGTGCGAGACATAAATATATTAAATCATATTTAATTCCTGACAGTCCTGGGAAGGAAATATTATGGGGTCTATAAGGAAACTGAGGCTCAGACAAGTGGTGAAGAAAACTGCTCACAGTCACACATGGCTAGCATGCGTAGGTGCTGTGAGTTAGCTGCAGCTCTGGTATGCTGGAGTGCTTGCAGCCTGCTGTAGGAGGCCCCTATTGCTTATTGCTTCCACAAAGAAGGAAGGGGGTATGCTAGAAGCCTGGCCACTTAGGATGTAATGTTAAGAACCGGCCCTGGGACACAAGACCTGGAGGAACAGGGGTCCCGGGTGGCTTTTCTCCTGAGCTCTCTGCCAGCCTGATGGCACTCTTCAAGGGGAAGCCTGACTGGCTCCAGAAGCCAAAGTGGCTGGAGTAAGGCAACCAGGCTCTCTGTCAACTCCAGGTTATGATGCTGGATCCATCACAGGCCTCCTGTGGCTGGAAGATCATCCACTCCAGGAAAGACATCTCTTCCACCTCCATGTTCTACCCAGGAGTGTCCTGGGTGTGCTCCACTCTGGGCCATGTAGGTGCAGACTAGTGGTAGAGGCATGGCCCATTGTCCTTCTATCTTATTGACCCCTTGGCTTGGAGAGTCCCCTCCCCTCCCCTCCCCTCTTCTCCCCTTCTGTCTTCTCCTCTTCCCTTCTCTTTTCTTTCTTAAAAAAAAGATTTTATTTTTATTTTAAAATAAAGTGTGTGTGTGTGTGTGTGTGTGTGTGTGTGTGTGTGTGTGTGGATTTGTGCAGTGCCTACAGCGTCCAGAAAAGGGCATCAGATTCCCTGGAGCTGAAGTTACAGGTGGGTGGTTATTGGGAACTGAATTTTGTTCCTCTGCTAGAGCAGTACACCCAATCACTGAGCTATCTCTCTAGCCACCCCACCTCTGTCTCCTCCTCCTCCTTTCTTATCCTGATTCCCAAGGTGAGCTCCTTGAGGCACCCAGGAGCCTCCAGGCACCCCTGTTTCCTCCCAGGCACCCCTGTTTTGTATGGTCTCTAATGGGTCCAACATAAAGATGCTGGTTGAGGAAGGGGGTCCCCAAGTTGGAGTAGGTCTGAGAGCAGTGGGAGCTTCTTGTTCTAGGTCTTTCCTTCTAGTGGTCTTGGCTCAACAGACTAGTGGAGAAGAGACAGAGACAGAGCTACCTGGGTGGCTCACTTTGGCTCTGACCACTGTGACAGTGACCAAAGATGGGGGAAGAGTCAGTCAGGGGACAGCTCTTCTGGGGTATGGACAGAGACTACAGGGCATCTCAAAAGACCACAATCTCCAGTGTCCACCATGACCCACCATCTATCTGGAAAAAGCAATGGCTTCCTCCGTATAATATAACCTTAAAGATTCCCCATGGGGTCCAGCACGAGTGCCCAGGTCACATGGGCAGATTTTTCCAGTCTATCCTGCTCCTTAGGTCAACAGGGGTTGGGACTCTCCAAGCCAAGGGGTCAATAAGATAGAAGGACAATGGGCCATGCCTCTACCACTAGTCTGCACCTACATGGCCCAGAGTGGAGCACACCCAGGACACTCCTGGGTAGAACATGGAGGTGGAAGAGATGTCTTTCCTGGAGTGGATGATCTTCCAGCCACAGGAGGCCTGTGATGGATCCAGCATCATAACCTGGAGTTGACAGAGAGCCTGGTTGCCTTACTCCAGCCACTTTGGCTTCTGGAGCCAGTCAGGCTTCCCCTTGAAGAGTGCCATCAGGCTGGCAGAGAGCTCAGGAGAAAAGCCACCCGGGACCCCTGTTCCTCCAGGTCTTGTGTCCCAGGGCCGGTTCTTAACATTACATCCTAAGTGGCCAGGCTTCTAGCATACCCCCTTCCTTCTTTGTGGAAGCAATAAGCAATAGGGGCCTCCTACAGCAGGCTGCAAGCACTCCAGCATACCAGAGCTGCAGCTAACTCACAGCACCTACGCATGCTAGCCATGTGTGACTGTGAGCAGTTTTCTTCACCACTTGTCTGAGCCTCAGTTTCCTTATAGACCCCATAATATTTCCTTCCCAGGACTGTCAGGAATTAAATATGATTTAATATATTTATGTCTCGCACTTGATAGGCATTCAGTGAATGAGAGCTTCCTCACCCCAAGCCTCAATCGAACATGTAGATATCCTGTAAGTGCCCCCCATGTGAAGTTTTCTGAGACACCCCCACGCTGAAAAGAGGAAGGAGAGAGTATCTCAAGGAAGTGCTCGAGAAACTTCCCCTCCTGGTTCAGTTCAAGAAAACAGAGTGCTGCAGGAGGAGCTTCAAGACCCCTGGATTCTTGACTGCTGCAAGTCGGGGAGAGGATCCCTAACAGGGAAGGGGCTCTTGATAGGTTAAGCAGGTTCCAGTGGATAGACCCACACTGAAGGATATTTGGGAACACAAATCAGACTTTATAGGCCGTATTTTATATATATAATAAGGCATGTTAAATTCAGCAGGGGGTGGTAAAAGGAGGTGCAGATGGGAGGGTGTCTAAAATAATGAATATATGGTATGAAAATTGCAAAGATTCAATAAATTTTTTGAATAAGTTTTTTATTGAATTTCTGTGCAATTCATACATAATATCTCAATCAGTGTTAAAAACATTTTTTTTTCATCTTTTTGAGACAGAGTCTCCCTGTAGCTCCAGCTATTCTGGAACTCCCTATGTAGACCAGGCTGGCCTTGAACTCACAGAGATCCACCTGCCTCTGCCTCCTGAGTGTTTGGATTAAAGTTGTGCGCCAACCACACCTGGCTACTCTTAATCACTTCTATACCCAGTCCTCCCACAGCCCCCACACTGGAATTCATATATTCAGTCATTTGTGTTCAGGCCTATTGTGCCAAATTAACCTCCCTGGCCATTCCTCAGTGCGAGTTCATCCACTGAACTCCAGTCAGCTTATCCAGAGTGCCTCACTTTAAGAAGACCAGCTCTTCCTCACGCAAAAGTAATCAGCTGCCAATATTTCTTGAGCTAAGATTGGGTTCTGCTGCCCATTTCCCCAGTTCCATGCTGAGTTTTTGTCTGGTTGAGCTTGCTTGTATGTGGACAGCATTGCTGTAGGTCCAGGGTCCCAGCAGCTTGTAGGATTCTATTTCCATATGGCCATCCATCACCTCCCTGGCTCTTACAATATTTCACGCCCTCTTCTGCAATGTTCCCAGAGCCCTGGGTGAGTGAAGCTTAATATAAGAGACCGGTCCATGGACCCACACTCCACAGACTCCTAATCTGCAAGGCTTGGCTATCTATGACCTTCTGAGTTCCTGGTTCCCTGTCGTATGAAGGAGCTTCCTTAATGAGAGTTAAGAGAATCTTTAAGACGCTTGTTCTATGTTGTATGAGCCTGAGGTGTAGAGGTTGCATTGTAGATGTGCTGGTTGAGCTTGGGAAATTCACAGACAATGTCTGTGTGTGACCAGCTGTAGAACTCTGTAATACTCTTCATCTGGTGCAAAAGAAGCTTCCTTGATGTGCGCCGTCTGGGATATTTGTCTGTAAATATAAGGAAACATATTTTGCACTTAGTGAGAAGTTACCTTAGCCTAGGGATGTGACAGCCTTGGGGATTTCTCTAAGATCTACGACCTCTCCAGCTGTGTGTACCTGGCTGTGTTTAGGGTACTGCATATGAGTTTCCTCCCACTGAGTGGGCTCTAATTCCAATTAGCTAACCGTTGATTGCTACCAAGATAAAAGTGCCACTACTGCACCAATGTGGTATGCTGTGTCACGCGATGCTGTGGATGTTTGGTCTTAAAGCTACTGTTGGACCACCGATTGCTGCTCTCCTTCAGCAGCGTATGCAGTGCTCCCCAAAGCTATGAGAGCTAGCCTTCGGGGGCGGGGGGGGGGACGTCCAGGTCAGTTTCAGCTCCATGGCTCCAAATCCGGTCTCCAAAGTATGTTTTGTCTTCAGCAATAGGGTCTTACCTTCAGGTTCTGGGAGGCAATCAAGGGCTGTGGCAATAGCCTGTGTAATTTAGGGAGTCTCTTGGACTGCCCTGGCCAATGACTCAAAGGAAGGTTTCCCTTGTCTGGCACTGTTTCTTGCTATGCAGCCCTCAGCTTTGCACATGGACTCATGTAGAGATATTGTATGTGTAATTTGTCATTAGATTGTCAGACTAAGATGATTCCCTCAGGTTTTATACACTAGCCGGGCCTTATTATCTCTCCCCTCTCTCCTTCACTGTCTAGCCCTCCCTTTCTCCATGTCTTCTCCATTTAATGTTTCCCCATTTCCCCCTCTTTGCTTCTACACTGATTCATAGACTATCTAATATGAAATATTTTATTATGTCACCTGGATTACATTTTTCTCTCCCTATGTACTGTGAATTTCCTGCTAGCTGGCCCATGTTTAATTCTTGTTTATGTATTTTTGACAGTTCTCAGCCTGGAGCTTTGTGTGTGTGTGTGTGTGTGTGTGTGTGTGTGTGTGTGTTTGCGTGTGTGTGAGAGAGATACAGATACAGAGAGACACACACAGAGAGACAAAGTAGTGTACAGTTCAGCATTGTCTATCTTCCTTTCGGAGTGACATTATCATGTGTCTGCTTATCTAAACTCTTTTCATCTTTCCTCAATTTCATGAAGCAGGAAGCCTTTCATCTCCTGAGAAAGAAGGGGTAAATAAGAGAGACTGTTTATCCTGTTGCTGTTTGATGAGGGGCAGTGTGCTGGGCTGAGGCAGAGATGGAAGTAGTGGAAATTGGTAGGTAATTTGTAGAGGGCTAAGAAACTTAAGTTCAGAGGCATTTGCAAATAGAATCCTGTTCTGTGATTTTTTTTTCTTTCTTTTTTTTGGTCTTTTCGAGACAGGGTTTCCCTGTAACCTCAGCTGTCCTGGAATCCTTGAACTCACAAAGATCCACCTGCCTCTGCCTCCCAAGTGCTAGGATTAAAGGCAAGTGCCACCACACCTGGCTTGTTCTGTGATTTTTACAGGGGACACATGAACAAATAAATGTCTATTCACACAGACAGAAGAACACTAATAACAGACCAAAGACAAGATCCCACCGCAAGCCAGCTTAGTGAACCCGTGGGGGAAAAGGAGCTCTGGTGGCTCGAAGACAGCGTGGTCAACAGAGAGGCCCACCACAGTCTGGGTGAAAACTCATAAAAACTGCATTGCTAGAGCTTCTGGCATAACTCACAGCCAGCTGGACCAGCCTCTGCCCTTTCTGAGTGATTGTTACTCCTTATATAATCTTGGGGAGGGTCCTTGTAAATCTTTTTTTTTTTTTTTTGGTCTTTTCGAGACAGGGTCTCCCTGTAACCCCAGATGTCCTGGAACTCGCTCTGTAGACCAGGCTGGCCTTGAACTCACAAAGATTTGCCTGCCTCTGCCTCCCAAGTGCTAGGATTAAAGGGGTTCTTGAGCCTTGCAAGTTCTGTTTTCACTTCCTGAGTCTTATGAGTCTCCCCACCTCCAGGAAGTAATGTTAAAATTTGGAGAAAACAGATACATAACAAATCATCATCAGGAATGGTGGGTTAGGGGGGCCAGGCGCTGGGCAAAGTGTCCCCAAATAGGTCAGAAATATATTTTTTTGTTACAAAAGACTTATATACAAAAATATATTTAGATTTTTTTCTTCAGAAAAATACATTTAGACTTTTATAAGACAGTAAGAAAGTCTCCAGATAATCTAATATAAGCAAGAGTCTTGATCAGACACTACGTAAGAGTATGTTCAAATAACCAACTTGTATGTGAACAAGGTGGCACTCAATTCGATTAGTTATTTGAGAAATGGAAATTAAAATTACATTGAGACAGTAGTACACCTCAGCAGAAAGGCTGATGTGCAAATATTTACAACAAAACTACACAAAACCAAATCCCAAGAGTAGACAATACCAAGTGTTGGGAAGGCTGTGGAGCTACTATAACTCCTACACATTGGTAGTGCAAGTATAAATTGGTAGAACTACTTGGCAAACAGTTCAGCACCATGTAAAGCTAAATGCATGGCTCTTTTTTTTTGGTCTTTTTGAGACAGGGTCTCCCTGTAGCCCCAGCTGTCCTGGAACTCACTTTGTAGACCAGGCTGGCCTTGAACTCACAAAGATCCTCCTGCCTCTGCCTCCCAAGTGCTAGGATTAAAGGCGTGCGCGTGGCTCTTCTAGGACCTAGTCTACTCAAGGTAGAAAAGCGCCTAGAAAGCCAAAAGATATGTTCAACAATTTTCTAATAACTTTATACACAATAATATTAAAGTAGAAATCTCAAATTCCTATTGCTATGTCTTGGATATGGTTTAACTGTGCCCCTCGTGCCCAGTCCTCCCCTCCTTTTGCTAACATTAAGTCTGCACCATGAGTAATAAGAGGGTGAAACAAGTTGATGATGGTATTTAGAGTGGGTTTTTGGGAGGTGGTTAGGATTAGTTAAAACCATTAATAAGACCCAGTGATTGAGACCTGGTGACTTTATATAACAGTAAGGGAGACCAGAAGAGACATGGATGCACACAAACTCTCAGTCTTGTGTGAGGCTGCACCATTTTTTTTCTACTCTCTTAGCAGGAAAGAAAGCCATTAATAGAAAATGGATAGCATATACCTTATTTGTGTGATAGAATACTGCACAGGAAGATAAAATAGTTAGTACTATACCTGTTTCATGAGTTCCTTTATATTAGTCAAAGCTTATCTATAGTGATAGAAATAAAATAACTGTGACCTCTGTATGTATAGGGGAAACACTAAGGATGTTCTGAGGTTCTGTTAATGTCCTGACTGGTGATTATATGGGAATAAGCATCAGCAAAACTTAAGGTTAGTACAGTGCCTTTCAGGTGCATTTCTACCCAAATGCTACAATGTAAAAATCTCATGGCTAGTGAGATCGTTCAGTTGATAAAGTGCTTGCCATGCCACTTTGAGGATCTGAATTTGGATTTTTACCTCCCACATTAAAAAACAATTAGGGCAGGACAGCAGGTGTCTATAATCCCAGGGCTGGGGAGGTTGAGACAGGAGGGTGCTTGGAGCTCACTGGCTTGCCAGTCTAGCTGAATTGTTGAACTCCAGGTTCCTTTAGGGAGGCTGTCTCTAGAACAAGGCAAAGAGCTGCTGAGGAAGATATTCAACATCCATCTCTGGACGACACAGGCCTGCACACACACACACACACACACCCCAAAACAAAACAAAAACAATAAACAAAAAAAAAAAAACTCAAAGGAAGATTTTCCTTTCCTGGCACTCTGTTTTCAACACACACACACGTGTGTGTGTGTGTGTGTGTGTGTGTGTGTGTGTATGTATATGTTATAGATAATACATATATATACATTATAGTATATAGTTTTCCAGCATATACACATGCATTCATATATGTAGGTATGTATATATATATATAATACATATATATATAAAGATTATATATATATATATATATATGGTATGTGCATTTTTCAGTAGGCTTTTGAACTAATGTGTTTCCTTCTTTTGTTTAGATTTTTGTTTACATTTCCCCATGAATGCACAGTGATTCTCGCAACATTTGTTTTGATTTTGTGAGACATGGTCTCCTTGTAGCCCCGGCTGGTCTGGAACTCACTATGTAGATCAGGCTGGCCTCAGTGTCACAGAGATCTGCCTGCCTCTGCTTCCCAAGGCTGGGATTAAAGGTGTTATCATATCTGATCCTAAAATATTTATTCATTTATTTGGTATGTTTTGGTGAGTGTGTTTGCGTGTAGATGTAGGCATGCATGTGCTGTGGTATGCATGTGTAGGTCAGAGGATAATCCTCTGGAGTTGGTTGTGAGACCCAGGTCAGCAGGCTTATAATTTGTTTGTTTTGCCACATATAATTAAAAATGGACTTTTAAATATATTTATAATTTTCTATGTAGACAATTATATCATATTCAAATAAGGAAGGTTTAATTCCTCCTTTCCAATCTGTATTCCTTCTGTTTATGTTTCTCCCATTATTGAACTGACTAGAACTTGCTTTTGAACAGAAATGGTAATAATGAACTTACTTATCCGTGACCTCACAGAAGCATCCACTTTCAACATGAAGTATGTCACCACTAAGTTCTTTGTAAATACTGTTTATCAAGTGAGGAAGTTTCTTTCTATTTCCTTTTGGCTAAAGTTTTACCATGAGTAGATAAAAATTTTTTTCTCAAATTTGCTTTCTGTGTTAATACTTAAGAAACTGGTTTATTTTCTACATTGCTGAATTTATAAGCATTAAGTTGTCTATAGGATTCTCTTTCCTTAGTTCTATCCCTTGTTTTTGTCCTGATTTCTGAGTTTACTTCTCCTGTTGCTGTGATAAAATGCCCCACCAAAGCAACTCAAAAAAGGAAGGTTTATTTTGATTTACAGTTCCAAGGTAGAGTCCATAATGACAGGGAAGGCATGGCAGCAGGAGACTGGCTGGTCACGTGGTGTCCACAGTCAAGAAGCAGAGAAGAGTGAATGATTGTACTCAGCTCATTGTCTCCTTTTTATGCAGTCCAGGATCTCAGTCCAGGGAATGGGGCCACCCACAGAGGGCAGGTGTTTCAACCCCAATTAACCTAAACCCCCTGCATGTATGCTCAGAGGCCTTTGCCCTAGGTGATCTCAGATTTTATCAAGCTGATAGTCCAGGTTAACAATAACATTGAAGCCCGGTGTGGTGGCGCAGGCCTTTAATCCTAGCACTTGGGAGGCAGAGGCAGGCGGATCTTTGTGAGTTCCAGGACAGCTGGAGCTACAAGGAGACCCTGTCTCAAAAAGACAAAAACAAACAAACAAAAAAACAATAACACTGATGTTGGTATTTGAGTCTCGTCCTCATCCTCCTTGTCCTTGTCCTCGTCCTCGTCCTCCTCCTCCTCCTTCTTTTTCCTCCTCTTCTTCTCCCGTTCTTTCTCCTTCTCTCTTAGCAATCTAGGGTTTTATTCTTTTTATTAATCATTTTTAAAGAACTATCTTTTTACTTTTCTGACTTCCTCTATTACTTTTCTTTTCAATTTTATTATTCATTTATTTCTTTTTGTTCTTAGTTACCCACAAGAACCTGATGGTAAGACCCTATTGCTCAAGACACACATATAATGATCACAGCTACAGAAAAATAGAGTCCACACTGACCAGGAAGCCTCCTCCCTGCTGGCTAGCTTTCATAGAACTGGAAGGTGTTATGTGGGCTTCAGGGGTAAAAAGACATCAACAGTGTTATCTAGCTGTGAACCCCGTGACCTGCATGAATGACTGGTGTGGCAATAGATATCCATGGGTGCAATAGTGGCATGAATGTTAGGAGGATAAACAATAGCTTTCTGATTGGATTTAAGGTGTGCTCCACAGGAGGAGATCCATGCCTGGTACTATAAATCTAGCCCAAAACTTGTGGTTGGAGAGCTCACAGGCCTCAGGGCTGAACCCATTACTATTACTCTGCTAAATGGACGTAGTATCAAACTGCCCTCCAAATTTGTATCTCTCTACCTATAGATTAATGCAGCTCTCGGACTTCACCAGAAACGTTTCTTTCCGAAGTGGATAGTGGATAGTTAACACAGAAGCTCACAACTGGTCAAAGTGCAGAGATTAAATGCTGGGAAGTGCTCAGCCTCAAATAGGACATCTATAATCCATCCCCACAAGGCTCAGGGACCAGCATGACGGGGATGGGGCAGAAAGAGGGTAAGAGCCAGAGGTCAGGGAAGAAAAAAAGTGTCTTCTGGACACGACAGGATCTCTGCATTCCTGGACTCACTGCAGCCGAAGTTGCCTGGAAAAGACCTGCACAAGAGCAGGCCAGTCAACGTCCTGGCGTGGAGGGGGAAATGGTTCATGACTGGAGGAGCCATGGGCAGTCGAGGGCTTCCGGGAGACCGAGAGCCAGTTTCCGTTAATGGTAGACAGGCCGTGCCAGGGGCTTGCCCTGCACTCGGGTGTATGGGCAGCACAAATGAGTCTGGATTATTTTAAAAAGGGTTACTTTTGCCTTTATTTTCCTTTTGTCTTCTTTCTGCTGACTTTCAGTTGATTTTGCTTGCTCAGTTTTTTTGAGGAAGGAACTTTGGTTATTGATTTGAGACTTCTTTCTCAACATAAGCACTTAATACTTCTGCATATTTCACTCTCAGGACTGCTTTGGCTGCATCTTAAAGATAGCATTAAATTTTGTTTCCACCCAGTCTGATGTATGTTTAATCTCTGTTGACACTTTCCTTTTAATCTATAACTTAGAAAACTTTTTGAAGTATTCAAAAATTTTCCTGTTATCTTTCTGTGATTAAATTTTACTTGGAAGCTGGGTATGGTGGCCCAAGGCTTTAATCCTAGCACTCGGGAGGCAGAGTCTAGGAGATCGAGGCCAACCTTGGCTACATATCGAGTTTCAGGACAGCTGGGGCTATAGGGAGATCCTGTCTTAAAAGGATAAAAAAAAAAATTGAGGCCTTGTTAAGGATGTGGTACCTTGTAGGTTGATCAGACTCCAAAGGATACACATTTGGGGAACACAAATTAGACTCATTATGCCTTTAGGAAAAAAAAAAAGGGAAAATAATAATAGAGGACATGAAGACATGAAGCTGGGGTGGGGGGAGGCAGGGTGGGGAGTTGGAGAGGTGGGGGGAGGGGGTCTAAATATGATCAAAATACATTGTATGAAATTCTCAAGTATTTGATAAAGTACTTTAAACATTTGAGGCCTGGGACATGGCTTCTCTTGATACATATTCCGTGACTGTGAAATCATGTAGGACTGGAGTCACATATTGAGACCCTTCTTGATCAACATACCTAGAAGATCTTTCATAACTAATCTCTAAACAATAGGAAAGCAGCATCCCACACAATACAGAAGATCCTGAAGATCCCTTGGTAATATGTCTACCATTGGTAGCCAACCTTTTTCTTGCCCGCTGTCCTGTTTCCAGGTCTCCCTTATGTCCCCACCGTCCCCATGGACTCTCCAGTGTCACTGGCTTCAGCCTTGTTTTCTCCTCACCTCATATTTCCCCTCCCATCCCACATTCTTTGTCCTTTTTCTCATATAAAGATTGTTTTCCCTTACTTTCAAATTTGCTTCTTCATCTGCCATCTTGTCAGTCATTTTCTTCATGACTGTCACCTGAGGGTGTAGAGAACATGGTACACATGCAACATCCCCTCCTCCCCTGGAATGCTATAGTCTGTGTGACCATCTGCTCTGACGTCCAAGTTGTGGAAGGCATTTTCTCCAGTCTTGCTAGAATATTTGAACAATGTGACATAATCTTGATATTTTTGGTGACCTGGGTGACTTTGCAATCTGCTTTGATGCTTTGTAGTTCTCGTGGAGGGGAAAATACCATGGTTGATTGTTTTAGATAATGTCATCACAGAGTAAAGAGCAAGTGAAAGCAAGTGCACAAAAAGCTAGTCTTGCCTATTTTAAAGCTATGCAAACAAAGCAGGTGATATGATTCCACACCGATTCTGTCCTCAGCTATACATAGGAAGCGTCTGAGAGATAAATGCAATAACATAATATAAAACACTTGGCACATAACTATCCAACAGACAATAGTTCTTTTTTAGTGTTTGCTTTTATTGTTATTTGTGTTTGAGACAGAGTCTGGCTATGTAGCTCAAGCTGGACTCTCACTTACAATCCTCCTGCCTCTGCCTCCCGGACACTAGGATTGCAGGTATGTGCCATCATGCTTGGTCTGGCCTGGCATTCACAGAGATCTGCTTGCTTCTGCCTCCCGAGTGCTGAGATTAAAGGTGTGCCCCACAGCACCCGACGAGGGTAGATAGATGTTCTTGACTGTGCTTGGTTGTTTTGTTGTAATGTTGCTGTTATCAGTGACGGTGATGTCATCTTGTTGGTATCTTTTGTCTTCCTCTTTTGACCTTTTCCTTTGCTGTGCATATGGCTACCTGCAAACTGAGAGCCTATGAGACACATTAGTGCCTCCATTTCCAGCCTGTCTAACCTTGATGTGTGGATGTTTCATTAAATTGAGTGAAAGAAATACAGACAAAAGTGAATGAGCAATTTCCAGACTGGCGAGCAAAGCCCCTCTGAGAATGTGCTCTCCTACTTTCCCTTTATATAAAATGTGATCTTGCGTGCCGACTTTTGTGATAACAGAATTGCAACATCGATTGCTTTGATCTCTGAATTGATGCTTGAAGGAGACTATTGACCAATTAGGGAAATCCTTGCCAGCCTTACATGATGAAGAAATACACTTACACAGTTAAGCTATTTTACATTTTGAATTTGTTTATTACAGTAGATAGAATTGTCTCAGCTAATACAGAAGTTAGGTCTTTAGACAGGAGGCTGTCAAGTAAAACTTGAAACAAGTGACATTGACTAAATGTTAGAGAAACCTATCTTTAAGACTGGAAGTGGTAGGTGTCTGGAGTTTGGGGTGGAGGAAGGACGAGCTACCAAGAAATACATGGAACTTTATTCCAAGGTGACGGAAATGCATTTTTTTTTTCTTTTTGGTATTTTTGAGACAGGGTTTCCCTGTAGCCTCAGCTGTCCTGGAACTCGCTCTGTACAGCAGGCTGGCCTTGAACTCACAAAGATCTGCCTGCTTCTGCCTCCCGAGTGCTAGGATTAAAGGTGTGCACCACCACGCCTGGCGGAAATCTTTGTTTTTATAATGGGAATTGTTTTACAGATGGAAATAACTGTCAAAGATCTATGAAATGCTGGGCATGGTGGTGCATGCCCTTAATCCCAGAACCCTGGAGGCAGAGGCAGGTGGATTTCTGTGAGTTCAAGGCCAGCCTGGCTTACAGGGTGAGTTTCCAGGCCAGCTGGGGCTACAGGGAGACCCTGTCTCAAAAAGACAAAAAAAAAAAAAAAAAAAAAAAAAGAAATTGTAGATACTAGGGGCTGGAGAGATGGCTCAGTGGTTAAGAGCACTGACTGCTCTTGCAGAGGACCTGGGTTTGATTCCCAGCACCCACATGGTGGCTAAGAACCGTCTTTAACTCCAGTTCCAGGGGAATTTGATGCCTTCTTTTGACCTCCGTGGCATTGCACAAAACGGGTGCACCAACCTGCATGCAGACAGTACACTCATACACATAAAAAATAATAAATAAATTAAAAAAATTAAAAAGAAATTGTAGATATTAAATAATGTGGATTATCATACATTCATTTTATTTTAATAGCTTCTTTTTAAACAAACAGCACCATTTCCCTATAGTAAACCGAATCTAGCTGGGATCCTAGACTCTATGATTGACTTTTGAATCATGTAATGAGAAAATCCTCTCAGAAACAAGCCAGCCACAGAGTCAGGGCAGGAGTGAAGGAGAGGAAGCTAGCAACGGTGTAATCTCAGGTAAGTTTCCTCTGCTTGTCTCCACATGATTTCACAGGAAAGGGCTCTGGAGGGTAAATTATGCTGTTTGTTCTGCTGGAGATTAGGGAGGCTCAGCTCTCCACAGGTGTTAGCAGGCTGGTTCCAGCATCCTGAGATTTGGAGAGTCAGGGGTGCAGGAGCTAAGAGCCAAATAACCCGGAAAGTGAAGCACCTCAAACTGGAGAGAGGGACTAGAGGACGAGGGCTGCCAATGTCCAAGCTCTCTCTTTTTAGAAGGACTCATTCTTTGTTTTACTGAAGTCCCATCATGCAAGTTTTCGTCACATTTAAAGACAAGTGTAGAATTCAAGTAGAGATGTTCTGACTTAAAAACAAATGGCTGAGCTTTGGTCATGGGTTGTTAGAGTAGAAAGGCGATCCGGGAACCACAAAAGCACACTGTGCCCGACAAGAGTGTGCTGTCCCCCACGAGTTCACGCTGCCTGCGTGTCCACAGCTCTGCCCGGCACAGACTCAAGTTTATCAGCTGAGGACTGGAATCTGATAAAGAGGTGTTCCCAGCTGAGCCCCAGACTTTTCTCAATGTGTGATTGTGGGCTTGTTGCTCAACAGTTTGCCTCAGTTCCTCCTCTGATAAGTTGTAAAAACAAATACAGTTATCTCTTAGGGTCTTTGAGAAGTTCAACCAGGAGAGACAGATAAAACTCTCGTTTGAATGGTCCCTACGTGCCCCCTCCTCACATCCTCGTCTATCCTGGTCACTGTGCAGTCCCTTAGCTTGAATTCACTAATGCTCATATCCTTTCCCATCATCTCTCACATTTTTTCCCTTCTAAAACAGTGAGCTCAACACATTTAAAAATTCGTGGTGGCGCACGCCTTTAATCCTAGCACTCGGGAGGCAGAGGCAGGCGGATCTTTGAGAGTTCAAGGCCAGCCTGGTCAATGGAGTGAGTTCCAGGACTGCTGGGGCTACAGGGAGACCCTGTCTCGAAAAGACCAAAAAAAAAAAAAAAAAAGTAGCCAGGCGTGGTGGCTCACGCCTTTAATCCCAGCTCTTGGGAGGTAAAAGCTCTGTGAGTTCAAGGCCAGCCTTGTTTACATAGAGAGTTCCAGGACAGGTGGGGTTGCAGGGAGACCCTGTCTCAAAAAGACCCCTCCCCTCCAAAAAAATTACTACTTACAATACTCACAATAGAAGCTTTTATGTGTTTTGGGAACATCCAGCTTAATCTTGGTATTAATTTCACTCCGAATGAAACCAACTTCCTATACCCACTCCTCTCTACCCTGATATGGCCCTTCTGTTGTGAATCTATTAATGGATTCATCCATTGAGTAGGTCCTTGTTCTCATGATATAATCATTTTCCCATCGCCGGTGAATATTTTTTTTTTCCAAACAGTAAGTCAGTCGACTGGATAGAAAAAAATGTGGTACATCTACACAATGGAGTTCTATGCAGCAGTAAAGAAAGATGACATCATGAACTTTGTAGGTAAATGGATGGAGCTAGATCATGCTAAGTGAAGTAACACAGTCCCAGAAAAACAAACCACGAATGGTGTCCCTCATCTGTGGATGCTAGTACCAATTACCTAGTTGTATGGCAAACTGAGCAACGTTATGTGATCTAAAAACAACTGTGCTCTTATGTTGTGAATCCCTTAAGAAAAGAAATAATTAAAAAATTAAAAAAAACTCAAACAAATGGTAACTCAGTATACCCTCCATGCTCAGTTATTGGTAGGCATGAGCATGGGGCACTCAGATGTCTGAGCTCAGGGCATAGCTTTGGTGAATAGCATATTATGAGTTTAACTAGTATTCCAGGCATCTGCTTAGGGCCACCACACACATGGTTTGCCCCATGCCTGGCTTCATTGTGAAAAGTGCTAAACTCTGCCTTTCTGCCACCTTCACATTATGAACAGTCTACATCCTCCCCCAGATAACACAGCTTCCTCATTTTCAATCTTTCTTTCAGAGTGGCTCACTGTGGGAAAGGCTTTTCTTTATAAGCCTTGCTGCTGTTGATATTTGGACTGTGGACAGTGGTGTGCTGCACACAGAGGGAACTCAGCACCAGCAGGATGGCAGCCGCTTCCTGCCTATACATTTCCACTGCTTTTGCTGGGAAAATGATAATAAGCAGAAGTCTTGGCCAGACTTTCTGTTTCCGGGGGGCCTCAAGTCCCCTGACCCTGGGTCCTGGTGACAGAAGGGGGGTGTAAACAAAGGAAGCCCTCTGCTTCTCCTGCTCTGTGCCGCGCTTCCCTGTTTCTCTAGCAATCACTTCCTTTTACATGCTCAAGTCATAGCTTGAGCTGAGCCTTCTGTGAAACAGTTCTGTCCATTTCATAACTCTGAAGGGTGTTTAATTAAGTAATTAAGAGACATGGTCTCATCCTAGCTCAGGATAACCTCAAACCCATGATTATTCCTGCCCCAGCTTCCCGAATGCTAGGATTACAGATGTGTACCACTATGTTTGGGGTACAGGGCCTCCTAGATAGCTAAGCTGTCTTTTGTGGTGCTGTGGCCTGTTTTTTTTTTTTTTTTTTCCTTCAGTCATGTTTCTGCTTTAGTGTAAAGTGATGTGGAGAACTAGAACATTGGAACTAGAACATTGGAACATTTCATGTAGGCTTTCCCATTTGCCTGTTCTTCCTGTGAGCTCAAAGCCCAGAGCAGACAACTCCAAAAGAAGTGCCCCAGCTCTCTTGCCCATTGTAGGAAGAGCCTGGAGAGCACAAGTCACTTTCAGTCTCAGGAAGCAACTTTGGGCTCTGCTTCCCTTTGGATTTGATGCCATCTTCAGATGAAGGGTGGCAGACTTCTGGCCACAATGAGCCAGTGGAACAGCTGGGCCCTTCTCCCCAATGGCTTTAGTCAACTCTTTGGTTGAATCTGTGCTTATTCACCTACAGGATGGAACCAGCCAAAGCATCCCTGTTAATTCAAGAGCTTCCAGGGAGACTGCTCTCAAAGTGACATAGTGGCCTAAAGCATCTGTGTGGACAAGACAGCTAGTCCTGAGACCACTGAACAGACTTTCCTAAGGAACCTTCAATGTGTAGGCAGTTGTTGGGAATGGACATATTTTTCCAAGTTTTAAATAGGTTCAGCACTGAAGGACTTCTCAGTAACTTTAATGCACTGTGAATCCTGACAAGGTACACCCCCGCCCCAAAACAGTGTACAAGAGGCTCTTTTCTACTGGACACATTTCATGAGTCCATGACATACTCCTCCAGAAAGGCTATCTTAGATAGCAATATGGTTCTTGGACACAACTGTCTGGTTTGCTATCAGGTATGAAGGTAGTGCTTGGATCCTCAAAGAGCAAGCATGGGGGCAGATCCCTGGGTTAATCATTGGAGAAGCTACGTTCTGGAAAGTGCAGAGGCTCCTTGTCATCTGTGAAGCTGATGTCAGCCTCTCAGAGTTGTGACTGGCAGCTCAGAATCCACTTGGCTCCTACATTGTCTCATTTCCAGAGCCATGAGTAGATGTTTATCATCACACAAACTAACTCTACTTGTACTTTCTCTGAGACTTAATGTCTCAACCAATGGGAAGCCATTGCCAACACCATGGCTAGTAAATGAATGGTTTCTTGGGTTTTCCTTGTTTCCATGTGAAACATGAAACACGGTGAGGCCATCCTCTGACGACCTGGGTCACTGCCAATGCCAGTCTCTCTTTGTTTCCACTTTTAATAAAAAATAAAAAAAGAATTATCATTTTATTTATTTTTTTAATTTTATTTATTTATTTTTTGTATGTGTATGAATGTACTGTCTGCATGTAGGTCTGTGCACCCGTGTCGTGCAATGCCACGGAGGTCAGAAGAGGGTCTCGGATTCCCCTGGAACTGGAGTTCTCCTGGAATTGGAATTACAGATGGTTCTTAGCCACCATGTGGGTGCTGGGGATCGAACCCGGGTCCTCTGCAAGAGCAGTCCGGTGCTTTTAACCACTAAGCTATCTCTCCGCCCAAGTATTATCATTTTAATTAAAAAATTTAAAAACGTATTATTATCATTTGTGTGTATGTGTGTGTGTGTGTGTGTGTGTGTGTGTGTGTGTAACCATGGTGCATGTGTAGAGAGGTCAAAGGGCAACTTTGTGGAGTCAGTCCTCTTCTTTCACCTTTACATGTATCCTAGAGCTCAAACTCAGGTCGTCAATACTGTGTGGCAAGTGTGTTTACTGCTCCCTCCCTTTATGAGCGCATCCGGAATTGGTATTCTATGCCCATCCCATTGTCTTCATTTTAGCTTTCAATCCCATCTACCACAGTCATCAGCCTTCAGGTCGCTTCATGAAGAAACACTGTTCTTGGATGAGTCACCTCAGGGAAACTCCTCAGTATCAAAGATTAAGTTCACCAGGTCTGTTTTATTTTTTTATTTATTCATTTTTTCATTTAGATTTTTTTTTTTTTGAGACAAGGTCTCTGTCTGGAACCCTGGCATGCCTGGTACTCATTGTGCATCCCAGTGTGGCATTGAACTCATAGAAATCCTCCTGTCTCAGCCTCCAGAGTGCTGATAACTACACTCATCAAAGATCCACATTAAGTAGAGCTGGCTCCCCACCGCAGCTGCCCACCCTGCTTCTCTTAAAGGCACGCCATGTGCCTGACTCTTTGCACTTCTGTTGAACTGATCACATCTGAAAAGGACAGATGGAGGCTTGGCTCTGCATTTGTTCTTCTTGAAAGAGAAGTGCTAGGGGTCGTAGTGGTGGTTCTGACCGTAATAGACAGGTGTGACTATGCCTATAGTTTGGCTAGCAAGACACGTTTTTGCTCCATTTCTTAAATGGTTTAACATCCTGGCAATGACAGGGTCCAAGGGAGAGGGAAGCATTGCTCTCTTTAAAAACCAGGAGGTGGGCTTGCTATACTAACACAATAGCTAATCCTGCCAGCTGAGCACTATGGGAGCACACTGCTCATGGGTTAGCTCACCTATCCTTACATGGAGGACTCGCATGGAGATGCCGTGATGATTTTCATTGTCAGCAAGAAAGCAGAAACTTATTTCTTCATTGCTGGTTATTCTCTGCAGTTGGCCTCTAGACTTTCTAAGGAATGTTCTTGCTGGACACACATTTGTAATCTCAGCCCCAGGAACCTTGAGGCAGGAAAATTGGGAGTTTGAGGCCAGTCTGGGCTACATAGTGAAATCCTTTTTCAAAGAAAACACACAAAAAAAGGAAGGGTTGGAGGGAAGGGTAGAAGAAGGGAGGAAGTGAGATGGGAAGGACGTACCTTCAGGGGACACTGCACTCTGACTGTGGGTAGGACTCAATCAGCAGACAGAAGATAAGCAAAGACATACAGCAAGAAACCTGAGAGGTTAGACCTTCTGAGTCACATCTGGGTGCCAGTCAGCACCTCATTGGGCATGATTCGGTATTTGGGACAGAGAGCGGGAGTCCCCAGGCACACCTGGAAAACCCCTCTGGGGTTTTCTGTGGAGAATTTTCTTTATTCTTAATTGATTTTTTAAAAAATATTTTATTATTTTTATTTTATGTGTACATGTGTATTGCTTGCATGTAGGAAGGTGTACCTGTGTCCTTCAATGCCCGCAGAGGTTAGACGAGGGTGTCAGATGCCCTGGAACTGCAGTCACAGACAGTTATTAGCTGCCATGTGCGTGCTGGGAACTGAACCTGGGTCCTCTGTGAGAGCAGTCAATGCTTTTAACTGCTGAGCCATCTCTATAGCTCCTAATTAATTCTTTTTTTTTTCTTTTTTACTACAAAACCATGGTCCTTTTCCAGTCTTCATTTTGCTAAACAAGTACTGATGCAGTAACAAGGGTGTGCAGGTATGGGAGAAAGTGAGGCTTTGGCCAGGCACAGACCCTGTTACCAGGAGCTGCCTCATGCCAGGCACATCAGGAAGAGGTCCACTGGAGCTTGGCTTCAGCTCCATTGTTGGCTCCAGGAGGTCTTTCACCCAGGACGCCCTCCTGAGACATCCCTAGATGTCTTTATGGCCCCTATGTCTTGAGCTGCCTCAAACCTTCAGAAAATGTCAATTCTGCTGGAAGGCCACCCTTTCCCTCTCTCCCTCCAGTCTTCTTTCCTGCTCTCCCCTCCTCTCCCCAGGTCTCATCTCTCCTCTCCAATCCAGAGGCTTCCAGGGCCTCTATCTCTTCCTTGTATGGTTCTTCTGCTGTTTCACATGGGCTGAGAAATATCTGTCAGTCTGTCCTTCCTCATCAGAGCACCAGGGCACTCATGAGCTGTTCCAGTAGGGCCCAAATGAGGCTTTGGTGATAGGGACAAGGCAGGAAGGGGAGGCATCAGGGTGGGAGTTAGAAGCCCCGTGCCAGGAGTCTGGACCTTGTCCTGGATACAGCAGTACATTGCTGAAGATTCTTTAGGGAGGGGGAGGGTTGCTGGAGCAAGGCAAAGAGTCCTCAGGAATCCTCAGCTGTACACAGCTGGCAGGACAAGACTCAGGAGAAAGCAAGGCGGCAGCAGCATGGTACTTACTGACAGTGGTCACAGATGTGCCTTAGAGAGTGGGAGTGACCCTCAGCTGCTCTCTAAGGGTGGCCTTGTGGGACCTCACGGGGTGAGGATAAGATGAGTGCAAGAATTTTTATGACTATGAGACCTATTGGCAAATCATTTTAAGGGACTACATTTAATTTAATTAATTTATTTGACTTTTTATTGGTATGTATTAAGTATACATAATGGTCTTCAGCTTCATACATTTATGTAATGTATTTCGATCATATTCAAACAATCATTTATTTTGTACTGTGTGGATGTATATGCCTGTGTATATGTGTGTATGTATTGTATATATATATACATATGTATGTATGCATACATATGTGTGTATGGATATATATGTGTCTGTATTGTATGTATGTATGTATATGTGTGTACGTATGTAAATGTATGTGTGCATATGAGTATTCATGTGTATATTGTGTATATGTACATATGTATTGGGGATCTGGGAGGAGTTTTAGTGGGGGTGGGGAAGGGATATGATCAAAATACATTGTATTCATCTGTGAGATTCTCAAAGAGTTGAAACTGAGTTCACAAGAAAAATAACCTGCCTTATTTTCAAAGTAACTCTATTATTTTACATTCCTGCCAGCCTGATGTGAGTCCCAGTTGCTCTGTGTCCTTGCCAACACTTGACAGTGCCAGTTGAGAAAGTTATCCATCCTATTGCCTTATGAGTACGCAGTGGCCTCTCCTTGCAGTTGTAATTGTAGTAATTATAACTAACAATTATGAAGTTCTTTCCATGTGCTTATTTGTCTTTTGTTGGTGGAGTATTGATTCATAACTTTTCGATTGGGTTAGTTTGTTTTCTGAAATTTGAATGCACAGCATTCATCAAGGGAACATGCAAAGTACTACAGGTTCACAAGGGACCATGAGGAGAAGGTATATATGTTCTCCAGGAGGAGGCTGGTAGCCACATCTAAAGAGCTAAGGACATTGGGGTTAAGGTTTAGCTTGGGCTAGTATTGGGGCCACAGCCCAAATATTATTACCTGGGTTCCAGCTTTCAAGAGGAAACACAAAGGGGCCAGGTACAGAGTGGTCAGGACGGAGAAAAAGCTGTGAGAAACAAGGACCTTACAACTTACGGGTAATGATGTAAATGGACTTCAAACACAGCACTGAGAAAAAAAGCAAGGTGCTTGGGGCGGGTCGGGGGTGGGGTGGGGGCAGGGGAATCCTATATGATTCTCTTTATACAAAGTTCCAGAACAAGTATATGTAAATTGAATTACCACAAAGTTCATCTGTGGTATCAAGAGTGGGGATGGAGGATTAAAGACTGCAGGGGCCCAGAAATGTTCTCTTTGATTGTGGTGGCATCGTAAGGGAGTACATAGTTTTCAGATTTACTGAACCATACATTGAAATAGGTACAGGCCAAAAAAACTCATTGATATATGGTTAACTGAAAAACCATTAGAAATTATTAAGATTGTAAAGAACCTGACTCCAGAATGGATCAGAGAACAAAGGACCTGTCTCCAGCATGGATCAGAGAGTAAAGGACCAGGCTCCAGAGTGACTGGGAGAGTAAAGGACCTACCTCCAGGATGGCTGGAGAGTAAAGGACCTGCCTCCAGGATGGATCAGAGAGAAACAAAACAAAACAAAACAAGAGAATCAATAGAATGAAAAAAAAAAAAAAAAAGAAACCATTAAGATCGAAAAAAACCTTGTATCAAATGCCAGATTTTCTTTTACCCAATTTGTTTTTCTACAAGGTCTAAAAGCTAATACATTTTAAAACATATTTTGTAAATTAGCATTTAAAATTGTATGCATTAGTGTCTTTAAAAAAAATTATTTTCAGCTGGGCGTGGTGGCGCACACCTTTAATCCTAGCACTTGGGAGGCAGAGGCAGGCGGATCTTTGTGAGTTCAAGGCCAGCCTGGTCTACAGAGTGAGTTCAGGACAGCTGGGGCTACAGGGAGACCCTGTCTTGAAAAGACAAAAAAAATTTATTTTCATTTTATTTTATGTGTATACTCAGGTATGCCTGCATGTGTGTAAGTGTACCTGGTACCTGTACTGAGCAATGCTCATGGAGGTCAGAAGAGGGCGTTGGATCCCCTAGATCTCGAGTTATGGATGATGGTTGTTAGCCACTGTGTGAATGCTGGGACTTTGTGTCTTTAAAGAAATCTTCAAATGCTTTTTGCTTTTTTTTTTTTTTTTTGGTCTTTTTGAGACAGGGTCTCCCTGTAGCTCTGGCTGTCCTAGAACTCACTCGGTAGAGCAGGCTGGCCTTGAACTCACAGAGATCTGCCTGCCTCTGCCTCCCAAGCATTAGGATTAAAGGCGTGTGCCACCACACCCGGCTTTTTTTTCCCAAATGCTTTTTATTTCCATACAACTTCTAGGAAAT
Organism: Rhizomys pruinosus; assembly: GCA_009823505.1. NCBI lineage: Eukaryota > Metazoa > Chordata > Mammalia > Rodentia > Spalacidae > Rhizomys > Rhizomys pruinosus. The sequence goes on along the minus strand of VZQC01000091.1, from coordinate 2,124,433 downwards.
ACTACAGTTTGGTGATTTCAGATAGGTTTTCTGTTTCTTCTCTGCAGAGGTTTGGTTGATAGCTATGGTTCCTTATCGAGTCCCTGCTTTTGACACCACCTTAGCCACAATTCCTACTGCACACGATGACGATGGATGGTGTACTCAGAAGGCTGGTGACTGGACAAAAGGCTGAGGTGAGCATGTGTCCAGGGTGGCTGGTGTTCAGCCTGGAGAATTCATCATGGGATCTAGGGATAAAAACTCCCAGAAAGAAGGAAAGAGAGAACTAGCAGCAGTGGACTCAGAATTCCATCCTCTGTAGAGCAGACCTTCTGGTGGTTCTGAATTTGCTGCATAGATGGTGCTTCTTCATATGCATCTCCTCAATAGATGGATGGATGGATAGACAGATAGACACAGATGGTAGACAGACAGACCTATGGATATATTTGTTCATATCATTGGATTTTGGGTCCCAATATCAAGACCCATGTGTATCTGTTCTCTAATGTCATTCATGCCTTCCCTGCACAAGAACAAACCCATTCCATCTTCTGGCTAGGGAGAGTCTACTTACTCTCTCCTGGAAATGTTCCCTCCCCCTACCACATGACCATGTTCTTTTTTTTTGTTTGTTTGTTTTTGAGGCCTTTCCTTTGCTGTGAAAACTTCCCAGTTCCATCGGTCCACACAGTCCTGTTGTCTGAACTTCCTGGAACTTGAACTTGGTGTTCTATGCACTTACTCAGGGCACCTGACATGGGTCACTTGCCACACAGAGTTTGCTACATAGTCCAAATTGCCTTATTCCTCACATGAATCCTGACTATAAAGCACGTCTATCATTTGAACAAAGAGAACTGCAGCACACAGAGCTTTCACAGCTTCCCAATGGCCATTTCATTATTGAGTAGTGGAGATGAAGGGCCAAGAGGCTGCAAAGATGGCTTGGCTGGTAAAGTATTTACAGTGTGAGAATGACAACCTGAGTCTGGATCTTCAGCAACCCCAGGAAAGGCCAGGCATGGCAGCATGGACCTGTACTCCCAGTGTTGAGGAGGCAGACACAGTAGATCACTAGAACTCACTGGATGACCAGTCCAGCCAAATCAGTGAAAAACCCTGTCAGGAAAAAATGGGATGGGGAGCAGTTGAGGAGGATACCCAACATCTGCATGCGCATCCAGACACCCACACTGTGGTGGTCTGAGTGTGAAATGCCCCCCATAGACTTAAGTATTTGAACACTCGGTCAGTGGGAGGTGCTGTTTGGAGGAGGTTATAGAACCTTTAGAAGGTGCAGCCTTGCTGGAGGAAGGACTGGGGGTCCATAGCCTTGTCTTACTTTAAGTTTCTCTCTCTCAGGGCTAGAGAGATGGCTCAGTGGTTAAGAGCACCAACTGCTCTTGTAGAGGACCCGGGCTTGATTCCCAGCACCCACATGGCGGCTAAGTTTCTCTCTCTCCCTGCTTCCTACCTGTGCTTGGAGATGTGAGTTCTTGGCTTTCAGCTACTTGCAGACATGATGGACAAATCCGTTTGGAACTAAAAGCCCAAATAAACTCTTCCTTTTCTAAGCTGCTTTTGTCATGGCGTTTTATCATATCAACAGAAAAGTAATTAATACATATATGTACACATACATGCACACACAGAGAATCCCACAAAAAAGAAAAGCAAGGGTTCCGAGCCCAGACATCTAGTGGCAAATCCTGAGCTCTTACTGTTATAAACTGAACTTCTCAGAGTAAAAGCCATACTTCATACAAGGATGACTGGCTAGAGCTTTATAATTGTAAAGAGAATGTTTCAGATTTGGAGCTAAATTGTCTTGGTTGTCTTTTGTTCCTTTAATAATCATTCATTGTCCATCTCTGCGACCTAATATTCTTGTGACTATCAAGGGAAACTTTTTGGAATGTATTCATTTAGTAGACCACTAAAAGTAAAAGCTAAGAAGTCAGCAGCTAGCATCTGAGAATTATAGCCGAGGTTTTCCCACTTTGTTGTAAACTGTCAATGGGACATGACGTTCCCACCAATGTATTTCAGAAGTGCCCTGATATATGACTTCCTTTTGTTATGTAGTGATAGAAAATATCATAAAACCATTTCTTCCATGGAATATATTTTTTCTGGTGACATGAACTCATGTTTCTGGGTCACAGTCACTCATATTTGGCTCCAGAATAAACTATCTGTTATTCCTTTTGATAGGAGTGTTCTGTTTTCCATTGAAACTACTGTCAGAAAATGAAAAACTATTTAGTTTGTATGAATCTGCTGTGTTGAACACCCTGTAATTAAACAGTTAAATGCCTATTTTTCTTTTATGTAATGTTATTGGAGTACTATTGGTATTTTTATCAGATCTCTTTCATCCCTGATAACCAATGTTATGGTCTGAATCTGAACTATTTCCCACATATTCACACATTTAACATGCGATCTTCAGGTGGTGCTGCTGTTTTAGGGGGTTATGAAACTTTTAGGGCACAGAGCCTAGCTAGGTATCAGCAGTGGGTTGCTGGGTTTGGCCTTAAGAGATATCTATGCTCTGACTTCAGCCTGATGGATACTGTGAATTCTGCCATGTCTTCTTCACTGTGAGCTAGAAGAACTCCTTCCTCCCTTAAATGGCTTCTGTCAGGTATTTTCATCAAGGGGCAAGAAAATCTAAATAGCCAATAAATCTATTGATCCAAATTGAGGTCTTCTTTCTGTTCTTTCTTTTCTTCTGTATCATCTTTCTTTTCCTCACTCTTCTGAATATCTAATACCACTTAATAAATTTGTTGACCTGTCCAGTTAGCCAACATATTAGAAATTATATCATTTGCAGGTGGAGTTCTTCCTGCCCATTTGGGGCAAATATTTCTAGTATCTAGTATAATACTAGGCCTCTGGGAACAAATAAGCACTCAGGAGAAGTGGTGTCTCTGCCCCGGGAAGCATACATCGCAGTGAAGTTTGACCTACCTCATATTGGTTGAGCTCTGCATAGTCTGAGGCTTTCTCAGATTTATCTGAGAACTGATAACTGAACACTCTAGGAAGTAAATATCATCATTGGCAGTTACAGAGGAGAAAGTCAGGACTCAAGCAAGGCTCAAGGGTTTTCCCCAAGGGCATGCAACTCTGGAATCACGACTGAAATGCAAACTCATGTTGTCATGAACTGCTGAAACCCTTATTGATACACCTGCCCTCACCATCTCTACCTCCTCCAGGATTTGCTGTTCTCATCTTTCTCCAGAGGGAAATTCCCTCCTCATTCTTCTATCCGCTTCCCTATGAGTCATAGCAATGCTCCTTGGGAAATTGTCATCCCTATGTCACACCAAAATGAACAGTGCCAAATGGGTAAAGAGTCCATCCGTAAGACAGCTGCTGAGTGTCAGCAGTATCCACCTCTGGGATTACTCAACCGAGAGAGCTGAGTATGTGCTGTCAATAATAAAAAGGAAGAACTATACCAAGTTGATATCTTTCTCAAAACTTGCAAAACCCATGAAACTAGCCTCTTTAAAGCAGGAAGCTGTGTTGTTTACTACCTGATGGTAGTATGTGATCTGATGCTATCTCCGTTTCATCAGCAGTGAGACCTAAGCTACTACTGGACTCAGAAAGGACTTAGAAAAATCACAAGGTATCACTTCTTCTTTTTTGTTCTCTTCTGGCAAGAACAGTGAAATTCAACAGAAGCTGCTTCTTTACAAGACATTTCCAGGTAGGCTATCAGATCTCTAGGACAGGGGAAATTGATCAAGTGATCCAGATTGTTGGAAGAAATACCTTCCAGAAACCCTCTCAGCCCTATGAGGAACAAGGGGAGGGTGGTGTGCATGATGATTTAAAGGTAGCAGCATGAGGTCAGACAGATTTTGTTAAACGCACCCATCTTCTCACTTTCTCCTTTCTCCCCTTTCATTCTCCCCCCTGTCCTATGACATCTTTACCTGCTTCACTCATCTGAACATGAGCTTTCCATGTGCTTGAATAACATTAGCTTGGTATCTGCTGGTATTGTTTATAAATTCTAAACCATAGCATCACCCTAAAAGCTTGGTATTAGTGTTTACTGATATTGACTTGTAAGGAAGCCATGAAATAAAATCTATATTTACATGTGTGTCTACCAGCATGTACATATACTCCTGTGGGGTGTATGTGTGTGTGTTATATAGCTATGTATATAAGTTTTTATTGGAAAGCCTCTCAAAGTCAGGCTACTAGATGAATGGTTGGTTGATGATTGACTCAGTGTCTTAGCTGTATGGACGAGGCTGTCTGGCTGCCTTTGTTACATAGTAGAAACAGAAACTCCCACCTGACCTGTTGGAAAACTAGTTTAGCTTAGGATGGAGGTTGGTGCTGTTGGAAAGTGCGTTGAGATAGGGTAGTGGTCTTCAGTGTACAAATGTGTTCAGACTGGAGGGTCCCTCCTGCTCCTTTCACAAGGTGTTATGATTACATGGAAGCCTGTCTCAAGTAACTTGTCCTTGAGTAAAATGTGAGCACTCTGTATGACTCAACAAGAAAGGAGCAGATATACTCAGCAGATTAAATTCAGCAAATGGCACAGATAACTTATAGAAAAGGAAATATGATGACTAATAATTACAGTTTTAAAAATCCTTCAGTGATAATTATAACAATAACGGTAGCTCCTGTGCCTACTTAATTAATTTATTTTGTTGCCGGGCATGGTGGTGCATGCCTTTAACCCTAGCACTTGGGAGGCAGAGGCAGGCAGATCTCTGTGAGTTCAAGGCCAGCCTGGTCTACAGAGCGAGCTCCAGGACAGCTGGGACTAAAGGGAAACCCTGTCTCAAAAATATATAAAAAAAAATAATAATTTATTTTGTTTTAGCTCTTTGCCATATCGATGGATGGCCAACCCTAGCATGATCCCCTTCAGTGTCAAGAGGATGTATGTTGTTACATGTTTCTTTGAAGCAATTTGGCAAAATGCATCAAGAGTTTTGGAAATGTCATTAGAGACAGAAAATGTGCCTTGTGTATATAGTTTAAGAAAATAATTTTTAAAACAGAGATATCTGTTATAGTATTGTTTATAAAATTGGGAATAACTTTATTCAACAATAAAACTGATTAATCATAACCATGAAGATCTATACAATTCGTTGACACCATTAAAAATTAAATTTCAATGCTAGGTGTAGCAGTGCATGCCTTTAATCCCAGCATTCAGGAGGTAGAGGCAGGTAGATCTCTGTGAGTTCAAGGCCAGCCTGGTCTACATAGTGAGTTCCAGGACAGCTGGGGCTACAGGGAGTAGCCTCAAAAAGGTCAAAAAATAAAAAGATCAAAAAATAAAATAAAATAAAATATAAAAATTATAGTTCAAATAATTTGAACTCACATGAAATCAGAGTGCAGGGTATATAATCTAAATAACAGGATATAATATCAACATGTGCTGTCAATTATAACATGCATGACACCTTGGAGAGGCAGCGTCTCTCTCTGCACGCATAGTTCTCAGTATGGAATCCTTGGCACCCAGCAAGCTGAACACACTGGTGATGCTGGGCTATAATGGTCACATTATTTCGGCAGTGCAGACGTACGTTCCAATGAAAACATATGTTTTCACGATCATTTTGTTCAACTAAATAGCACCAGCCTGAATTCACAGATAATTATCAATCACATTTAAAACACCGGTTATTGAGAGACAGTGAATAACTTTAGTCTTTGGGCAAGGATGCTGGTAAAAATCCTTGGCAGGTACAGGAAGCCATGTCACTCAAAATGAACTGCCCTATTCTGAGGTATGGTGCCATCTTTCCTGTAATGATTATTAATGGTTGGCAGCTCTGGAAAGTCAGGCGCCACCCTGACATACAAATGGTGGGCATATCTACGGCTGGGAAGAGAATGTGCTCTCGCACAACTGTAGAGCTTCCTGTGTGTTTCAGGAAGGGCCTTCCTGGCTCCCTCGTTTCATCCTTGCACCACTTTCAGAACGTTCTTCCCCTCGTGGGGCCAAGTCTAGTTTCCCTTGCAACGTCCTGTTTCTGCTCTTTAGAGAATTGCTCCCTTTTATCGGTGTGGTTTCTGAATGAGAAATGTCTCCCACAGACGCAGCTATTTGAATGTTAGGTACCCAGCTGGTGAGGCTGATTGGGAGAGGTCCTGCGTCTCTCGGGAGGCTCAGTTTTCCTGGAGGAAGCATGATGGTGGTGTGCGGGGTCTCAGAGTTTCTAGCCTTGCTCCATGTCCGGTTTGCTCTCTGTCTGCTCCATTTGCAGTTGTCAGCTTCCTGCTCCACCGCCATGTCTGCGGCTAGTGGTCAGGCCTCCCTGCTCCGATGGACTCTTTTTTTTTTTTTTTTTATTAATTTTATTTATTTCTGTATGTGTATGAATGTACTGTCTGCATGCAAGTCTGTGCACCCGTGTCATGCAATGCCGCGGAGGTCAGAAGACGGTCTCGGATTCCCCTGGAACTGGAGTTCTCCCGGAACCGGAGTCTCAGATGGTTCTCGGCCGCCATGTGGGCGCTGGGGATCGAACCCGGGTCCTCTGCAAGAGCGGTCGGCCCTCTCAACCGCTAGGCCATCTCTCCAGCCCCCGATGGACTCTTATTCCTCTGGAACCACGAGTCCAAACGAGCCATTCTTTTTTTTTTTTTTTTTTAATTTTTTTAAAATTTTATTTATTTCTGTATGTGTATGAATGTACTGTCTGCATGCAGGTCTGTGCACCCGTGTTGTGCAATGCCGCGGAGGTCAGAAGAAGGTGTTCGGATTCCCCTGGAACTGGAGTTCTCCTGGAATTGGAAGTTTCAGACGGTTCTCAGCCGCCATGTGGGTGCTGGGGATCGAACCCGGGTCCTCTGTAAGAGCGGTCAGCGCTCTTAACCGCTAGGCCATCTCTCCAGTCCCGAGTCATTCTTTTTATAAATTGGCTTGGCCATGATATCTCATCACATCAACACAGTTAATATTTCTGCATCTTTAGCATCCTGTCTTGTTCTATTCTACAGGCAGATACTAATCCTTAAAGTTCAGCTCCTGGAACAAAACATAGAATTTCAGATGTGAAGTCTGAACCGTGAAGAACAGTGTAAAAAAGTCTTTGAACTTTAAGAAACATGTTTGGAGAGGCTTGCCAAATACTGTATGGGCAGTAGTTCTGCACTGTCCAATAAGCTGACTGGCTTGCCATATATGGGCATTATAAAATTTCAAAAATAAAAATGAGCTGTCCGTGAATTTCTTAGGGGTCTGGTAAGTTTCTGGAACCTAGCTCTATTTGATGTTGGTATTTTTTTTTTTTTTTTTTGTTTTTTGTTTTTTTGAGACAGGGTTTCCCTGTAGCCCCAGCTATCCTGGAACTCACTATGTAGACCAGGCTGGCCTCGAACTCACAGAGATCCACCTGCCTCTGCCTCCCAAGTGCTGGGATTAAAGGCATGCGCCACCATGCCTGGCAAAACTGTCTACAGAGATGACATCTGTCTTTTTTTTCCGAGACAGGGTCTCCCTGTAGCCCCAGCTGTCCTGGAACTCACTCTATAGACCAGGCTGGCCTTGAACTCACAGAGATCTGCCTGCCTCTGCCTCCCGGAGTGCTGGGATTAAAGGCGTGCACACCACCACAGCAGGCTTAAAGATGCTTCTTAGCCTCCATGTAGGTGCTGGGAATCTAACGAGGGCCCTCTGCATGAGCAGTCAGTGCTCTTAACCACTGAGCCATCTCTCCAGCAATGTTGGTATTTTCTAGCTATTCCTAATTTTGTGTATCAGAGAGAGATGAAGGAGAGACAGAGAGGTTGGGTCAATTGTGTATGAGGTGTGAACTACATAGACAGCAATTCTACGAATTGCTTGACTTTGAGTGCAGAGATGTGTGGTGAATAGCTTCCTTTGTTCAGGATGATCTTTTGATACAGCCTAAAATTACACTGGTTCTTGTGGTTGTGGTCTCCAATTCCTTCAAGTTACTTTTACTAATCTAAATGTCTGTTAGCAGAAAACTGGTCAGATTTTGCATGATGGAATGCTGTGTAGCTACAGAAAAATTTCGAAAGTATACTTATAAAGTTTAAAAAGTCACATTTATTCTGATATAGGTTATATCTGTATATTTGTAAAATTAGATCTCTACAGGATGAATAACAAATGCCTTTTTGGAAGGACGAGGGAATTGTATTTGTCACCAATCAAATCAGAATGAATTTTAAAATTACAGAACTTATTTTGCATATAAAATACACTGAAACTTCCCATAATCTCCATCAAACACTAACTTACATTAATTTAATCAAGTTAAGATTAAACAAAATCAGGTTAAATTAAATTAAGCTTACAGGAAGTTTTTTCATTAACTGCCAGGTAACAGTTAATGTGTCAGTCAATTCCTGACTTATCTGACACAAGAACAACTTACAAATTATAGGTGTTTTGTTCTAGTGTCTGCCTTTGGTTTGCAGTTAGTGTCTCTGGCGCTATCATCAGGTCCCTGGTGAGACCTCCACATGGCCCACAATAAAGCAACAGGCATGAAAACTGCCCACTTTCAACTTTTATGGAGATTTGTCTGAAGCTGTCCTTAGGTCTTGTAGTTTCAGCTTGCAGGGCTATGAGGCTTGCACTGTCCCACATTGAGGCTTTCAGAAGCCTGTAGATACCACAGATTTTTTTTCTTGCATTTCTTATTTTGAAGCATAGCTATTTACAAAAGCCTTCAGAAAAATATCAGAGTAAAAGTTTTAGTGGATGACAAAAGTCTTAATAGAACCCTGACAATATATTACAATGCAATTGAAGAAGCTTATTGATTCAGATAACATCTGGAATTAAGAAATAGAAGATTTTCAGGAATTTCATATAATTTCCAAAATATTTACTATAATATTTACTATAATGAAGAAGACTGAGCACAATTTCTTAGGGACATTGCTTATGGTGCAATATATATCTCAAATACATTTCTGTTTTTTTATGAGAAGAGGGAACGAATTTTTTGAGATTTTTTTTTCCCCCAGGACTCTGAAGAATCTTAAAGTTAGTTCAAAGTCATAAAGTTTTTATTTATGATTTTGAGAAGCTATAAAAAATGTCAAAAGATGTTGGGCATGGTGGTGCTTGCCTTTAATCCCAGCACTCAGAAGGCAGAGGCAGGAGGATCTCTGTGAGTTCAAGGGCAGCCTGGTGTACATAGCAAGCTCCAGGCCAACTGGGACTAAAGGGAGACCCTGTCTCAAAAAGATTTAAAAAAAAGTCAAAAGATTTAAAACATTGCTTGATTAGGATCCAGGTCACTGAAGCAATACTTAGTCATCTATTTAACACAAATAAGAATTCAAACATTCCAAGACAGGGCCGGGGTTAGAGCACTAGCGGCTCTTGCAGAGAACTTGGGTTTGGTACCCAGCAACCACATGGTGGCTAACAGCCATTTGTAATTCCAGTTCCAGGGGATCCGACACTCTTTTCTGCCCTCTGTGGGCATTACATCATGAATGTACTTACCTGTGAATGGGTAAAGCATATGTATAAAATAAGAATAAGTAAATTAATTAATTTTTTAAAAGATCCCAAGACAAATACAGAAAGTTACATAGGTGACAAAAGGCAGCTCTTGAGAAAGAGATGAGTTGATCTTAAATAATCAAAGTCCTTGAAAAAAAATCAACATGAGTCAGAAAATATATACATTTAAAGGCGTGTGCCACCACACCCAGTTGAGACAGCAAGTATTTTGATGAGACATAAAGTCTCTGGTCTTTTTAAAATCCAATCATTTAAGCAGTGAAGAAAACCCTTTTTAATTTATTTCAAAAGCAGATAGGTGACTATAATCATATCTTACCAATCTCTCTCTCTAGAGGTGGATAGATAGAGATGCAGTTTTAAAGGAGAGAAGGGAGAAAAAGATCAAATCTAGTTTCTGCATTCATTTACTTTTGATATTAAGGCTCGTTTTCAAGTTTAATAAAATTAATCCAACTTTAGGGACTTTAGCCATGAGTTTCCCTGTCTCTCTCCTTTTCCCTCTCCCTCTCTGTCATCTCTCTCTCTCTCCTTCTCCTCTCCCCCTCTCCTTCTGCCTCTCTTTGTCTCCTTCTCTCCCTCCCTCTATCTCTCTGTCTCTCTACCTTCACTTGTGTATCTATCATTCTTCTCTTCTCTCTCTCTCTCTCTCTCTCTCTCTCTCTCTCTCTCTCTCTCCCTCTCTCTCCCTTTAGGGCTATTTGGTTTTTGTCCTGTTCCTCCTCTTTTTTAAATACCCTTCAAATAACCTCCCAAACCAAAGTTATTCTTTTTCTCCACAAAGTATACTCACATACCGAGTTACTTTTCCTTTAATGACAATATACCTTACTTTCTTGACCATGGGTGAACAGAATTCATTCCATTATTATTTTTTTGAGTTTTAGTTAGAAATATATATGAGCATTCTTAGCTTTGACCAGGGATTGTAGCTCAATGGTGGATTGCTCCCCTAGGATGCTTTAGACCCTGGGTTCCATCACCAACACCGAACAAAAATTGTAAACCTTTAGTTGCTTTACTTCCCAGCAAAAATGAGGCAGCTCATTGTGACATATACTTCTTCCTAGTATAATTTTTAATGGGACACAGCATGTTTGCAGACAGACCCAAGCATCTTTCATGTGGGAACAAAATTTTATTTCTAACTGTTCACAGCTTTTCAAACTATGTTTGTTTTTGAGGCAGAGTCTCACTCTGTAGCTCTGGGTGGCCCGGGACTCACTATGTAGATAAGGCTGGGGTGGACTTCACAGGAATCTACCAGCCTCTGCTTCCTGAGTGCTGGGGTTAAAGGCGTGTACCACCACACCCAGCTGTTCACAGGTTTGAATGGCTCCAGAGTTCAACAGTTCTTATAGCTCTCCTTCAGTCTCAGTTTCCCATTCTTGAGGGGAGAAATGTTGAAACCTTCAAATGTAGAAGAGCCTTTCTCCTCATCGTGGTTTCCATCTTGTTTTGAGGAACGTGATGGAAGGCAGAGCTGGTGCTTGCTTGGGTGAGGCTTGTTTTATTCCCGTGGACCTTTCTTTCTTTCTTTCTTTCTTTCTTTCTTTCTTTCTTTCTTTCTTTCTTTCTTTCTTTCTTTCTTTCTTTCTTTCTTTCTTTCTTTCTTTCTTTCCTTCCTTCCTTCCTTCCTTCCTTCCTTCCTTCCTTCCTTCCTTTCCTTCCTTCCTTCCTTCCTTCCTTCCTTTCCTTCCTTCCTTCCTTCCTTCCTTCCTTCCTTCCTTCCTTCCTTCCTTCCTTCCTTCCTTTTTTTCTTTCTTGGTCTTTTTGAGACAGGGTCTCCTTTAGTCCCAGCTGGCCTGGAGCTCACTCTATAGACCAGGCTGGCCTTGAACTCACGGACATCCTCCTGCCTCTGCCTCCCAAGTGCTGGGATTGAAGGTGTGCACCACCATGCCTGGCCTGTGGACTATTTTTCAGGTGTCTGTAGCACACCATGCAGTCATGCCTGGTATATTGACATCTTAGTGATGACGGACAGTGGGTACAGTAGTGGCCCCACAGGACAGTGAAGGGCCTCAAGATTCCTATCATCTAGTGACATCGTGGCTCTCATCACAGCCTAGCACAGGGCACTGCCAGTGTGTGCAGACATGCTATGACAAACCCCACCATACTGCCAGTCCTGTGAAAACCCAGCACAGGGCTGGGTATGTAGCTCAGTGCCATGGTGCTTGCCTAACACCAAACATCCTGGGTTCAGTCTCCAGCATGACACAAGATCATAATCACAAACTTCATACAACTGTGTACAGTACACAGTCCTTGGTAATGATGTAGATCACTAGGCTGGTGATTTGTGTACTTACTATACTGTGGCTTTATTATTCTTGTTTTAGAGTGTTTGTCCTTCATTTATATAATGGGCATTTAAAAAAATTTTTTTTGGTCTTTTTGAGACAGGATCTCCCTGTAGCCCCAGCAGTCCTGGAACTCACTATGTAGACCAGGTTGGCCTTGAACTCACAGAGATCCACCTGCTTCTGCCTCCCAAGCACTGAGATTAAAGGCGTGCACCACCACACCTAGCTCAAAAATGTTTTAAACTTAAAATTAGATCTTTGAAAGAATGTTTTGAAGATTACAAATTATTTAGGGCTATGGAGACAATAATCGGATCAACAATCAAAGAACTGACAGATAATAAATTTAATAAATGCTTTAAAGTTTTTGCATTAAAATATATTTTATAGGGCTGGAGAGATGGCTCAGCAGTTAAAAGTGCTTATTTTATGGGGCTGGAGAGATGGCTCAGCAGTTGCGTACTTACTGGTTTTTCAGAGGACCAGGCTTAGGTTCCCACCCCCCACATGGTGGCTCACAATTGCTTGTGACTCCTGTTCTAGAGGATCTGACTCTTTCTTCTAGCTTCCTTGGGTTCCTGAACACACGTGGTACACATATAGTCATGCAGGCACATGCACATGCACACATGCACACACATGCACGTACATGAACACAATAAGTAAATCTAAAAAGGAAAATGTATTTTATGTATGTTTATGTGCATATATGTTCTGTCTATGTGTGTATCAGTCACTTTTCTGTTGCTGTGATAAGACACCATGACCACGGCACCTTATAGAAGGAAGAGTTGATTTGGCTTATGGTTCCAGAGGGATTGAAGTCCCGATGGCAGGGGATGCAGGGGGCAGAGATGGCTGAAGCAAAAAGTGAATAATCACATCTTTAACTAGGCACAGGAAGCAGAGAGAGACTGGAACTCTGGCAAGGATTAAGAACTCTCAAACTTTCCTCTAGTGATGGCCTTCCTTCAGCAATGCTGCACCTTCTAAAATCTCCCATCAGCACCACCAACTTGGGACAGAATGGCTAAATACTTGGAGTCTATGGGGGATATTCTCATCCAAACCACTACATTCCACTCCCTGGTCCCCATGAAAATGCAAAATGCTTTTAGTCCACTTTTTATTTTTTTGGTCTTTTTGAGACAGGGTCTCCCTGTAGCCTAAGCTGTCCTGGAACTCGCTCTGTAGACCAGGCTGACCTTGAACTCACAAAGACCCGCCTGACTCTGCCTCCCAAGTGCTAGGATTAAAGGCATGTGCCACCACACCTGGCTTTAGTCCATTAAAATCTTTTTTAAATTTTATTTATTTATTTATTTATTTATTTCTTTATTTTCGTATGTGTATGAATGTACTGCCTGCATGTAGGTTTGTGCACCCATGTCATGCAATGCTGTGGAGGTCAGAAGAGGGTGTGGGATTCCCCTGGAATTGGAATTAAAGACGGTTCTCAGCCACCATGTGGGTGCTGGGGATCGAACCCGGGTCCTCTGCAAGAGAAGTTGGTGCTCTTAACCGCTAGGCCATCTCTCCAGCCCCCTTTAGTCCATTTTTTAAAGTCCCCACAGTCTTTACCAGTCTCAACACTATTCAAACTCTGTTCTGAGGTTCAAGGCATTCTCTTACTGTAAGTCCCTAGAAACTCAAAATACAAATTATATACTTCTAACATACAATGAGACTAAATGTACATTCCCATTTCAAAACGGAGGAATTGGAGTACAGTGAGGAAACATTAGACCAAAACAAGACCAAAAATCAGCAGAGCAAACACCAAATCTAGTAATTCCACGTCCAACTTCTGGGACTTACTTTCAAAGGGCTTAGAGGGCTCAGCCCTTCCAGCCTTGCTGTGCTCAGCACACACTTCTCTCTCTCTCTTTGGCTAGCACTACTTCCTGTATGCTGCTTTCCTTGACAGATGTCTTATATCTTTTGCATCTTGGGGTCCCCAGTGACAAACAGGCTTCATCTTCACAGCTTCGCCAAGGTCTGTCAGGCTATCTTTACGCAGGGACGCTCCTGCTGCATGCCGCCTGTCCTCAGTGGCTCTGAAACCACGGAGGAAGAACAGATGACCCCTTCACTCTTTGCATCTTTCATGCCTCTAAAGCCAGCACCGCATGAAGGTCACTGCCAAGTTCAGCTGCCACCCTGAGATAGATCCCGGGCTGGCCTGCTTCATCCACGTTAGCATCTTTTCTATGTTGTGATTTTTCTCGGAGCTGAAAACCACTCCCACATTTTTCTTTCACAAATTGGAGGCTTAGTTTGGTGTAGTCCCGCCCCAAGGCACTCTTTCCATTGTTTAAGGGCAAATCTGTAGGCCTCTCCCTAAAGGCTCTAATCTCCTTACAGGAGAGAGTCAGCCTCTCCTTCAGCACTTGCTTTGGCTCCAACATTAATCTTCCTACTGTTCTTTTTAAATTCGAACTGCACATTCTGCCTTTCTTTCTGCCCCGTTTGCTGTTTTTCATGGTAGATCTCCATAATGTTCACCTTTAATAGCCATGCCAAGAATTCAACATTAGGCAGTCTTGAAATTTCTCCCACCAAAGAAATTAGTTCATTACTTTTCTTTTTTTAATAAAATATTTTTATTGACGTTTTCTGTATTTCATACAGCGTTTCTCAGTCCAATTTAGACACATTCCCTTTTCTATGTCCCTCACCCCACCCGAGTTCATGCATTCTGCCATACATGTTTTGCATCTTTTTCTCAGTCTTTTTAAAGTTTTTCTCTGCAGAGGTTTATTGTTTGGGCAGAAGTTAACTGTTTCAGTCAGTTCTGTGACCCAGTCCTGTCGTTGCTGTTCCTTCCCGTTTGTATTGCTCCAAATATACATATATATATATATATATATATATCTCACATATATACCAAAATTGTGAACTCTGAAAATAAACTGTATGTTAATTCCAAACTATGTTTAGGCATTCCCTTTAACTTTATATTACTCTGAAATATGAATCCATACAGTCTATCCATATACCACAATTACAAAGTCTGAAAATAAGTGGTAAGTTATTTCTAGAGCCCATTAAGGGATTCACATTATAACAGCACAGTTGTTTTCAGATAAAAAGAAATACAACATTAACGTTGCTCAACTTGCCTTTCAACTAGGCATTTGGTACTAGCACCCACAAATGAGACTGGGACTGTGTTACTTCACTTAGCATAATGGCTTCGAGTTTCATCCATTTACCTGCAAAGTTCATGATGTCATCTTTCTTTACTGCTGCATAGAACTCCATTGTGTAGATGTACCACATTTTCTCTATCCACTCATAGGTTGAAGGACACTTGGGTTGCTTCCAACTCTTCGCTATTGTGAAGAGATCTGCACTATAAACATAGATGTGCGTGTATCTCTGCGATAGGATGAGTCCTGTGGGTATATACCCAGGAGTGGTATGACTGGGTCAGGTGATAGGCTCATTTTCAGCTTCTTAAGAGTTCTCCACACTGCTTTCCATAGGGATTGCATAAGTTTACATTCCCACCAGCAATGGATGAGTGTTCCCTTTTCCCCACAACCTCTCCAGCATTTGGTATCCTTTGTTTTCTGGATCATAGCTAGTCTCACTGGGGTAAGATGAAATCTTAAGGTGGTTTTAATTTCACTTCCTTAACTATTAGTGATGTTGAACACTTTTCAATTTAGCCTCAGGTAAGCTCTTATGCTGTGGGCCGACTGCAGCTAGATGCCACACCAAAATACCACAGTTGCTGTTTAAGACCTTACTTCCCTCTAGAACTAATTTGCAGCATTGCTTTCTTCCAGACTCCTACTAGACTAGCCCATTAAGTTCTGTTCACAACTTTCCAGTCCAAACTTGCTGCTGGCATGGCACTCCTAGGCAAGTGTCAAGCACATAAGTGTAAATCGGAAAACGGCACTGGGTGTAGTGGCGCACACCTTCAATCCCAGCAGATCTCTGTGAATTCAAGGCCAGCGGGGTCTACATATCAAGTTCCAGGCCAGCTGGGGCTACAGGAGACCATGTCTCAAAAAGACCAAAAAAATTTTTTTTTGGAAAATAAGCTCAAATATCTTTTAGTTCACATGACTTAAGTGAATCATTGACAAATAAATTTGTGTATAAGATAAAAGTTAAGATATCCTCAAAATTATTAACATATTTTTTAGGCTATAAACAGTGGGAATTAAATTTATGAATTAGATACTTAACTTACAATGTGTATTGCTTTCTGCATATCAAGTACATCAACTTTTATAGCCCTCCTTTAGACCCTCCTTTAGCATGAAAATAAGTTGCAGTACTTATTATATTTGTATATTTTGTTTCCATGTAAAGTCTAAAATAATTATTAAAAGTAGATTATTAAAATTTCAGTTGGACGTGGTGGCGCATGCCTTTAATCCTAGCACTTGGGAGGCAGAGGCAGGTGGATCTCTGTGAGTTCAAGGCCAGCCTGGTCTACATAGTGAGCTCCAGGCCAGCTAGGACTAAAGGGAGACCCTGTCTCAAAAAGACCCCCCAAAATTTTTTAAAACATTTCTAAATGAACTCTTGATGTAAAGTAAAAAGTTATATGATAGATATAAAACATCTGATTTATTTCTAACTAGCTCAAAATACCAAATCATCAGTTCCTATTAATTATAAATTCTACAAAAGATAGCATATATTTGGGTCTATTAATAAATATGACCTATTATATTCCCTAAATTGTTGATAGATGGCAAACAATTCAAATTATTTTCTTCCTGCATTTTTCACTGCAAAATTGAGGTTACTTAAAAAACTTCAAATTCACACTAATATTTACAATTCCATATGCAGAACCCACAAAAAGTAAGATCTAATTTTAATGGAAAAATAATTTTAAAGGTTATGAGATATGTTCTTTTATTGAAAAATGATGTCAAATTTAGAGATTTCTTTAAACATTTTATTTTACTTCTTTAATTTGTATGTGTGCCAGTGTTCTGCCTACATGTATGTAAGTGCGGTCATGCCATTCAAAGCTTGTGGAAGCCAGAGAGAGTGTAAAAAAAAAAAATCATTGGAAAATCCCTTTAACATGCCTAAAAAAAAATCACTGGAAAATCCCTTTAACATGACTAAAAAAAAAATCATTGGAAAATCCTTTTAACATGCCTAAAAAAAAATCATTGGAAAATCCCTTTAAACACGCCCTCCTGCTTCTCTCCTCTGTGAAGGAGATCTCTTGGGATACCGCTGTTTAGCCACACATTACCAAGAGCAGGAAAAGGAGAGTCACCAACCCGAATGCTGCTTAAAGTTGTACAGCTTCAATGGTTAATAATCATCATAGCTAAATCATCAAAATCTAAATTTAAAAATTACTACATTTGAATCTGCTGTTGAGAGGATTGTATACAGATGGAAATTAAAAATCCATCCAAACTTCTGCATCTACTTGTTAAGAGAATTTGGATAAATTATTGTTTCTGCAAATTTCAGTTTCCTCATTAACAAGTATGGTCAAGTGGCATATCAGTAAAGGGTCCAAGAGAGGCATGGTTCTCAATAATGATAACATTAATAACTATAATTATCACAAACATTTTTATATGAATATGATCACTTTGAAAGTCATATGTAAAATATAAAACAAGAAGTCTAAAATGCTTTAAAATATGCAATAAAAGCTGGGCGTGGTGGCTCGCGTCTTTAATCCCAGCACTTGGGAGGTAGAGTAGGCAGATCTCTGTGAGTTCAAGGCCAGCCTGGTATACAGAGGGAGCTCCAGGACAGCTGGTACTAAAAGGGAGACCCTGCCTCAAAAAATACCAAAAAAATAAAATATGCAATAAAAATAACAATGTTATTGCATGGATTACACTATTTTTTAATATTATTTACTTAATTTATTTTATGTGTATGAATGTTATGCCTGCATGTGTAAGTGCACCCGTGTCATGCAGTGCCTGCAGAGGACAGAAGAGGGTGTCAGATCCCCTGGAACTGGAGCTAAGGACTGTTGTTAGCCACCATGTGGGTGCTGGGAACTGAACCTGGGTCTTCTGCAAGAGCAGCTGGTGCTCATAACCACTGAGCCATCTCTCCAGCCCTACATTATTATTTTCATTCGTCCCTTTTCATTCCTCAAATCAAAACTTTGAACTTCCTCCATCCAATGCTCTCAGAAATCAGCATCCCCATCATCTGTGACAGTTCTGTTTCTTTCTCTATCAGAATCGTGACTCTGAGAACTTCAGATCTTTGTTTCCTGTCTACTCCTAGCATTTCTGATATATCTTTGAAATGTATGCAAGCCAAATCATAAATTGAGTTTCATTAATAAATATCAGCCAATATGTCTCACACAGATGATTTTTTTCTATCACAGGGACAAGTGGAATGGAGTTCTACACAGATGAAACTGTGCCTGTGGTTAAAGGCTTTGGGACCACACCCTACGATTATGAGTGGGCACCTCCCTGTGTAAAGGTCAGCATCAAGGAGCTGGGCTCAAGGTTCCTGCCTCCCCTCTACTCCCTGGTGTTCATCGTTGGCCTCCTGGGCAACATGGTGGTTGTGGTGATCCTCACAAAGTACAGGAGGCTCCGGATTATGACCAACATCTACCTGCTCAACTTGGCGATTTCAGACCTGCTATTTCTCTTCACTGTTCCATTCTGGATTCACTATGTTGGGCAGAATGAGTGGAGTTTTGGCCATTACATGTGTAAGATCCTCTCTGGATCTTATTACCTGGCCTTGTATAGTGAGATCTTTTTCATCATCCTGCTGACCATTGACAGGTACTTGGCGATTGTCCATGCTGTGTTTGCCCTTCGAACCCGGACCGTGACTTTCGCTGTCATCACCAGCATCATCACCTGGGGCCTGGCAGGGCTGGCAGCCTTCCCTGAATTTGTCTTCCATGAGTACCAAAATGAATATGGAGAGTCTGACTGCAGTCCTCTCTACCCAGAGGGAGAGGAGGACAGCTGGAAGCGTTTCCATGCTCTGAGAATGAACATCTTTGGTCTCGTTCTCCCACTCTTCATTATGGTTTTCTGCTACTCAGGAATCATTAAAACTCTGCTGAGATGCCCCAATAAGAAAAAGTACAAGGCCATCCGGCTCATTTTCATCATCATGGTTGTCTTTTTCATTTTCTGGACCCCGTACAACCTGGTTCTCCTTCTCTCTGCTTTTCACACAACATTTTTGGGTAACAGTTGTGAACAGAGCAAACAACTAGACCTGGCCATGCAGGTGACTGAGGTGATTGCCTACACTCACTGCTGTGTCAACCCAATCATCTATGCTTTTGTTGGAGAGAGGTTCCAGAAACATCTTCGGGTCTTTTACCACAGACACGTGGCAATCTACCTGGGGAAATACATCCCGTTTCTTCCTGGTGAGAAAATGGAAAGAACGAGCTCTGTCTCCCCATCCACTGGAGAGCAAGAAATCTCTGTGGTATTTTAGTTCAGGTTCAGAAAAATGCCCACAGAAGATGGACTGGAGGAAAAAGCAAACACATTAAATCCACCACACGGACCTTAAGACAGTCATTTGTATTTCCTATGCAACACTGAAGCTCTCAAAGACCTTCAAACACATACAAGGACTATGGTGTCTTCATGTGCTCCAAGGCCTCACCACAGGCTAAAGGATGGCAAGTTCAGTTTCTCAGATGTGGAAACCACAGCTTTTGTTGAGTCTCTAAAGAGTCACATAAGCTTCTATGCAATTAAATGTTAGAGATTCAGTATGTAGCACAAACAGGTAAATTTTTTTTTTTTTTATAGTTTAGACTTGTACTTCAGCCAGCTATTGACATAGTGGAATGTTCCACAAGATTCATGAACTGAATCATATTATTTTCTAGCATGATTAGTTCTTTCTTTGCTTGATGAATGGCTTTATGCTTTTCTTCTCTCAACCTTTTTTTGTATATGGATAAATACTCCTGTAAGAGATTAGAATGGACTATCTGGTCTAAATATTCCCGCAGTCAATTACATTTCTATTCACATCAAATTACCATATTTCCCATTAGTGACCGACAGTACCCTGGAAGGTGCAGATTGTCTTCCTAAATGTCAATCCCACATTGAAGAGTAGGTTGGGGCCTTTTGCACCCAGGACTCAGGTGTGGGCTCATGCACTCTGTGCAACTCTAGCTCAATTTCTCTTAAACTTGACCTATAATAAGTACCTGGGGGGTGTATTTACACATAGGTAGGTAACGCCCAGATTAACAAATGAAAGAAATTGGCAAAGAAAGACTGGAAACTCTTCCCTATCTGTATTCTGTAACAAAGAGAACACGTACAGAAAAGCCTGTGAAATTATGTGGGAAAGGTTGGTACTATGTAAATACCTTTTAAAGGGTCAGAGCTCGCATGGCACTGAGCTTTTGAGTATCTGTCTTTTTTCCAAATCACTAGCTCACTTCTACCCTTGGGAGTGCCTTTTTATCTTTTGTAATAAACTGCTTCTATTTCTGCTGCTATCCACATGTCCCTGCTCGAATTCATTGTTCTGGGACAGAGGAACCTGGTGATCTCAGCAGCTGCTCTCTGAACTCAGACATGCACCTGTAATACCACCCCAGAGTTTCCAATTCAGAAGGTTGGAAGTGAGGCCTGAGCAGCTGCATCAACAGCAGGTTCCAAGGTGACGGTGATGATACCTGTCTTGAGACCACATTTTCTGGGCAACTGCCAGTGACATTCTAACCTGATCTTGAAACTGAGGACTTCTCACAGGTTTCAGAGTCAGAGGCATGTGGCCCTTTGGAAGTTTATGCTAAGATTGGTTGCCATTCTGGGCAGCCTATAAGAGAAGCTTGTCCATCTGAAACCTATTGGTGTGACAGGAACTTCCAGTCCATCAGTCTTATTCGTTTGGTTTTTTTTGAGTGTCTGTGTTTAATATCTCTCACTAGAAGCTGTGAGAGACAAAAGGTTGAATGAGACTTGTGAGAAAAAAAAGGGGAAAAAAAGCTTTTTATGATGTGTTTCAAGAGAAGTGGAAGTGACTCAGCTCTCTTCCCTGTGATTTCCTCCTCTCCTTGTTTATGAGTTCTTAGGGAAGTCAGTTTAAGCTTTTGCTTAGCTTATGTTGTAGTATGGCACGTTTCTTATAGGTGTAACAGAATCATCTCATGTTTATTTTGAGTAGGGATTACCTCCATTTGTAGCCATGATAGCTATTTGAACAGAACAATACAGAAGTAGATGGGTCCATAATAATGCTATTGGAGCACTGATATTCCCTAGAGAAGGAGGACATGGAAGTGGGATTGAGGCTCCATTTGGCTGGAGCATCGGGGGGGGGGTTTGCCTTTCTACCCCAATAAGGGGAGGGAGGGAGGCAGGGCACTGGGTTAGGCCAACCCCCACTTGCCAAAGTGAGAAATCAAGCCTTACAGTTCTGCTTTGAAGTTCCAGGCAAAAATGTCACATTCCTTCACTATCTCAGAACCCATCTTAGTTTTGCTAGTGCAGTGGGGCCTCTTCTGGCTCGCACCTGCCATAGAGACTGTGAAATTCTCCTGCACCGTCCCACGCATCATTCTCCCCTTAAAAGTCTGGTAAATGTTAGTATATAAGACCCCCAACTCCTGCCAATAAATGAGTTGTTCTCTCTCCTGGAATGGCTCCTGGGTCTCTTTCTTTGATCTGTCTCTCTCAGGCTCCTGGATTCCTGCTCCTCCCCCCCTCCCCTGTCCCCAATCTCCACCTGTGCCTTAGCTTTGTGCAGCTGGCCAAAGGCACGCTAAGGGAACTGACTGTCAGCTCGCAGAAAGGAGGAAGCAACACAAGGAGAGTCACAGGGCCCTCACACTGGATTCTAACCATTATCCCTTCCTGTCCCCACCTGGCTGCACATTATCTTAGGAAATACTATAATGTATAGGAAAGGAAGGTTACCTGAAAGAGGGACTCCAGGCGAAGTTTCCATGAGGTCATCCATGATGGTGTGAGGCTTAATGGTGTGTGACTTGGTGATGATGCAGCTGTTTGGGGTAGCTCATGCTCCTGTAAGTAGCCCTCATACTCTGTAAATCAACCCAATAAACTCATTGGTTTGTTAAGTTGAACTTTGGTGGAATTATTACTTTGGTCTGTCATTTGTCCCCTATCTTGGGTGAATATGGTTGTCTGTATTCTCCCAAGAAAAGTTAATGCACCCAACCTGACCATTCCTCTAGAGAAGATGTAGATAGTGTGACAAGAGACTGCTTGCTGTTCATCCAGCACCTGCCTTATTGACAGGGTCAGGAGTGAAAAACACTGCTTTGAGTTAAGTGAGGAATGTGAAGATGTAAAAGACAGGTATGATTCCTGACACTATGAAACCATCAGTCGGAGATACAAGCTAGGGACACATAAATCTAACACGAAGGGGTGGGTGCTTGGTACCATGCCGAAGACAGGAAGGGGCAGATCATTTCCAGCTGGAACCCAACTAAGGAAAGACTTCATGGAAGAAGGAGGTTCGAGCAGGTTTTCAAAGAACAGGTAGGATTTGGAAAGATTTAAGGCAGGCTCTGTAGAATGCTCAATTCAGTGGAAGGAGGGAGTATGGACAGCAGTAGAGGACAGACAGGTCAGGTTGGGCCATGAATTTCAGGCAAAGGATCTCAGGCTTTTTAGGAAGGCAAGAGGGGATATTGAAGAGTTTAGTGCAGGAGAATAAAGGACTCAAACCTGCGCATTAAGAAGATCAACATAACAATATGTAGAGCATGGCCAGAAGCCCCAGAATTACCCAGGGAGGTAAGTGAGCAGGTGAGCCAAGTGTGGAAGCGAAGGGAGGTCAGTAGGTGGTAATGGGTATGAGGATCACCCAGAGGAGAACCTGGCAGCATGAAGGAAGAGTCAGAACACTAGACAAATCAATACATCAGCCAGCTTTGTGCTGCTCCTGTGAAATACTTGACCTAATTTATAAAAAGAAAAGATTTACTGAGTTCATGGTTCTGAAGATTCCCAGCCAAGACCTAGCAGCTATAAACCCTGGGTTTCTGATAAGAGCAGGGAGCACATGTTGAATCAAACCACTTACATCAAGAGGCAAGAAGCTGGCTAGGGTCCCATGATCCCTTTTGGAGGCACAATACCTATGATCCAACACATTTCCTTATAGTTAAATGCATAGGCCGCCTCCTACAGGAGACAGGACGCCAATGCCAGTGCCTGTCCTTACAAGGATGTAGGTGGCTGAAGAACAGGAGAAACACGGTGGCCTTTTGTATCTTTTGGGTTTTGAGTCATGGGAACACATTACTTATTAAAAGTTAGCTTTAGGGCTGGAGAGATGGCCTAGCGGTTAAGAGCACCAACTGCTCTTGCAGAGGACCCGGGTTCGGTCCTCAGCATCCACATGGTGGCTACGAACCGTCTGTAACTCCAATTCTCGGAGAACTCCAATTCCAGGGGGAATCCAAGACCCTCTTCTGACCTCCGCGGCATTGCACGACATGGGTGCACAAACCTACATGCAGACAGTACATTCATACACATACAAAAATAAATAAAAAATTTAAAAAAGTTAGTTTTAGAATTGAACTACAAGATAGAAGGCTAGGCTGCTGTTCAGAAGTTAAGGTGCAAGTACTCATCCCAGCAGCCCAAAGGACATTAGAAACTTCCTGTGCAAATTAACTCTTTGACCTGGAACATGTTATTTCACCTCTTTTTGTCCCAATGTCCTCTGTTGCATAATGGTGAAGTTGGGGGCAATCATCTCCAAGTTCCCTGCAGCCCAATTAGACCCTGATCTTGCTAAACAATCAGAGAAGAGGAGAAGTCAGAGGCTCAAGTTCTATAAACTAGATGGTGAATAAAAAAGGGAGAAAGAAGTGGTGGTCCATCCCACAGTTCACCTCCATGGGGCGTGGGAACAGGCACCTCCCATCATTCACAAAAGTGTCTTGAAAGTGTCATTTGTTCACTTAGCATTTATTCATGAATTACCATTATATTTTCAACCAAGTCTCAAGTCCATTTGGCCTTTTCTAGGGAGGGTCAAGTCACATTGCACTAGATATTGTGTCCTTCATAATCAGAGTTCAAAGCCATGTCTCGTAGAGGAATTTTCAATGCCTAGTCTCAACCCAAATGAGAGACACTTCCTTGACAAGTTCAGAATATGTTTCAGTTCCTGGTTAAGTGAAGTGCTTGGTGAAGGATGTGCTTGCTGTTGGGCATCCAGTCCACCCACCCTCAAACTCTGCTGAGTGGCCTTGGCTTTTCTTCCCGTCATGCCTGCCTAAGCACTCCACAGGAGCAACACGTGATCTGAATTTTCAACACTCTAACTCGTGGGACACAGATCTCATTTTGGTCAGGAAGCTGTGAAGTACTTTTCTCTTTGTTGTGGTACAACCAACATGAAAATAAACCATCATTTAAAGATTTAACTATGTGGTCCTGGTTTTCTCTACATTGTGAAGTAGTGGGGAGTGCCACCCTGGGCAGGTGGTCCTGGGTTGCATAAGAAAGCAGGCTGAGGGGCTGGAGAGATGGCTCAGCAGTTAAGAGCACCGACTGCTCTTGCAGAGGATCCAGGTTCATTCCCAGCACCCACATGGCAGCTAAGAATCGTCTTTAACTCCAGTTCCAGGGGAATCCGACGCCCTCTTCTGACCTCCGCGGCATTAGGAGCAGGGCCAGCAATCGCCGGTGCACATAACCCAACACCAACATAACAGCCAACAGATCATTTCATATCGCAAAAAAAAAAAAAAAAAAAAAAAAAAAAAAAAAAAAGAAAGAAAGGCAGGCTGAGCACAGGTCAGGGGAGCAAGCCAATGAGCAGCATTCCTCTGTGGTCCATGCTTCAGTTCCTGCCTCCAGGATCCTGCCCTGAATTCCTGTGTGACTTCCCTCAAAGATAAACTGTTACTTGCAAGTGTAAGATGAAATCAACTGTTTCTTCTCCAAGTTGAATTTGGTCAATGTTGTACTATTGCAGTAGGAAGCAAGCTAACACAAAGATGCTGACACAGACACAGCATCAAACCAGCTTCTCTCTGGGCAAGAAATAACTGGGGCTAAAGCTCTAGAAAATGGAGTCAGTGCATAACATGCTTCTCAGTTCTTGGCGAGGGTAAGGGAATCAAGGCATTTATAGGCGACTCTTGCATGCCATTAGCTTGGTACTTCTCTCTGGGGCTGTTAATTCCTTGGGCAACAAGGTGAACATTCTGGGTGATAGAATGCAGCGTGGCATGTTAGGGTAAAATACCAGCTACCTATGTGAACTAGTCTGTGAACAGTTTGGTCATTAAGCAAAAGGTGGAGGGGAAGGGTGGTATCCGGGCCAGTGGGTTGGTTTGCTGGAAGGCACAGTGCTCTATTGGTGCACAGCAGGGGACTGTTGTGAGGGAAGCCCAGGGTGACCCTGCACCAAGGCAGGACAGGAGGTGGCGCCTGTGTCTCTGTGTTCACTTCCCTGCCTCTTTTCTGTTGATTGTCCCAATTTGTTGTTTCAAAGGATGAACCTTTTCCATCTGGAAATCCTGAGATGTCCTCAGATCTCAGAGTGAAAATTCTAGTCTGCTCTGAGCTTACTGTCCTCTGCAGCTTAGGGGCTCCCAAACTTGAATTGGTCTTTTGTTCACTTCTGCCTAGGGAAGCCCTCAGTAGAGTAAGGGTCAGCACCCCTCTTACTACAGTCATGACCCAGGGATATGATAGCAACCTGAGGCCACTTCCACGGCTGCCTTCTGTGCAAACAGTACTGCTCACTTGTCTATGATGGATCTGTGGCTGCTTTTGCGATACATCTATAAAGTCATGGTTGCCACAGACACTATATAGTTCACAAATCCTAAAGCTGTTACTTTCTTGTCTGCAGAGGAAGTTTCCTAACCCCTGATAATCCATGGTCCACAAGCCCCAAGCACAGATGCAATCACATGGCAGATACCTGGTTGTGAGGGAAGACTTGGAACATGAGGCCTGTGGACTGCTAGTTATGTTTACCTTATCCCTAGACAGGGTTCCAAATAAGCCAAATACAGTTAGACTGCTTATCAGCCTAATGCTGTGCAAAAGTCAAAGCACTGACTTTGTGTGTGCAAACGTTTCAGGGGCAGAGAGAAAAATGAGTGCATCCGTCGATTCTCACCAGTAAAGCTTCCTTACACGATAAAATGTGATGGAAACGGAAGGCCACAAGTAATTAAACTTCAAAGAATGGGAGCCTCCAGAGTGTGTATCCCTGGATGGAGCCCCTATATTAAACCTCACCCACCCACTTCGGGGATCATGGTGGTAGAGGGGGCAGAAAGATTGAAAGAGCCAGGGCTGGAGCATGAACGTACAGTCAACTGTAAGTTTTCACATGTGAACTTGTGACAACGTCAGCATCAGGCATGGGACCCATGCCAGATGGGACAAGGTCTCAAAGTGGAGCAAGAGATAAGGGTGGGAGACTGACCCTGGACTGAGAACTACAGGAGACTGAGTACTGTTGGATGAGAAAGAGTATGCCTCACCTAGGATTCCTAGATATGCTGACTAGACAGACTCCAGCAGATCTGTTTGCACAGAAAGGACATCTGGGTTTGGGAGCTTGACTGGATAGAGCTTAGCTTGGATGTTGTAATGCATGAGTTCTGATGGGGGGTTGGGGCATTGAGGGTCCCATTGGGTTTGATTGGGAACCATTGTATGAGATGTTCAAAATGCTCAATAAAAATTTACATATAAAAAAAGTTTCAGTTAAGACAACTAGCCCCATTAGACTCTGTACCCAAAAGCGATCCTTATGTGGTGTGGATTTACACAGGAATTGTGAAAACAAAAGTGGTGGTTTGAATGAGACATGCCCCCCCCACCATAGCCTCGAGTATTTGAACAATGTCCCCGGTTGATGGTGCTGTTTAAGGAAGATGTGGGACTTTGCTGAAGGAAGCGCATCACTAGGGGTGTGCTTTGAGAGCTCATGGCATTGGTCCTCTCCCATGATAGGTTCCATGGTACCAAGAGTGACCAAGACTGACTTATACCCAGAATCTGGAGTTGGCCAGCCAGCTCTACTACAGGGGAACTGTCATCATTTGGATGCCTGTGGACTTCCAGAGTTTATTTGAGTCAAGAAGGTAAATTATTTTCTGTGGGTCAGATGAGAGGAATAGCTAACTAGATGACTAGAGGCTGCTTGATCTGCCCACAAGGACTGTGTGGCCAGGCTTGCCTGCAAGAGCTCACCAGAACATCTGTGTGCAGTGGATGGCCAAACTGCAGAAGAGGACGGGGACAGCCAGGGAGCAGGCATTGTCTTAAATCATATGAGTTACGTGGAGTAGTCCAGAGATGTCTCCAATGATGACAGACATAGCCTAAGGATGGAAAAGACAAACTTGTGAATGTCACCCATCCCCAGGATGGGAGATGACATCTTACTCAGGGCTAGCCGAACAAACTTTGCCTTCCTTTCCTGCTCCCACACAGAGGGAGGTTATGAATTGAGAGGAGGAATGGGTGACGGTATTTTTATATTCTTATATTACAAGATCACATTCTTGTCCATACTATACAAAGGAAGCACATGGATATATTGTAAGTAGCTCATCAGGTAAGGAAACTATGAGCAAAACTGCCTGCTCATGTTCTTAGAACATACCTGACTCATCCTGGAACATGTGCAGATCATTGCTGAAATTACTAGGGGAATAGTCTGTGTCCCAGCAGCTCTTATAAGCTTCTTTCCACCACTCACCCTCCGTAAGCTAAATAAAAATAAAGTTACTAGTGAAAAACAGAAAAAGGAGATTTATTCAACGTGGCTACATTAGGAAGAGGGACAAAGAGATTTAGTGGCCACCCCAAAGTCCATCTCTGAGGTCTTGACATGAGGTTTAGGTTATGTAACAGGTCAGAGGTATGCATAGGTAAGTAGCAGAGGTAAAGATGTGGCTCTGCCTTTGATCCGTCATTCCCTATCTTAGCTCTAGTCTTTCCAGTAAGGTCTGTCCAGTTGAAAATCTTTCTCAGGGGCTGGAGAGATGGCCTAGCGGTTAAGAGCACCGACTGCTTTTGCAGAGGACCCGGGTTCGATCCCCAGCATCCACATGGCAGCTGAGAACCGTCTTTGACTCCAGTTCCGGGGAATCCAATGAATCCGATGCCCTCTTCGGGTGCACAAACCTGCATGCAGACAGTACATTCATACACATAAAAAAAAAAAAAAAAAGGAAAATCTTTCTCCATGAGAGTAGTTTTTCCTCTGACTGCCCTCCTTCTAGAATGGGATTCTTTGGGAATTCCAATTTCTTGGCGTCCGCCTACTGTTTCAATAGTCTAACATCCAGTGGAACACAGTGTCTCTTTAGAGTATCTTGAGACTGCCTGTTGGTTATATCCTTAGCTTTATAGCTGTGGAAAGCTGGCTTGAGTAACTCTTATCCTGTTGGTTTGTGATAAGGCCTCACTATGACTCTCAGGCTTGCCTCAAACTCATGATCTTCTTACTCCATCCAATGTCCTTTAGTGAAGTGTAGGCTAGTCATTCACCTTGAGAACAGGAAAGGGAAGTGACTCAATGAATGGCCTACAAACCTGAGAACAAGTTGAGGGAGTAGACTGAGGTGAGTACAATGTGTAAGCTGTGTCTTGATTGGATGAGCAGTGAATAAGCACTTCTCTGATTGGGCCAAGGAGGTAGCAAAAGGTGTGTGGGTTTTTCACTCAATAAAGGTTTCTTTGGTCTCCTTCCAACTCCTATAATAAGACTTAGAAAAGCCCAATCAATGGGCAGAGCAGAGAGGAGCAGCACCCGTGTTGAGATGGTCTGTCCCACTCTTGAGGCTCTCTCATTTTTCTTTAATAAATCTACTTTTCCCCTTTCTGCTCACTTCTTGTTCAGATTTCTTTTTCTGATACAGCATGAGGCAAAGAATTCAGAAGCCCCTGGCTCAGGACAGCTTTGGTGACCCTTCTCATCTGGCTTTGTAACTCCCTGGGTTAAACTCACCAGAATTGAGGGAAGCTCTATCACTCTCAAAGCACACATATCAATACACACAAGGATGGAGAAGAAGTGATAACTCCTTGTATTACAAGGAAGGAAAAAGAATTTCTTTTATATAAACTTTTTTTAAGTCTCAAGTTGATTTTGATTCTGAAATTCTGTCATATGATGTTGGTAACACTAAATATATACATATATGATCACTGTATCTCATTAAAACACATGAAACCTCCAGGACAGCTGGGGCTACAGGGAGACCCTGTCTCAAAAAGACCAAAAAAAAAAAAAACAACAAAAAAAAACCAACCCAAAAACAAACAAACAAAAAAACAACAAAAAAACCAAAACCAAAAACAACCAAACACATGAAACCTTAAAAAAGAACCATTTTCTAATATTTCTATTATGTTGTATGTATCAGTTACATAATATTACATATATCATAAGAATATTTTCTGTTATAAACACAAATATTTTTTAGGGATCCAACGAACACTGGATCTAACATTGTCATTTTGTGAATGATACTGATATTATCTTAATTATTTACAAGTACATATTATGAACTAAACATATCTGTGTCATTCAAGTTTGAACAGGACTTCTGTGATTGTGGGAAATCAGAATGGTGCCGGTCCAGGCCCAAATTATTCTGGACTATTTTAGACTCTTAAATAGCCATTTATTATTCACTCCTGTGACCCAACATCCTTGTGATTAACAGGTCGATCCTTTGGAATGAATAAACAGACCCTTAACTTCCACTGACTCAAAAGCTAAGAATGCATCTCAACAGAGATTTCCATGTTTTGTTGAAAAACATTTCGAACAAAAGTTACCCAAAAGAAGCTGGACCTTCCATTGAACCTTCTTCTGCAAGGTTGATTAATTGATGAGAACTTCAATGATTGTGGAGAATTGGGAATGTTGCAGGCCCAGAGATGAATTGCAATTTATCTTGGGCTATCTCCCCCTTTAATAGCCATTTCTTGCCCACTTCTATGTCAGGGCTAATATCCCGTGACTACCCAGATGAAAATGTTTTAGAATGTATTAACTTAACAAAACCCTAGTTTCTACGAACCCAAGGCTAAGAGTGTAATCAGACAGCATCTGAGGCCTATAGCTGAGGGTTCCCCACTTAGCTGGAACCCACCCACTTAATGTTTCCACAGTGCCTTGATTTAGGACTTTCTTTGTTCTGTAACTATTAAAACATCAAACTGTCTCCACATTGGAACATGGAATTCGAGGTAACCTAGATCTGTGTTCATGGACCACTGTCACTTGTACTTGGCATCAGAATAAACTATTTTTTATATCCTTTGAAGTGAGAGCTGTGTTTTTGCAATAACAGTTATGGTGCCAGAATGTGGTGCTCTGAGAATAAAAGAACTTTTCAAGGGTGGAGATATCTGGATAGAAGTGAGGTATCAGCATGGACCCATTGAGTCCAAACCTTCTGACACTTTCTCTTCAGGTGGATTCTGGGGAGGTATTTTTAGGAGCTAGCTCTGACATCTCTTGGTTTGGTCAAAGGTCAACTTACTTATTTGGAGCTGGTTGTTTAAGGTAGATACCTTTTTGTTTGGTAGATACCTTTTTGTTTCTGACTTGCTTTCAAAGTACTTAGTTTAGGTATCTATTTTGTTTGTTCTTTTTGAAAGCATTTTGGTTTCTGATATTCAGTCTGGTTTTTGTTTGCCAGACTTCTGAAAGCATTCTGTTCTATTAAGTTTACTACTAGTATTTTTCTTCATCTCTCTTTTCTATGTCCCCCATTGAACACCTAATCTAAAGAAGGGGAAATGTTTGGGGTAAAAACAAATAGATATTTGATACTCTGGATAGTTTTATATATATAATTAGTATGCTAATTTAAATTTGAAAATCTAATTAAAGGTAAGTTGACATTTCCTTCCATGGGGAACATTTACTATCTCTAAATTGACTTATTTTGTGTGCTTACCTAAAAGACCTAGGCAATAAAATTTTAAAAATCACAAATAGGTAGCCTGTTTTAATTGAAATCTAAAAAAGAAAAGTAAATGATAGAATTGGTAATTTACAAAAATTAACGAGTGTTAAAACTACATGTGAGCTAAAAGGTGATACTAAAATAATTAAGAAATTAAACAAATTTGGAGTTTCTATTAGAACTAAAGATAAATTCTGGAGAACAGGGGAGATGGCTCAGCGCTTAAAAGCACCAACTACCACAGTCTATTTTAAGATAACAGATAAAAAAATCCATGCCATATTAAAAATTCCCACTTGTAAAGGCCACTTTCCCTTGGGAGCTTTTATCCACAGCTGGAAATATCCTATATTTTTCCTTGGTTGGCTCTTTTCCTTTTAAGCTTCAGGCTTAAGCCTCATTAAGATGTCTTTTTTATGCTAGTCACACATTTCCTTTCATCATTGAAGACATGAATACCACTGTCTTGAGTGAGGACCCAAGTCTTAGGGTGACCTCCTCAGTATCTCTCACCTCCCTGCTAATGGTTCTCTGAAGCATTGTTGCTGAGTTTCCCATCCTTTGTGTGGCTTAGCTGATTTACCTGCTAAGCATGGTGTGCACGTTATCTTGGGTTCTTTTGCTACAGTTTTTCTGGCAGAAACACTTAGTGTTTGGTAAATTCCACTTACATAAAAAATAAAAATCCCCACTCTTCCTGAGTGAGATGAGCAGCCCATGCCCCCCCCCCAGCCTACTAAGCCAGTTTGTTGCCTCCAAGAGGAAACATGATGGACTACTCTCATTGTGAAACCCAGCCTGAGACACAGCAAGAGAACTGCTTCCCCAAAGCAGCACATTAGGGATAACCGCGCTCATACTTTCTCTTGACATGAAGTCGAAAAAGCACTCTGTTCTGCTTTCCTGCCTGCTACCTGCTGCCTATGCTTTCTGTAAACTTCCACCAACTTCCTTCCCCTGCGATGTTCTGAGGAAGTTACTGATTTCTATAACTTTTAAGGTGAAAATAAACTTAAAACCCATATGTTGTTGTATGAGTCATTAAAAAAAAACATGTTTTGTGTATCTATGTCTTTAAACTTTACTCTGGACAGAAACATTTCTCAGCAATGGGCCCTTAGGGATACCTAGAGGGAAAAGCTACCACCAGGATATTGGTGAAGGGTAAATGGTTATGTGGGAAAGGCCTGTGTCATCTAATCTAATATGGAAGGAGCCAGCATCGCCAGATCTGGGAAGGGAACTACAGTCCAGGATTACACTGGACCATGTCAGCCCAAGAAACAAAACTTCTTTTATTTCTTTTCTATAAACGAGCAAACATTAGAAACATAATTTAGCCTCACTACAAATTAAAAGAACAAAAGCTTTGGCTTAAAGTAACATAAAAATTTTCATCAGTACAGACGCTTTCCCTCTCTCTTAACATTAGGAAAAGATACTGCTTAAGTCTAAACAGCAAACTCCATCTTTAGATCTTTTATACAATAAAACTTTCTAACAGGGATATAAACTTTCTACCCTTCACTTTCTGGTTGGACTTAGATTTCATGTAATTGTGTCTTGTATGTCTATATTCTTTTTCATGTGTTGTTTGTATTCCCCCCACCACCTAAAATAATGTATAAGAAACTGTGACCACTGTATTTAAAGAATATTTTATTTATTATTTTTTATTATTTTATGTGTATGAGTGTATTGCCTGCAATACCCCCACTCAAGGTGTTTAATTCATTTTTACTGTATGCTAAAATAATTAATTTTGTTTTTGGCATGCTCAAATAAAATGTACATATACATATATACATGTATACATACATATAAATGTGAGCATTTTTGTGATATATTAAAAGGCCTGATAAATACATAATGACTTGCAACCTTGAGTACTCTAAATTCTTTACTGATTAAAATGATATATTTAGATCTATTAAATATTTCAACATTCATTAGAGTTGTGAGATAAAGATTTCATGAAGGTATAAAATTTAATGTTATATACATAGATTTTGATAAGGATTTACTTTCAAAACAGGTTCTAATGAAAAATTAATTTTAAAAATTTATTTCATTTGCAAAATAGTAATGGGTAGCAAAAATCATATGGCTTCTTTTTCAAAATATTAATATAAAACTATTAAATGTAAGGTTTTTATTAAGACTTGATTTTATGTAAAATAATAGATAAATGTTGGCTAAAGATTTTTGTGGCTTTATTTTCATAATGAGGATTACAAGGTCATATAATATTAATAAACGATACCATTCAAAATCTTGGTTTTAAAAATCTATATTTATGCTGGGCCTGGTGGCCCACGCCCTTAATCCCAGCACTTGGGAGGCAGAGTTCAAGGCCAGCCTGGTCTACGTAGTGAGTTCTGGGACAGCTGGAGCTACAGGGAGACCCTGTTTCAAAAAGACCAAAAAAAAAATCTGTCTTTATGTATAATTATGTATGTGCTTATGTTTTTTATGTTATTTACTTGGTATCAAATTGGCTTATAAGTAGTTGCCAAAGTAAAATAAAGTTGTTAAATTATCCCAGCTTCCTTTTGGCTAATAGTAAAATGAAAATTTTAATGGAAAAAGGCCCAAAGCCAACTCCCTTAAAGCTCAGCCACATGCCCTGTATGCCAACTAAAGGGATAGAATCATGTTAAAGGACAAAAAGAAGATATTTAATCAATGTAACCACTTTGTCAAAAGAAGTAGTAGTTGCTAATTGTTCCAGATTGTTCTTTGGGGGTAATTCATGAGTTTTAAAATTTAAATTAACAAAGTATTTTTTTTTTGCTGCATTTTTATTTATTTATTTATTTATTTATTTATTTATTTATTATTGATGCTTTGTGTATTTCATACATCATTTTCCAATTCAGTTCAGGCATATATCCCCTTCCCTTCCCCCCACCCCACCCCTACCCATCCCAGATCATGCATTCTGCCGTAACTTTTCTGCATCTTTCTCTGTTTTTTTGTTTTGTTTTGTTTTCATTTTTTTAACAATAAGTGATAATTTGTGAGTACAAGCATCCTTCATGTAAAACCAGTTTGCAAGCAGTTGTGCCCAAACCCACACAGCTCATGGGTCCCACCATCCAGTAGGGGGGGCTTGTATGTTCAATCAAGTTGATCAAATGAGTGTCCAGTCTATATTGTTGTAGTTTCACCATTAACCCCAATCGAAGCCCTTACATTCTACCATGCCCCCTCTTCCGCAGATTGTTCCCTAGGCTTAGAAAAGGGGCACAGGTGGATGAGAAGTAAAACACTCTACTTTCTCTGGAGCTGGTGTCTTGGTCTCTAGTCCTTGCAACCCAAATCTTAAAACTAACTATGGGGAAGGATTTGTATGTTCCAACAGGCCAGAGTATCACCAACTTAATGGCTGAGAAAGAAAATGCAGCTTTGCAGTGTGTAGGATGTACCAGAAAGTGCCAGCAGAAGGATTGACTCCTCTGGGCATTGAAGGGAATAAATGCCTCAGATTGCTGCAGATATCAGGCCCCTCTCTGGATCCTACTAGTAACAACTATTTTTAATGATTCCTAATGAAGCTTACCTTCTAGGTGCCGCAAAAGTTTTAATACAAGAGACTTTCTTAACTCCCCCCCATAGAATAAGGGGAAATAAGATGATGATGAGGTCATTCTCCAGCTGTAGATTGGAGCCAGCTGTTATAGAGGTATTCTCTTGTAAAATCAGTAAAACTGCCTTCTTTAATTGACTAATGGACATAGAAACTGTGAAAAGGATTATTGTCTATTCAGAACCAAATATAATGCTAAAGTCTCCTTAAGCTATGCACTTAAACAAAATATATTAATACCGGAGCTCTGACATCAACAATGGATTATTCTACCAAGGAGATGTTGGCCAGGGGATCCAAGCCCCCACAAATGGTAAAGGCTCCTTGCCTCCAAACTGGGATATCTGCAGGAAGAGAGGCGATAAGGCCCTGCTGTTGAAGACCTGATATAAACATGGGAAAGATGTATGGAGACCGCACTTGCAAGTATACAGATGGTCTCTGGGATGCCAGAGAGTGTTACCAAAGACCACTAAACCAATAAAGCAAATATAGGTCTCCTTGAGTCAAGCAAGACTCCTCCATCAGCACCAGCTACACCTCATCTGCCTGGAAATACTATGCAGCAGTGGCAGCCATATGTCTGTTTATCCCAAATCTAATTGGCTATTAGCTCTCTCCTTGGAGGAATAACCCATGGCTGATGCCACAAGCTTACATCCTCTAATGGTTAGGAGATGTTATAAACCACATGAAGACCCTGCCATACTTAACAGAAGAAAATGTAAATCATGAATTAACATACCATCCAAACATCTGTGTCTATACCAAAGAAACCTACCATAAAAATTAGTACTGTTTAAATATCTATATATCTAATTGTGTGTGCTTCATTAGTAGGATCGAAATGCTATATATTATACTGTTTAATACCTAAATATCTAATTGCATGTGCTTCATTAGTAGGATCGAAAGGTTATGCCTGGACAAGCTGGCAGCCCATGAAAGAAAACAGCCAGAACTGACTAGAGACCAAGACATCAGCTCCAGAGAAAGTAGAGTGTTTTACTTCTCAACAAAGTATTTTTTAAAAGATGAGCTGTACATAATTATGGAGTTCTGGCTGAGGTGTTATCTCCTTTACCCTTGTCTCAGTTCTACAACATGGTCCCTCTTGCTTGAAGGTATAATTTTAAGAGAAAAATTATTCTTACTCCAAGGTCCAGTTTTTCCTACTGCATTATTGCCTTCCTCTGAGATGTTAAACTCTTGATTTCAAGGGTTAAAAAGATGACTTATTTCTGTGTTTTACATATGATTTGTGTGTATAAGGATTTTTTTTTTTTGTCTTTTTGAGACAAGGTCTCCCCTGTAGCCCTAGTTGGCCTGCTTGAATTCACAGAGATCTGCCTGCCTCTACCTCCTGAGTGCTAGGATCAAAGGCATGCACCACCATGCCTGGTTTAAGGATTTTTTTTTCTACCCTTCCCCTTAAAAACAAACAATCTCTTCAAGGTTTCTATCTTAGCCAAGCCTATGTAAAATACTCTAAACATTAAAAAAATATAGTTACTTTTAAAAAACATGCTTTGGGGCTTGCAAAGTTATCTTAAGATTTACAGAAAATTTTATTGTATTACATTACATCATAATAATATATTGGGGATAGTTATTCATCTCTGTTCTTTTAGTTAAAAAAAAACAAACAGAAAAAACAGTTTAGGTAAAATGCTGCTAAATGATAAACATTGTTGGAGGCTGAAGAAATGCTGAGCTGTTAAGAGCACTTACTGCTCTTCCAAAGGGGGCAGCTTCAGTTTCCTGCATCGACATGGTGGCTCATATAACCCTTGTTTCCACTTCCAGGAAGTCTCTCCACCTTCCAGCCTCTGTGGTGCATTTATACACATGCAGGCAAATCACTCACACACAGAAAACAAAAATATTTAAAATCTTTTAAAACCTGATTAACTTACTACAAAGGTAAATAAGGCTATTAATGTTTTTTTTTTTTACCTGTATTCAGAACGGGTAGCTATTTAAGAGGCCATATATATGTTTTCTGTGTTTTAGATACAGCCTTCCAAGTTTTTATTTAGTTCAAGAAAAGTGTAGATCAAATGTGACCGATAACTAAATTTCTTATTTTTATTTTCTTTTCTTTATTTATTATTTATTTTTTGGTATTTTTGAGACAGGGTCTCCCTTTAGTCCCAGCTGGTCTGGAGCTCATTATGGATACCAGGCTGGTCTTGAACTCACAGAGATCCATGAGCCACAACGCCCGGCTGCAGATAACTAAACTTCTGCTAGTGATATCTGTTTCTGTAAACTGCACTGCCCATTTGGCTTATTCCTAGCCCAATTTGCCTGCCCTAGCTATGGATGAGAAGGTGGCAGATGTCTTGACCCGCACTTAAGATATTTCCTCTGTAAGCTGTGATGACCGAATAAACTCAGAATTTTCTTGAGATAAAATGGCCCATCATGGAAACAACCATCGGGCCCAGGGGCCAGCTATAAAATGATGACGTAAAATTGTCCATTTACTTCCCATCTGTACTTCTGTTAGAGGCCTAGGAAATCTTGAGGACTTTGTTTTGTTACTTTTGGGACCTCATGCATGAAAAGAGAATAAAAGAGCTTTCCGATGCTCT
Source organism: Rhizomys pruinosus (assembly GCA_009823505.1). Lineage (NCBI taxonomy): Eukaryota > Metazoa > Chordata > Mammalia > Rodentia > Spalacidae > Rhizomys > Rhizomys pruinosus. Next base: position 2,087,502 of record VZQC01000091.1, on the reverse strand, counting down.
CTAAAGTAAACGCTTTATCTCTTAGTTCAAGGAATTTTTCCATAACATTACTGGAGTTTCATTTTCATTTTTAACTATTGAAATAAGAAATAGGTTTGGTTATACCTACAAGACCTCTAAAATTCTGACTTATAACAGGTCTCATCTTTTGTTTCCATCACTGTTATTAATATTTAGTACATAAAAAGAGAATCTGTAAGAAAATAATTAAAGAAAAATTATGTTGTTATCTAGTATCTTCTATACCTTGGCTTTTCATTTACTTTTACAAGCTAAATCTGGTATACTACCAATATGATAAAACTGATTAAGTCTGTGTCCATACATACAAGTTATGATGCTTTCGAGATTAAAAACCAATCTTTCCTAAGAATTAGAGCTAGCCATCCCACAGAGCTATGATATCGAGCTGGGCAAAAGAATGAAAGCAAAAGAAAACAGATTGTTTAAATACTCCAAATATAAGTAAAATAGTTCATAGAGGACAAATAACTGCAATCATGGGGGAACCTATTGTTAATCTAGTTTTTAAAGTATGCAAGTTTTAGTTGCTTAAATTATTTGTTTTCTTCATCTAGTACCTTTATTTTGTTAGGCCTGACAGTGTTACTGACATTTTAATTCTGGGTTCTGGCCATGCTACTCTTAATATATGTCACAGGTTATGTCAAATACAGAAGGTTTAATAATGATTTAAAACTTCTTATCCAGATCATAATAGCTAGTAGATTAAAATAATTTTTGAGACAGGGTTTTCCTTTGGCCATCACTGTCTTGGAATCATCAAGCAGAACAGGCTGGCCTTGATCTCATAGAGATCTGTCTGCCTTTGTCTCCCAAATGCTGAGATTAAGAGTGTGAACCTGGGGCTGGAGAGATGGCCTAGTGGTTAAGAGCACCGATTGCTCTTGCAGAGGACCTGGGGAATCCGACACCCTCTTCTGACCTCTGTGGACTTGCATGACACGGGTGCACAAATCTACATGCAGACAGTACATTCATACACATAAAAAAAAAAATCTAAGAGTGTGAACCCTCACATCCAGCCCTGATTTAAAAAATGTAGGAATTACTTTTATTTTCAATTAGGTTTGTGTATGTGTGTGTGTGTGTGTGTGTGTGTGTGTGTGTGTGTGTCCATGTCTCTCTGTGTGTGTCTGTGTCTCATTACATACATGTGAATGCAGGTGCCCATGGAAGCCAGAGGTATCGGATCCCCTTAGGAGCAGGAGTTCTAGGCAGTCTCAAGCCTCCTAACGTGGGTAATGGGAATTTAACTCCAGTCCACTGAAGAGAAATACACGCCCTTAACTACTGAGCCAGCTTTCCAGCACATGGCTAGTAGAGTTCAATAATTTGATCCAGATTTCTTCCTTAATACTTTACCAGCTATTCCTCTCTTTTGTAGGCTACTCTACTGTCTACCACTTAGCCTCATCTACAACAGATGCTAAGAAGCCTTTCTTAGTGAGGTTGGATATTAATAACATTTAATAAGTAATATGTGGCTCCTGCATGCACAACATATGATGCTTGGACAACAGGGGGAATGCTGAGTGAAAATTCTTGGAAAGAAGCTGGACCTTCCATTGAACTTTCTTCTGCCAGGCTGATTGACTGATGAGAAATTCAATGATTATACAGAAGTTGGAATGTTGCAGGTACAGGGACTAATTACAATTTATCTTGGGCTATCTCTAGCCCCCTTAAATAGCCATTCCGTGCCCACTTCTTTGTGAGACCTAAATCCTGTAACAGATGAAAACCGTTTGGACTATATTAACTTAATAAAACCCTAATTTCCACCAAGCAAAGGACCGAGACTGTCATCAGATGGCGTCTGAGGCCTATAGCTGAGATTGTCCCACTTTGCTGTAATGTTTTCACCGCTGTGTTTGAAAAGTACCTTGATCGTCAAGGTCTCTTTGTTCTCTTACTATAAAAACTTCATCAAACTGTCATTGCATTGGAACACGGAATTTTTGAGTAACTTAACTTTATCATCCCACCTAAACCTTTTCAGAAAGGAGTCATTCTTGGAGATGCTTCTCTTTACTAATTAGGATCCTGTGAAGGCCACTGCATTTAATCCTTTCCTAGCCAATACCTGTTTTGCAGACAATAGCTATCAGCCTCTTGTTTGTGCTGCTACCAACATGATAAGGTCTAGGATTAGGTCTGTCTGTAAGGGCTGCCCCCAGTGAGATATAAGCAGATGTTGCAGCTATAGACACAAGCAACTATGGAAGTTCACTGTAATATAGAACAATGCCCTAAAAATGCCCTACCTTGTACTTGTGGTTTAATCGAGGAGTTCCCAAGAAGGTAATTTCCAACTACTGGGAGTGACCTGGTGAGTTCACAAACCCTCTAAAACTGCCTTCACTACAGGGGCAGGACAAAGCTTGGAGCTCCTCTGGTATACCCTGACCTTATCTGGGGACTGTCCCGCTACTCTAATTTTTCAGAGGGACATGTCCAGGATTTGGAGTCATGATTTCTACCCCAACTGCTCCCAATCTACAACTCTAAGGCAGAACCAGTTTTTTTTGTTGTTTTGTTTTGTTTTGTTTTGGTGGCTTTCTTGGTAGTCATCTCAAATCTGGCCCAAGGAAACTTGAGTCAAAGAGATTTCTCTCAATATCCCAGCTTCGTGCAAAAACCGGGGAAATGAAATTTCCTAGAACATTTCAGTACCTTATTTCAATAAGAGAGTCTTCCTCAGAGGTATAGGCACAGGCCTAGGGGTCACGGGACAACTAGAACAGGCCACCTCACAAAGGCAGTCCCTGGAGAGTTTCCCTCTCCAACTAGGTCATAAAGTCAGCCTCCTATTCTAAGAAGAGGGAAAAGGTTGGGACTTCTTGACTAAAGAAAACTCAGACTTAAAAGAAGGATAACGTCTACTGGAGACTTCCGAGAGGGCAGAAATGATGAGACCAGGAGGAAGAAATTGTTTAGGTAGTTTAGGGTAAAAAGACCCCCCAAGGAAAGTGACCAGTTTTGTTCTTGGCAAAGATCTGGAAATTTCCTTGACCTGCCAGTACACTTGTCCTTGCCTGAGGTCAGAGATGCCAGAACTATCCAAGCCAAAGATGTCTTTGGCTCCAAAAGGGAGCCTAGTTTCTTTTCCTTATCTATTCCTGGAAACCATGCTGAGGACACATGAGGGGTCTGGACACTTGTGCTAGGAACTGAACTGATCCTCCCCTCCTTGCTCCACTAAAGCCTATTAGCTCTGAGGCAGTGAGGCTCAACGGAATCCCACTCCTGGGAATCCCTCCTGCTGTACAGGAGCCCTTTCTTTCTTTCTGCAACATTCATATGAATCGCCACAGTTATTAAAGTGTTAATCAGTTGATCAGCCTTGCAGGAAGCTCAGTTCCAAGATGCAGGATTTTTCTGGGAACTTTCATTCACAACAACAAATTAAATACTAAAATATCTAATTTCATAGCATTATCTACAGCAAAATGTATTGCCTACTAGCGTTAGAATATCAAAAAGCCCCATAAGATTAACTGGTCAAAAATAAAGTTTGTAGTCTGTCTGTTGGAAGACCCACCTTTCCAGTTTCACTGGTCAGTCATCTATCTGTCTTGCACAACCCTTAGGAAGGCGGGTTCACCAGAACTCATGCTAAACAGATGGGCAGAATACCTCGTGGGTTAACGAGATAGTGATTTTTTTCCTGCCCAGAATCCCTCTCTCGAATGCAATTCTTGTGGACTTGGTTGCAAACTTGAGGTCTCTGTTAGTCCTACTTGCTTTAAACATACTTGCTCTCCTTTTTTACTTTATATCCCTTTTGTAAGCATGCTTCGTCTAGTGTTTTGGGCTAACTCAGTAAGAGGTATCCAACGCTAAGAAAAAGGGCCGAATCAGTCCAAATTAAAAATAAACCAAGGCAGGCTTTTATTCCAGGAAATGCACTCTCTTTCCAGTGACTCCATGGCCCTCCAGGACCATGAGAAAGTGTGCGTCTGGGAGGCGGGGAGAGCCTTTTATGGGGGGAGGGGAGATGGTGACATGTTGGAATCTGGCCAATTAAGCCAGGTCAGGGGCTCAGATCTGGAGGTGGGTATCAGGTCCAGCGGCCTCCTGGGAATCCGGCCTGACCAGAACAGAAAGGAGGGTCCTTCTGGTCTATGCCATCTTGGCTTTACACCCCAGCCCAACCTAACATCCCAGATCTTAGGGTATAGGGGGGCCATGACTCTGCTCTGGCTTCTTCCTGCTGAGCTGAGATGTTGAAGGGAGAGAGAATCAGGAGTAGGCGGGGCTGTGGGCACAGGGATGTAGGGATGTAAAGACCACTCTGGAGACCTCCTAGATGTGTTCCTGCAAGATGTGGAGGAGACCCGGTGCTAAGATCAGGAGTCTCCTGGTTGAGTTCGGAAAGGCTCCTCTTGCTGTTAGATGGTCTTGGTCTGAGGACAGGGTCTAAATGTGGGCTCTCCAGATTCATCTGTCCAGGTATCCTGAGCATGGACATGCCAGCAGTATGTCGAATCTGACACTGCATTACCTGGTCAGGTGAAGACTGAGACAATAACAAGACAAAGGGCAACCAGGCAGGGGTGTCACAGAGTCTGGTACCTGTGGCAGCAGGGGCAGTAGAGGGAAACCATGACCCAGAAAAAGAAGGTGCAGAGGGTGAAGGTGCAGAGGGGGAAGGTGCAGAGGGGGAAGGTACAGAAGGTGAACGTGCAGAGGGGGAAGGTGCAGAGGGGGAACGCTGCCATACCCGACCATTAAGATCTGTCCTTGAGGGTCTCTGGAAAACCTGAGAATAGTGGGTCCCAGGTGTTTGATGGACCATCCATCCTGGGTTGGGGCTCTCTTGAGTCTGGACAAATGGTACCAGTGTTGCTGCTGATGGCATAGTAGGGATGATGATGTGGGGTCCAGTCCACCTGGGATCAAGAGACTTAGGAGATAAAGTTTTTTTTTTTTTTTTTTTTTT